>JAGFMI010000029.1:0-344629 GCA_021030905.1 Pyrenula massariospora
GGGGGGGGGGGGGGGGGGGGGGGGGGGGGGGGGGGGGGGGGGGGGGGGGGGGGGGGGGGGGGGGGGGGGGGGGGGGGCGGGGGGGGGGGGGGGGGGGGGGGGGGGGGGGGGGGGGGGGGGGGGGGGGGGGGGGGGGGGGGTGGGTGGGGGGGGGGGGGGGGGGGGGGGGGGGGGGGGGGTTGGCTCGATAGTAGGCAAGAAGGATAGTCTTTACCCGGTCATGAATGTTCCAACGATGCAATCGATTTCATATTGATCTATGCAATTCTAGATGTGGTTGGCACGGACACAAACCGGTTTCGCAGGCACAAAAAATAATCGACTCTTCTATTTAGGGTATTAATGACAGGATAATGGGCTATTTCGCCCTCGGACGTGAGAATCACATCCAAAGCAAGTAAATTCAAAAAAACCGTAAAAAAGAAAAATGGGAGTACGTCAGCAACCCACAGTCTTTATTCCGAGTCCAATCCCCTACAAAGCGTTCTCCAGCCGCCGTTCATCCCTTAGCGACCTAAGCTTCCGCAGCGCCTCATCAATCGGGATCAGCACCCCCTGCTTCTGCAAGCCCGGCGGATCATCACGATTCCTTACATTAACAGATCGCGTCTTCTCCTCTTTCGCCCCAACAACTACACATATTCCCACAAATCAGCCTTCGCGAATACCACAGAATTAGAGCCAAAAAAGCACTTACCTAGAATAAAATTATACTTCAAAAAAGCCTGCCCAGCCTTGATCTTCTTCTGCAGCGTATCCCCACCCAGATCCGCATCGGCGTAGAAGAACGCATTGTGAAAGATCTGGCGGACCTCCTCGGCGTAGGCGTTCGCGGACTTCATGACGGGGATGACGAGGAGCTGGCGTGGGGAGAGCCAGAAGGGCCACTTGCCGTCGAAGTGCTCGGCGAGGATGGCGATGAAGCGCTCGAAGCTGCCGACGATGGCGCGGTGGAGCATCACGGGGCGGGCGCGGCCGGGTGGGAGCGCTTTTGTTGCGATGTCGCTGGGTGCGGAGGAGGCTTGGAGCGCTTCTGGCGAGTCGTCTGCTGTTGTAGGGTCTCTACTGCCGGAAGTGCTGTATTGTAAGTCGAAGTTGGCTGGCCCCTGGAAATCGAGCTGGATAGTCGCGCATTGGAACTCCTTGCCCATGCAATCCTTGATCACGACATCGATCTTCGGCCCGTAGAACGCGCCATCGCCTTCATTCAGCTCCCAGTTCTCGCCACAAAACTTGACCAAGGCGTTTCTCAGTCGCTCCTCTGCATCATCCCACTGGTCAGCACTCCCCATGAACCCCTCTTCAGGCCTTGTAGAAAGCTTCAATCGGAACGATAACCCGAACAGACCATATACATGCGTCATCAAATCTAGTAAACCTCCAATCTCGCCAGAGAGCTGGTTTAGTGTGCAGAAGATATGCGTGTCGTCCTGCTGGAACTTGCGGACGCGGGTCATACCGCTCAGAGCCCCCGAGGCTTCGTTACGGTGGAGTACGCCAAAGTCGGCAATACGAAGAGGGAGGTCGCGGTAACTAGGGGAGCAGTGTTCGAAGAGGAGGCAGTGGCCGGGGCAGTTCTGGGGTTTGAGGCCGTAGAGGTTCGAATCAGGGGTGGAAATGAGAGGATCGGACTCATCTTTATCGGGGTCCGCGGTCATTTCCAGTGGTATTTTGAACATATCGTTTTGGTAGTGTTGCCAATGGCCGGATCTTTTCCACAGGGCCACATCGTACATGTTAGGTGTTTGCACTTCTTGATAGCCTCGTTTCCAGTACTGTTCACGGACCATGGCTTGAAGAGCGTTGAAAATCCTTGTACCGTGCGGTAAAAGGAAAGGCGATCCAGGAGAGTATTTGCTGAAAAAGAACAGCTTTTGGACATTGCCAATGCTCATGTGTTTTCGAGCCTCACGGATTGCCATTTCCTTTCTCCAAGCCTCAAGCTCTTCTTTTGTCTCAAATGCTATTCCGCGTATGCGGGATAGACGATCTTCCTTGAGGCCGCTGGGAAATTTGGCGGACGAATTCTAAACGAGTGATCAGCGTTTGACAATAATGGCACACAACTTGGTTCCATACCTCGGTAATTTCGAATTCAGTAATCTTGCCTGTGTCTCGAATATGCGGACCCTGACAAATATCAACAAAAGAGCCATTCCGATAAACAGTACCGCGTCCTCCTTCTGGAACAAGTTCATCAATGTAATGCATTGTGTATTGACTGTAACCGAACATTCTCTTGAGGTTGTCTTTGGAGACTACGAGACGTTGAAATGACTGTCTTTGACGACCGAACTTTTTTACTTGTGTCTCGAGCAGAGGCCAATCGCTCTTTTGGAAACTTCGTTGGTGGTCAGGAACTATATCGTAGTAGAGACCGTTATCAATAGGAGAACCGTGAATTACACAGGATCTAAACATGTGTTCCGCGGCTTCGCCTAGAAGATGGGCAGATGAGTGCCAGAAAACGGCCTGTCCTTCTGGATCCTGCGAAGACAAGAACCGAATCTCCGTATCTTCGTCTGCCTCGAGAGGGCGATCTAGGTCCCAAAGCACGCCGTTCACTTTCGACACGACTGCCCTGGCCCCAATTTCTTTTGGCACAAGGCTAAGAAGCGAACCCGGCGTAGTCTCCCACGTCTTCACAGTAAGTATGACTGCCCCGCCATTCACCGAACAAACTGTGACTTGGATATCGCTCTTCACTTTCGTGGCCTGTTCCTGGTCATATTGCTTTTTGAGCTCGTCAAAGATTGCATTGCGATCTTCGATTAAAGAAGGTAGCTGAAGTGGCATTGCTCAAGGTGTTTAGAAAGCTATTTTGAAATCTATTTCTCGGTCTTCTCAGAATCCCTACTTTTGAGAAGTCTTTTGCTGAGTCCTGGCGCATTAAAGAGATGTATACAGCACAGAGAAAACAAAAACTGTTTACAGACATTATGAGCATCAAGTACGGGATCAATGAGTACTATATCTGAACTTCGAGAAGTGAGTCACGTCAACCATGGCCTGAGCCTTGAGAAGAACACGACGGAGTCATCTGGTTTACGTGAGACAGTCTCGGTCCATCTGGTCCGCGACGCCAATCCTGATGATACCCGCGATGCTTTCATCAATCGCGTATCGCTATCCTCAGCGTTGTTGCATAAGGGGGTGAGATTGCGTTTTGGTGGGAAAGAGAACAAACTCGATCAGGGGAAGTGGCTGCATTGAATGGCAGCTCCCGTTCTGACGTAGCGTCCCACCGTACCCAATCGAGCTCGCTGATTGGCTCCGAATGCTCCGCTGTCCCCAAACAAAACCGCTTCCTTTTTTTTTCTCCTGCAACCAGCTGGCGGCCGTCAGGAACTTCCCTTGTTCATAATCGCAACCGCCTTTCGCATTCTCCGATTGTACAGTTTTCGGTCTCTTCAATATCTACTCTCATCCTCGCCTCCCACTCATATCCACAAAATGGCTGCCATACCTGTTCCCTTTAGCGACATTGCTAAACCAACCAACGATGTGAGCTTGCTACTATCTATCATTGCGTTCAACAGCGCCATCCTGATGACCTTTCCAGCTTCTTAACCGAGATTTTTACCATACCCAAGCCGGTACTTACCTCTACATTACTAAACGGAATTCAGAACTAGCCGTCGAGCTGACCGATTATGAAGCCAATCTCGAAGTTAAGAGCAAAGTTCCCAATGGCGTTAACTTTAACGTCAAAGGGAAGTCTGCTCACGATGGACCCATTACCGCCTCGGTATTGCGAACCCGAGAATATCCCCATACGAGACAATACTGACCTGGTGTGATGTAGCTTGAGGGCAAATACACCGATAAGGTCAATGGTAAATACAATCCGAAAACGTCGTCTAGCGCTTGTAGCACCCATGCCTTTCGTCTCGGCGCTCACAATCTACCTCGCCAGAATACTATCAGCGCGCTCACCACGCAGCCTACTACCCCCTTCGAACAGAAGATGCTAATCTATCATACCAAATCTAGGCTTAACCTTCACCCAAACGTGGACCACAGCCAATCAGCTCGACACCAAAGTTGAGCTCGAAAATAACATCGCCAGTGGCCTCAAAGCGGAAGTCCTCACCAATTACCTCCCCAACAACAAATCCTACGGTGGAAAGCTCAACCTCTTCTTCAAACAGCCCATGTTCCATACCCGCGCCTTTATCGATCCATTTAAGGGCCCTACCGCTACGGTCGACGCTGTTGTGGGACATGAAGGGTACGTTGCCGGTGCAGAAGCTGGATATGATGTGCAGACTGCTGGGATCAAGAAGTGGAGTTTGGCGCTGGGCTACAGTGAAAAGAACTATTCCGCTGCCATTACAGCGACAAACAGTTTGACACTGTTCTCAGCCAACTATTTCCATATTGTTAATTCGCAGGTGCAAATGGGAGCGAAGGCGACTTGGGATAAGAATGCGGGAAGCAATGTTGGTCTAGAAGTCGCAACAAAGTATGCTCTAGACCCCTCAAGTTTCGTGAAGGTACGTTTTACCTTAAAGCCTGTCTTTCCTCAGTTCTCCGCTCACCCTGTACAGGCCAAAATCAACGATCGCGGTATTGCCGCCCTCGCCTACAACGTCAAGCTTAGCACCAATGCTACACTCGGTCTCGGCCTCAGCTTAGACACCCAGAACCTGTCGCAAGCAGCACACAAGGTTGGCGCAAGCTTTACATTCGAGGGTTAGATGGATATTTATGAGATCGGAGAAGGGCTAGATAGAACGGGGTTTTGGCTGATGATGGCATTATTACGATGGACGCAAGAGACTTTGAATTGCAAATAGTGAACTGTAACCCGGCCTGTTGATAGATGCGAGCAGTGGCGTAGTTGTAAATGAGGTACTCAATTCTCTTAGCCGGTTCAAATTGCATCACAAATCATTTTCAAATACAGATTCCCAGGCAGCGGCTCGATCCTCGTGATTCCGATGATTATTCGGTAACGATTTGTATCCCAACTGAGTGTGCTGGCATACGCCGACACCTTCTCGGCCTTCACTTGGTCTGGAGGGATTGAGGAATGTGCCAAGAAAATGCTGGTCTCCATGGCAACCAGAATCGAGGTTGACGCCTTCGGCGCATATCAACAAATCAACCGATCTCCACCCTTGTGCCGAGAATCAGGGTAGCGGCAAGAAAGCACCAGGGCGCATCTCTAGACGAGCCTTTGGAATCATTCGAGCAGCGCGATTGGACCGCAGACAATTTATCTTGCACGAGCGCAGCTGAACCGTGCGAACTCTGCAGCGTCCCCACCGTGATTGGCGAGCGTCCAGACCAGCCTCTTCCGGGGATGGCTGGAGTGTGTTTACAAGGCTGGTGTGGTCCCCTTATCTTTTGAGCGGCCGCTATGAGGTCGAGCGATTGCGCCAGCCTGACCTTTGACGTCTAATCTTCTCTTTTGCTTCAATTCTCAACATACGATTTATAGAATTTCGATATTTTCAATTGTTGGTTGACTTTAAGCCGCGCATTTGAATGAAAGCATCGAGACAACCCTGATGCGATCGATCCCAGCAGCGTGGTTCCGACCTACCGAGGGCCTGTGGCAGGTCTATTTGATTCCCGACCGATCGTCAAGTACCCTACCCACCTCTTCTCAAATATAATGAGACCAAGTTACAGCATATTAAATCTCCCCGTCGGCTTGTTGGTACCCATCGCTAGTCCAACATTCGCAGACTTTCCTTACAATCCAACAAGAATATTACTCCCAGGCGATAGCAATGGCTCCCTCGCCTACGTCTTCTCTCCGCAGCCTTCCTCCTCGCAGTTCCGGCTCTCCTCTCTTGATCTTTCCAAGACAGTGGACGCCTCAAACCCACCACTTGCGCAATTATACACCTCCCTACCCTTCCTTTCAACCACCGTATCCAAAGCATTCACACCAATTAGTAGCACTACAGATGGGAAGATCATTGTCCTGACAGGGGATTGCACAAAAGGTCCTAAGAATTCGGAGATATGGACGTTTGAGCCAGACAGTGATAGCTCACAAGGAAATGGCACCTGGTCAAAGCTAGAGCTTTCCGATAATTCACCAGGGACTTCAGGTCCCAGTGCTTTATACGGATCCACATACCTCTCAGCCGGCTTTTCCTTCTCTTCCACGACATCCCCTTCAGATTTGGCCTTTTATGTCTTTGGAGGAATGTGCGCGCAAGCGCCCTCCTCGGAAGCAGACTGGACCTCATCGGCATCTTACTCGAACACTGTTCTGGCGATCTCATCTCCAACTTCTGACAAAGACCCTTTAACACTTTCAGCGGCAAGCACGTCACGCGCTGCTCCGATTCCTGAGGCCGGACTCAGCATCACCCCTTTGGCCCCAACATTCAGCAACGAGTCTACCAGCAATCCAAGTCAGAATCAAAATTTCGTTCTGATAGGGGGACACACGCAGAATGCCTTTATCAACATGTCCCAAGTTGCGCTTCTATCCCTTCCAGAGGCTAGTTGGACATATCTAGGCATAGATTCGGCCATTGATAGCTCTCAAGCGGACCTCACGCGGAGAGCCAGCATTGATGTCGAACCACGGTCAGGTCATACGGCCGTCTTGACACCAGATGGCTCACGGATCGTAGTCTTTGGTGGATGGGTTGGAGATGTCAGTACACCTGCGACGCCGCAATTAGCGGTTCTTGACGTAGGGGCGGGATACGGAGGGTCTAGCGACTGGCGATGGAGTGTTCCTTCTGCTACCACTTCTCTCCTCAAAAATGACGCAGGGATCTACGGTCATGGAGCCGCAATGCTTCCTGGTGGAGTCATGATGATTACTGGAGGATATTCTATTCCAGGGTCGTCGTCTTCCAGGTTCCGCCAAAGAGAAGCCGGACAGACTGTGAATGCAAATACGATTCTTTTCAACACAACCTCTCTCGAGTTCGTTGACTCTTATAATAGTCCTCATTCATCTGGTTCTTTGTCTGGATCATCAGCCTCTCATGCTCCCGCAGGGGCTCTGAGTACCAAAAGTCAAAAAGTTGGTCTTGGTACGGGTTTAGCACTTGGATTCTCTGCAGTCGCGGGAGTGGTTGGAATATACTTTTGGTACTCCAGGAAGATGCGGCGACGAAGACGACAAAGGGAGAGTGAGCTGAGAGAGCTGGCTCTTGGAGCCCACCGGTATTACCATGAAGACATCGGACATGACCACGAGGATGCATGGGATGAGAAAAGCGTTGGTCCAAGTCAGGATAGCATCAAGCGAAAGCCCGTCCCGACGACACATACTGGCGCAGGAAATCCTTACCCCTGGGCTCCACCTGGAGCCGTTAATCAGCAAGCGCAAGATAATAATCACATCGCTGCAAATGAAACTCGGTCCGCTGAGAGAACAGGCCTTTTCGTTGAAATTCCTTCTCCCACGCGTGGTTTACGTCGATCACTTCATGGCAGGCCAATGGGTTACGCTCCAGCCTTTGCTTTCGGCAGTCAGAGTTCTCCCTTCGGACCAGGCCATGGCCCGTCTGCAAACGTCATCCACCCAATCGAAGAGCAAGAGGAGTATGAAGAGGATGGCACTAAATCAGTCAAGAAGTCTGGGTCGAACAAGACTTTGGCAAGTGGAACGCAACGTCCTAAATCTACCGACGATCCCTTCCGCGACCCACCACCTGAAGCCCTCCAGCCTTCCACCAATACCGCTCCTCCTCAAACAATAGCTGAAGAAGAGCTCAACCGTTCACCATCCCAAGAGAAGCGTGAACGCAACGCCGAGATCCAAGGCTGGGTTGATGACTGGACTGCCGCCGCAGCCGATATGAACCTATCACACAACAACTCCATTCTTTCCCGCAACATCTCTTCCTCAAAATCTCATTCGCACTCCAATTCCCAATCATACTCTTCCGGTCGTGGCAGTCCTGAGAAGAGCGACCGCACTGGCAGTAATCTATCAGAAACAAGCATGCTGAGCTCGAGCTCCCTCCAGCGGAGCAACGCAGGTAGCATTCTCCTCAGGCGCGATGGCAGCACACGCAGCATCAGCGTTAATGGTGCAGCCCAAAATCTGTTCGCTGGTGCAGCCGCAGCAATGGCCGCCGGTGTTGCTGGAGGCAGCAAGCATGGACAGGCAGCGGAGAACAGGAAGAGCTATCCAGCTGCCACAACAGGAAACAAACGTCGAAGTGTGAGCTATGGAACCGTTGGTGATGAAGTCAGTGCGAGCCGGGTGATGCAGGGACCGTATCCGCGGGTAGACTTTTCACCGCAAGCGAGCGCAAAGGCAGCGCCGTGGGAGAGGGATGCCTTATTGAGGGCTGATACAGATCACACGCTCTATGCAACACCGCCGGAGAGTCCGACCAAAGATAAAGAGAGTCCAGCAAGGGATAGATCAAACTCGATGGGTGCAACAGCGGCGAAGGCATTAGGTTTTCTCGGCACCGTGAAAAGGGCACTCACGGGAGGTCAACCTGGGTATGGGTATGGAGCTGTGAAAAAGAAAGTGGAGGAGTATGAGGAGAAAGAGAAAGGGAATACATATTCATATTGGGCGAACGAGGCAAATCGGCCACCAAGATCTGGGTCGCCATCCGAGATGGTTGGTCTAAGGCGGACGTTGTCTGCGGGTGCGGCATTCTGGCGCGGAAAGAAGGGGAGAAAAGATTGGACAGATGGCGATGACGAAGGCGTGGGGACTGGAGCGGCTGGGAAGGGTGAGAGCTCAAGGGGGATGTTGGATAGCAATGGGGAGGCGAATGCGCCAAGATTAAGTGGAGAGGGGAGCGAGAGCGGAGAGGACTGGGATGTTGAAGGAGCAGTGCAGAGAAGGGTGGTGCAGGTCATGTTTACGGTGCCGAAGGAGAGACTGAGGGTGGTGAATTGCGATGTGGATGGAAATTCGGTGGTGACGGTTGAGGCGGGCGAGGTGGGGAGGGGGGAGGTTGTGGGCGAGGAAGAGTTGCAACCAGTGGAAGCGGTGGAGAAAGGCAAGGGCAAGGAAAAGGCGGATAAATGATATTTGGTCGGTTCTGGCAAGGTGTTTCTGGTGTTTGCATCGTGAAAGGTCGAAGGTACTCACATGTTAGGTTGGTTACAAGGATACTGTCACTATATCATCGCTGAAGTCTTAAAGTAGTGAAAGGGAAATGGATTTGAATCGCCGATTTTTGACATTGACGAAGTTTTTCATCACCCGTAGAAGCAGTCAATGGTCAGAAAGAGCCTCACAGATGCCGCCCTCGGGCGTTGAGCCGAAAGGAAGATGAGATGTCGTCTTGGCAAACCAATCGCGGAGTTTCCTGATATGAAGCTAGACTGATCAAGGCTAGAGGAAGGAACCGTTGACCGTGTTTCAAGTGGGAAATTGCTTCTCAACGGCTTCGTGTTCTGCATCAAGCAAATAGCTATGGACAAGAGTCATGATTCCTTCGACATATTTCGATTATTTCTCTCTCAAATTGGGAGCATGATGGTGAGCAAAGCCCACTGTTCAGTCCGTATCGACAAAATGAAGCATGATCTCATAGTGCCCCCAAAAAGAACCAAGTTCCCGCTGCTGTCTCTGTGCCCATACCCAACGGTCACCTCATCTTGCGTCTTAGGGCTCACGGAACCGGCTTTCAAGGTCAGCCAATCACCCGCCCGCCGCAAATTGTTACAACACCATCCAAGAACTCTCTCGTTACCGCATGTGGAAACTCTGTGTCACGCCGCCATCTACCCCGGAGTATTTTTAATGCGTGCCCCCTGTTTTCGGCCCGGACAACCCATGCCAAACGTCGTCTATGGCTCTCGCTTTCGACCCCAGATTCTTGTTCTTCCTTACTGTCATAAATTAGCCGCTCTGTTCGCTCATAGGACACATGACGCCTTTGGTTTAGTCATCTCTTTCCCTCATGGTAACATCCATGGATTCCCCGCGGCCAACACCTATCGGGCACAGTGCAATTTCCAGCAGAGTAGTCTGTCGTTGTATGATAGGTTAATTTTGGAAAGTACATTCGATCGTGGAAGGCTACCTTGGAAGGCACATCGCCGTCTGTTCCTGCAGTAGCGTTTCGAAATATAATCGAGCCTTCTCCCACTGTTCAGCTTACCTTCTCCTTTACCATCTTGTCGTCGTTGCTCTTTCCTCGAGTCGTTCTTTACCAGCAGCTATAATTTCGTCCCTCGCTTTTGCTATTTTCTCTTTTCTCTTTCTCTCTCTTCATCGTCCACTCTGATTATCGAACATCGACATCGACACCAGCAGAGCTCCTCCAGTATCATAGCCTTTGCATTCTCAACCGTCAAACATCAACATGCTCAGCATCACTCTTCTTGCGTCCCTTGCGGCGCTTGTTCCCTTTTCATCTGCCATCAAAATCAGCGCACCGGCTGAGAACTCAACCGTCGCTGCTGGTGGGAAGACCACTCTCACATGGTCTACCGTTGATACCGTATGCTCTTCTTCTCAGTTATTGAAGGCTGGATTGTAGCTCACTTCACTCTCCAGGACCCATCAACCTTCTCCATCTTCCTCGTCAACTTTGTCGATTGGCCTCCCAGCCTAGTTGGCCTCGCCTACAACGTTGACACCACAAAAGGCTCGGCCTCCGTCCAGATCCCCTGCGACACAGACCCCAGCTTCGGTTACCAATTCAACGCCATCAATGGAACGGTACCTCACCCAGATCTCCACCCGTCTGTCTAGCTCGCACTGACTCTTTCGCAGAACACCTACGTAATCTACGCCCAGTCTCCCAAGTTCTCCGTCTCCGCTGCCCCCGCCGGCTGCACCGACGCCGGCCTCCCCGCCGACCCAGCCTGCTCCTCCGCACCGGCCCCTGCCCCAGTAACCGTCACGGTCACCGCCTCCGTCTGCCCAACAACCGGCACCACCACCCTCCCCGCATCCAACACCACCACCACCCCCGCCGTCGGCGGCGGCTCTTCTTCATCCAAACCCTCATCTAGCATACCTTCAACAACCACCGTCCCCGCCGTGGCAACAACCACCCCCCCATCCGCCATAGGAGGCCCCTCCGTCCCCGTCTCGTCGGGCACGGTCCCCCCCACCATCGGCTGGGGCGGCCCGAATTACAGTAACCCGGTCACCATCGCGTCGAGCACGACGGTCACGACGACGAATGCGGCGGGGCAGAAGACGACGCTGGTTGTTCCTGTTGTGACGCCGAAGCCGTCTGGGAGTGGGAGTGGGACGGGGACGGGGGTTGGTGGGGGGAGTGGGACGGGGATTCGGCCGCCGATTTCGAGTTTTACGGGCGGTGCGGCGGGGAGGGGAGTGGGGATGGGGGTGGGATTGGGGTTGGGAGGGGTGGTTGCGCTTTTGCTTTGAATTTGAGGTGGTGTGTAATGGAATGTCGATGGGGTTGTGAAAGGGGATCTTGACACCATACCTGACTTGGATCGGTTTTGGTTTTCTTTCGAGACTGTGCAGTTTTGGTTTTGGCTTTGTGTTAGGTGTGGGCCTGACCGTCTGCCTACCATACTCGGTTATCGTTTTGAGTAGGGTAGTGTGATAATTGATTGGTATCAATTCATTGAATGATTCGTGCTCTGTATTGCCGTTTATATTTCGTGCTAGACTAATTTCCTAGTCTTCTTTCTGGCCGCTTTCCACACATGAACATGGGAACGGAGGTCTTTTTACGCATCGTGTCCCAGCATTTTGTTCTTGATTTCCTTGCTATTTAAGCTGTGCACTTTCCTTTTTCCCTTTTTGTGAGAATGGGTTGTTAGGTTGTTGAGGTCGAGGTCGAGTGGGATAAGGATAAGCTGAGGGTCTAGGGTTATGTTTATGTCTATGTCTATGTCCATCTGAGAAGGATGGGTGCTGGAGTGTAGGTAAGTAGTGTTTGCGCCGTGTTTTGCTGTGATGGGTTAAGTTAAGTAATTTCGTGTGTGGGGGTGGGTGGATGGGTGGGAGTGAGTGAGTGGAGGTAACCAGGCACTGGGATGTAAGTTTTACGAGGGAGTGGGAGTGGAGGATACTACTGCATTGGGTTACAAAGGATAGCCCGGGCCCTTGCTGATGTTATCTCATGGTTAAGATAGATAGGACGGTGCGTTGTGGACATTATTCGGTTTTGAATGCGGGAGTTCATGGGGATGCATGGGCGTGCTTTTGACTCGGTCGTCCTTTTTCCTTTCTCCTTTATGTTTGTTGGAGTCTTAGTGTGAGTGGGGGATTTTATCGACTGGGTTGCTGCGGTGTGATGTGGATGGGAAGTAGATTGAGCGTCTGCGACAGGTGCGGTGGGATGGCTGGGGAGATGGGATGGCGGTTAAGGGGAAAGGTGAGGAGAAGGGAAAAGAGAGATAGGGACATGTGGTATTAGCATTTCTTGTCCTGTTCTGGCGCGTGTGGATCGCTGCCCTGAACTTGCGTGACCTGGGTGATGGGCGGGGGCTCTGTTGGTGGTATTGGGGTGGAGCTGGGATATTGTCTGGGTGTTGTAGAGGGATATGAGGGTGAGACGCTTTCTTGCTGAGTGGTGCTGCCTGGGAATGGGGTGGACTTTTGAATTGGAGCCTGGTGGCAGCCGTGCCTAGACTTTGGATCTATTTGTGAAGAGAGTGGAGTAGACCTAAAACCATCGGAGTATGTTATAAAATCGGTGTCCAAGAAAATTGTTCATTGGAAGGCTGTCCTAAATATGATGACTCACTGCTTATTTTAAGACATTCCATATTATTGTGAGAAGTGGTGATAAACATACAGGATGTTCACCCACATTTGTGGTATTGAGGGAGTCTGATGTTTGGGATGAGGTTGACGAGGAAGAAGGAGGCTGGTTCGAGCGATCTACGGACAGCGGAGAAGAGAGAAAGAGAGAGTAAAGGCGAAGAGGATACGGTTGTATAAGTAGCAGGAATCGAAAGAGGTACACAACAGAGTAATGTTGTTATTATTATTATTATTATGGGAGCTGCAAATCGCTGTGGGGACTTCTCCTGACAGCATACATGGATATAAAGATCTAACTCATTCTAAGAGACCCGCTCAAGCCTCAACCTTCGTACATTGTCCACTTGTCTTCGTATTTTTACCCCCTCACACTCCCTCCACCAGTACTTACCTTTGTCGTAGCTTCCTGCTGTTCGCCAGGTTGCTTCGTCCGCGCCATTCAGCTCACAATATCGAACGGGCGGTCTGCATCGTCCGCGACAGGCTTGCGAGCAGGCTGTTCCTTTGCTGCTCTTCGAACTCGGCATGGAGCTCGGCGTCCACTAGGGTATAAGGATAAAGTTTGTCAGTCGGTGGAGAGCGGTATCAGAAAGGCGTTTAGGATAGAAAAGGAAAGGATAGAGGTGAAGGACACTCCCAAAAGTAGAGTGTATAGTAGAGCAAGGCGAGGCTTAATGTTATCCATCAGATACGGCATCCCGACCGTAAAAGCCAGCTCCGCCACCGTAACTAGCGGTTTACGTATTTGGCTGCCTAGGTATACAGTTCCAACAATACAATCTTTGCGTGTTTAAGTTGTTGAAATTTATCGATACGCCTTTCCAATTACTCGACTTTCCAAAAAGCGCCAATTTGGCTTAAAGAGGCGGAGCAATACAATGTGTGTCGCCTGTGAATTGCTTCGCTAAGATCAGTAAATCTAAGAGAGGCTTACCCTCCTTCAAGTTCTACCTACCTTACGGGGGCTTGCTGGTTTTTCACTTCCGTTTTCAGACAATCTTGAGAGTGTTGCGAGCTTCAATACGTATCGAGAAAGCAACGGCCTTAAGTTAGAGTCATAATAAGATGTATCATTCTCGATACGTAACCAAATTTGTGCATTATTCATAAAATTAAACTTTTCTGTATACAGAAGTCGGCAATACAGAATTTAAGCTTCTACGAAAAACTACAACTAACGAGGCAACTTTCTACAGAAGAGATTCGAACTATCTATATTCTATAATTTACTCTACTCTCTAATTATTACGGCTATACTATACAGACATTCATCGAACAGAGCGCGCACTTACCAAATTATATCCTTTCAAGGTGTATCTTTCTCCTCATAATAATCCGTATACGCGACTATCTCGAGATTCTCTCGAAACAGTTTCGCGATTAATAGACATTATACGACGGATCAAAACCAAATCGGGTTGAATTAACAACGTAAATAGATCAAGTCAGTCGTTGAACTATCTTATAAAACTGGGCGGTGTCTACACGGAGGTTTAGAAACAGCAAGCCCCCGTAAGGTAGATGAGTCGACTTTACGCCCACCACGCCACCGTAGTCATCCAGAACGGGGGCTGACAAGGCTGGAGAACAGATGTCGTGCGAGGATGGCCACCCCTCTACCCGACTATTTGCCGGTCGGGATGGCCACGACTTCTGTCTTCCAGCCTCGTGAGCGCCTAATTGCTATTCCCATAAGCCCGAGACGCAGACGCCTTGAGGCATTTATCGGTTTCGGTTTGGGATAAGGCAGTCTTTTACCTTACTATGGTCGGAGCGGTAATGTGTCGCAATGCTTATCACTGCGCAACCCAAAATTTACAAACTGTCACCACAGTTCGCGACTATCATTCCTGCCGTTACAGCTGATCATGCATGTCTGACATGACTTTTCACAGAACAGCACTGATATTCATTCCCGTGACAAGCACTTATGAGCACACTTTTCCATTTTCCCTTTCTCTGTTGTGGTAGGGAAAAAATAAGCATCTGCAGAGCTCTCTAAAATGTCGGTAATTGAGTATTTTGAGTACGGAAAGCAGCCGTGGCTCCACCGATGCGCCTGCCGTCATGTGGCTGTCGACCTTGAGGTGTGATCGTCCGCGACAAGGGTACGATTGGACCGGGCTTGCTTCCTCGCCCGTTCATCGCCCTTTATGATCACCGCCTATCGTTCGTTGACTTTAAAGCTGGATTTTGTCCTGCCCTCAATTCCACTCCTTAGTTTTCCTTCTAACACCGAATATCGACACCACAAATTTGGTTGAAACTAATATTGTCTTGCTCGTTAGCAACCATAGACGATGCGCCTTCGAGTCGATCATCTTTGAGAAGTTATGCTTGAGGACAGTTGAACATAATCTTCCTTAAAAACGAACATTTCCAACAAGATTTGAAGTCGCAGCCACTGAGGTGACTTCGCTTATCTAAGCTAAAAACTTCCCATTATTGCTCGTATCTACTCGGCAGTATTATCAATTGAAGAAGTCCAACTCAACAATGGAGCGCCGTATACTTCTTCCCAAGGAAGATAAATTCACTGCTTTTTCCGAGGCTATTTTCGGATTTGAAGAAGAAAATATCGACAACATTGAGATCAGATTGGATTGGGAAATCCTCCATCTCATCAACTTCGACTCCAGTGACACTTATAATCCTGTGGAAAGATGGGAACCTGCATCGCATGTTCTAGTGTTAAAAGATTCGGCGTCTCGTGAAAGTTTCATGGCCACAACATGTGGGGAGTACTTAACAAGACACTTCGATAGAGTCTGGTCTAGCCACATACTACAGCTATTAGATTCATTTACTGACACATCTTTGAAGGGGTTCATTCCTATGAAAGAGAGGATAGCCTTGGCCCGAAAACTCACTAAATTAAGGAAAAAAGTTGCAACCACCGAAAGGTTTGCTATGATCGTCAGACAAGATGTCACTAACATGGAAGCTATCCCTTTGATAACAAAAGATGACTTGGATGAAGAAAGGAAAATCAGTCAAGGTGGCAGACCGGGACTTTCAGCAGCTAGCTTACAGGCATCTGCTGCAGATCCCGAAGAAAAAGCATCTGCTCAACGCGTTTCTCGACTAGAGCGTGAGGCTCTAGAGCTTCAAGCTGAATTGAAAGATACCGAATTGATGCTCGACACTAAATTAAGTAATCTTATGGCCGACATCCCACAAACTAATGAGGCTTTCATTAAACTTTCGGACGAATCAGTCTTACTACAATTTTGCTCTATCGCAGACGTCCGAAGAGCGATCAGTTACATCGAAGTGTGGGACTGGCTCTGTAAAGCACTACGTCAACCTCAAGGGAGTGGAACAAACATCGCGGTCACGTCATATGAGTTTGTCTTAAAAAAAGATCGAAACTCGCAGAAGTCACTTCACGCTTCAGGTCGTTTGGATTCAGTCATTTCGCCTCCCATGAAGTATGGTTGCTGGGAAGCTCTGTTCCAGTCCTACACACTTGTGCTTTCTAGCTTAGACACGCCATTAAGCTTTGGAA
Organism: Pyrenula massariospora; assembly: GCA_021030905.1. Lineage (NCBI taxonomy): Eukaryota > Fungi > Ascomycota > Eurotiomycetes > Pyrenulales > Pyrenulaceae > Pyrenula > Pyrenula massariospora. The sequence continues at coordinate 16,167 of JAGFMI010000029.1, forward strand.
GAGGATTAGAACTGACATTTGACCTTATGATATCACTAGCAGCAATCGAATTTCACCTGATCGTCGAAGGCGGTCTTGTCTTCGTCGGCTACCACACCGTCTTATTTCCGACTGCAATACATGACAACTGCGTACAATTCCATCTCCTTACCGCTGATGATAGTCAGATTAATCCATATAATCTAGATTATGGAAGCAGAATTATGGCCAAAGATGCAAAGCAATTCAAGAATATGCGGTGCTTTCTTGGATGGTGCGCCGTTGCTCAGGTGAACCTTGGGACAGACAGGCTACCAACAAATCTGAAATACTCCGGTGGAACTGACAGAGAGGAAGCGCTAGGAATAGAAGGATACTCATTCCAGATGGGAATAGGAATATCTCATCCTGTTTTAGTTACTGTAGGATTGCACGCGAACTTCAAATACGGCTCTCAGCGTCTTCGATTCACGCCGTCCGATGATTACAGGCAATTACTTCAACAAGCCGCCACAGATGTCGTCATGATTTACGATGCATGCCAAAGAAGATGCTGGCTTGTTCCAAAGTTGAGTTTGCTCGTTCATTTGAGTCGGGTATATGTTTCTATCGGTGTCAACATTCCTCAGGACCGACTGCCGTCTGCACCGCCACACGCTAATGCCGTCGACCTGGTAAGGGCTTATGAAGGATTAGGTGATGTCTGTATCCTCGGCGATCGACCGGACGGATTTCTCTTGCGACAGCTCATGCTTGCGTTCAACATTAATCTGTTACCAGCTAGAGGTACAACCGAACGCAGCTCCGGCCAAAAAATTTATGGATTCGAATTGATGGACATCATAACTCGACCAGGTCAAGGGACTTGCATGAAAGAGTTGAAGCTAGACACTGCTGGCAAAGACTGGGTTGATATTGCTAAAGTCGTCGACGCCTTAGTAGTTTGTGGTGATGTAGGCGACGTCATCACGGCTGGCGCTGGCGCCGACGCGCACAACAAGCAGTGCAATAAGCTGCCACTCGGCTTTGACTATCTCGCAGCGACAGTGTCTTGTCTGAAGCGATTAGTCGAGAAAAGAGGAGGAGTTTTATGTGGCAAGATTCAGGCGCAATCTCTCCCGATAGGGGAGAATATCTTTTGGGATTTGGCTCAAGATCCATTCACTGTATGTTTCGACGATGACGTATCCGGAGCATGCTGGCAGAGAGTCAATAAGTTTCAACATCTCATTTCGGCGACGCAACTGAAAATGAAAAAATTTGCTTCTCGACAACTATTATCGTCGCCACCGTCGTCGACTACAATATCAATTCCAGACTCTGGTGCTGTTGTTTTTGGCAGAGTTTCAAAAAGAGGACGGAAAGTAGCATCGGAAGTTTAGTCACGATTGGAAGATTTACTTCCGGTGGTTCTCTCTGAGGTATAGTTAGACCTGACACATAATTATTGCCATGGGCCAGCATACCACAACGCTAAGGATACAAGGTACAGGTAGTTTCCGAACGGATCTCGCGCATGCAACAAGTAGCCTCTTCTTTGCATCGTCTTTATACAAGTCATTAGGTATGATATTGGCAGGAAATATAACATATCGGATGGAGTACCGCTATGAAGCTAGGCACAAGATGAAATTGGGTTGGGATTACAAAATCACTCTCTCTTCAATTTCCGCAAAACCTTTCACCAATATCAGAAGATTGTCTTAGCTTTTTATTTCCATTCACAAAGCCTACTTCAAAGAGCTCAGAATACTTCAAAGTTCAACTTCGTTCCTCGAGGCTCTTCTGCGCAAATCGTCTGCGGTCTGCGTCACCTCTTTATTGGTAGGTAGCGTTTCCTTTCGCTTTCCTTTCACGCCGAACGTTTTGTGCCCTCTTTATAAACGGCAAAAATCAATTTTCATCGATCTCGTCTACAATTCCCTCTGCAGGCTCGTTTCCTTTCTCGATTCCTGATTGACGGGAAGAACTTCAAATGCGACCGCCCCCTCAATCCTAAAAGATACATCCATGCGGATTACTGCGTCATTGGCATTCCTGAACAAGATGAGCAGAAGTTCGATCATTGTTGTAATTTAGATGGAGATGGCAACAGTCGATCAAATCGAGCAGGTCTGGTAGCTAAAAGCATTCTATGCAAGTGTAACGAAGATCCACGAGGCTGATCTTGAAGCCCTTAAGGACATTGTCGCAAGCCCGATAGAATCTTTTACACACGAATGGAAAAAAGTCTTTGCGCAAAACTCGCAAATCAATCTACACAGCATTCTCACGAGCCATAAGGCGCTGACCAAAGTCCAATTGGCAAACGTGTTCATGGAAACGCCCTTGATGGACAGCCTTCAAAGTACAACGAATTCGTGCACAGAATCTGGGTCTTACGGTGGGAGTCTCATTGTATGCAAGAAGCCAAACACATCTTCAACGATGACCAGATACCAGCCGGGGAAGCCATGAGACTTAGAATTCGACGCACACCAGGATCTCGAAGCCATCCTACCTTTCTAAGCCGACACAGATCAAACGCCTCCTAAAAGCTACCGAGAAAGCCCCCTCTCACAAAGAAAGCGTGGATATGACGTTCCATCCCAAACGACAGAATCGGCAGTCCTCCATAAAATAGTCGAGCGGCATTCACGCACGGGGCCGGAGTTTCTTCAGTACGCGCGCAGGGTACACGAGTCTAGGAACATCGAAAATGAGACCTGGCGATGGTTTTCACGCCTTGACAGGGGTTAGTGCTTAGGGAAGGTCCGGAGACTATGGTGGGAGAGTGATGGGATGGGATGAGGTTTGTACATCGGTAGACTTGACTGCAAAAAGCTACAGGTAGGCCACAGTTTGACGTTGAAATCCTTGCTATAGTGCTCTTATACGGAACCTCTTCCTCTCTTACCAGCACTAGAACTCCCATCCCCGCCCCTTTCCCCCAGCAAACCTCCCTCAATCTTCACCAACCCCCAAACCCTCTCACCCACACCCCACCATCTCAAACCCACCTCCCCAACCCCCCCCAATCCATCGATCGCCCTCACGTCTCCCTCCCCCACCGCCCTCCCCCCCACAACCCCCCCGTCGTCCAAACCCAATAATCTCTCCCCTTAACCGCCCAAACCACCCACCCGGGCACGCTCCACCCCATCGCCGCGCCCACCCCCCTCCCCCTCCCGATGGGCACAAACTGCGTCTCCCGCTTATCCTCCTTGAACATCCTATCCCCCGCAGGGTCCGGCGCTCCCCCGTCGCCTTCTGCGGCTATCAAGTCCCGCTTAATGTTGGCGCAGAGTACAGGCACGCCGGCGAGCGCGATATGCACGGCCGCGCGCGCCGCGCTCGCGCAGTCCCCGATCGCATACACCCTCCCCCCAACCGCCGCCGGGTTCTCAACTCGCAACGTCTCCGCGTTCGTGGCGACCCGGCCGTCGGCTGCGAGGAGGTCCGGCGGGATGAAACTCGTGTTGGGGGTGGTGCCTGTGGCGGGGATGTACAGATCGGCCTGCACCGTCGCGCCGTCGGCGAGGGTGAGGGTTGTGGGGGCGGGGGCGGGGGAGGTGCCGGCGGAGGGGGGGGAGACGGAAACCACGCGCGAGGCTTTGCGCACGGTGACGCCGAGCGCGGCGAGGTGGGACTCTGCTTTTGCTGCTAGCGACGGGCGGAGGTGTGGGAGGATTTTGTGCGGGTCGGCGCTGAGGAGGGTGATGCGGACGCGTGGGTGGTGTGTGGGGGTGCGGGAGAAGAAGGAGAAGAAGCCGAAGCCGAAGCTGGCGGGACGGCCGTTGAGGTGTTCGCCTAGCTCGCCGGCGGTTTCGATGGCGCTGGGCCCGCCGCCGGCGATGGCGATGTGGGTTGCGGTTGGGAGGGCGGTGCGGAAGGCGGTCCAGCTGCTGCGGAGGTGGGATTCGTCGTGGGTGAAACCGAGGAGGGGGGAGGGGGTGCGGGCGCCGGTGGCGATGACGAGGGCGTGGTAGGGGATCAGTTGCGGTGTGGAGTTGTCGGTGGTGGTGATGAATACGGTTCGGGCCGTGTGGTCGAGTTTTGTTGCGGTGCCCTTGATGAACTTGAACGTGCCCTTGGGGTATTGTGTGAATTGCTTCTCAATGTCGACGAAGAGCTTGTTCTGGTCGAAGAAGGTATCCGAGATCATAGCACGCGGACACGCTGGCCGACATAGGGCTTGCGATGAGGTACTGACGAGAATAATTTGGTATGGGGTGGAAAGGGAAGGGAGGGCATGCTTGAGGAGGTAGTGCGCCGTGCTGATGCCAGCGTAGGAGCCACCGAGGATAAGGATTGTTTTCTGGTCTGTTTGATGCGTGGCCATTGCGAAGCGAAAGGAGGACAAGAGAAAACACGAAGCTCAGACAATGGAGGGAAAGATGGAATACTTGGAAGGTTTGCTGGGAAAAGTTGAAGGAGAAGAGAGGGGGGAGAACGAGAAAATGGTGGACGATTGACTTAAGAAAGGAATTGAAAAGACAGACATGTCGAATCTAAACTCGCCGTTTGCTCCCGATTTCGTTGATGTGGACTGTAATTACAACTGGCCCAATCCATTCCACGGTAGAGTTCAGCAATTGCACATTGTCCTACATCTCACTATCACAACGACTCGGAAGCTGTAATCTGGACCGTGCGTCTCCTCGATTGTGGCTGGCCCAAAAAGGGGTGCATCCGTACGTGCTAAGCTTGTTTTGGACGAATGATGTGACGTCAAAGCTCGGAGTCGGATGAACTTGTGTTCGCAAAAGTACAGTGTCTGTATTTTTGTTTGACGCTCGCACTATCTACGTTTCTATCAAGAAGCAAGGCATATCTTTTTTGGCCATAGGTAGAAAACTTCTTAAGAAGCTTGACGTAGACATGTGGATTAGGTATAAGGCAGGGTAGTTACATGTCAGTCTGTTGGCGTTGAGAAGACTAAGATGAGAGGAATTCGAACAGGAATTTTCCAAAATGATGCAGATTACAATTGATTCGGATGACAATAATCAGTTGAGTCATACATGACTCAAAGAGTTTACCAAGGACGTGCCCTATATTGCAAGCCGCTAAGATTCTTCGTGAGACAAACATGATTGAAGCTGTGAGCGATTTTAGGGTCTTCTAATTTCAAGTGTAGGTCAGTCGACTGAGAGGATTGAATTTCATTCATAGAGTGGAGGGATAGGCGGGTAATCTATGCTTTGGCAATAAATTGGCCACCAGACCATCCTTCCGCATACTCAGACGACAACTCCCTTCACCTGCTTCATCTCCTTGACTTGAAAATCTCTCCAAACTACGACCCCTACCACGCCTATGACGAGTACGCTTATCCCCGGAATAAGTATGTCCCTTTGCGCCACTGCATACGCAGCATTGATAGCATTTCTTGTCGCGCCACCTACAGGATACGCCAACTGGCTCGGCAGACTTGCATAGATCGTCGCCCACTTCGCCTCTTCCGCCTCGGGTAAGCTCTGTCTTAATGCGTCCGGAAAGCGTTTCGTCCAAATCGTCGCGCTGACTGTGTTCCCAATCGCTCCACCCACAGCCGTGGACATGGCTTCAATCGCCAGCAGCGTTGCGATATTCTCGTGTTTGCCCGCGGCCATGATGGCCATCTGCTCGCAGATCACAAGTGTGCCACCGCTAAAGGCGATGAGAATCTGCGGGAGGACGACTAGGCCGATCGGAGTGGAAGGATGGCGGAAGTGGATCATGAGGCCGAGGCCGACAAAATGGAGCGGTAGACCGACGAAGAGTGCCAAGGGCTTGATGCGGCCGGTTAGACGGATAAGGGGGCCGATTATTAGGGCGAAAAGGCAGGAGCCGAGGGTGTAGATATTGGCTATGTACTGTGTGGAAGGCGTTTATTAGTGTGAGAGGGAAGAAAGGGAAGCCTGGAATGTTGAGGCTTTGAGATAGGAGTTTAATAGAGAGAAGGACGATGAGACGTACAGTAGCGTGGGTGATGGATTGATTGAAGACGGCCTGGAGATATGGGGAGAAGTAGGAGTCCCAGCAATCTGCAGCGAGAGTGATGTCGGTTAGAGCTGTTCGAGATGGATGGATTGAAAGGAGACCTGAAGAGTAGAACATACAGAAGCTGACAAACAGTGTCCCGGCAAGGAAGCATGCACCAAGAACCGTACGATCAGTGAGAAGAGAGAAAGGGATGAAGGTCTTCGGAGCGAGGTATTTTTCGTATAGTGCGAAGCCAATGATCAAGAGACCGCCGAAGATGATCATGCAAATAATCATTGGAGAATGCCAGCCATCACCTTGGTATGTATACAGAGAGAAGGGAAGGAGGAAAAGAGCTAAGCCCGCAGCCAGCAGGATGATGCCGAGCACTGTCTGGTCAGAGGCTATTTGCTGGAGATTGATGGGTACATACAGTCGAATTCAATGGTGTAATATTTCCACGATTCGATCATGGTTCTTCCACTATGCTGCTCAGGCATTAGGCCGGCGTTCTTAGCTTTCTGATAATTCCGGGCGAAAAGAACGATAAGAGGAGCGCAGGCAACAGGCGTGACAATTGCAAAAGTTCCAAAGGCCCATCTCCAGCCAGCTCCGTGAAGAAAGCTTGTTGCTGCTGGTCCACCAGCCCAGGTTGTAGCCAAGTCAGAGAAAATGTTAGCATAATCGAGCATAATGAGTGCTGATAAGATCCATACAAGGCGAATTAGAGAATGCAAACACTAAACCTCTATTCTTGAGTTGAGATGTGTCGGCCATGAACACTCCCAAGGTGTAGATCATGCCGTCGTAGCCAACCCAGTAGAAGACTTGAGCAGCACAGTATGTCTCCACGTTGTTGCAGGCAGCCATCATGATCAGGCCTGCGCGTCATGTCAGGGTTCATGAAACTATGAGCGATTACTTTGCAGACCAATGGTTGTGCATCCCACCATGAGTGCAAAGCCTTGAGACCGTCCCCAGACATCAAGAACTTTCGCAGTTGGCAACTTCATCAATGCTCCAACGATGCTAGAGACAATACCAGTCACAGGGATCAGAGGTGCAAGCTTGAAGTCGCTGTAGACATAGACCGTCAATTGACTCGTTATTTGCTGCTGTAGCGAATTGATAAAGTAGATCAATAGAATGCTACTGGCTTGTCAGTCATCGCAACCCGCAAGGATTGCTGGAGAGCTTATCCTACAGAGCGTATGCAAGAATCAGGCTTTGCTTAGACCAGACGACCGTCATAGCCTCCACTTTTTGCAAACCATGTTGAGCGTCTTTATCAGGCAGCTCGCTGTTGAGCGACTGAGCTTCTGTGGGTGATCTCACAGTACCTTTATCGAAGTCAATGGCAACTTTGTCACCTGATTCCTTGGCTGGTACGGCTGTACCGTGCAGCAAGGACTTGAAATGGAAGGCCATGTGGAGAGAGAAAGGAGAGGAAAACGAAAAGGCCAATGCGGATGAAAAGTTTTGAAGCTTGAAGCTTGCCTTGATAGCCAAATTAGATTCCCACAGCGCTTAATTGCAACCCTGTTGCATACCGAAATTGCATCGGCGCTGGAAGAAGCTATCGCTGAAGTATCATGAGGTGGAAGACCGGTTGTAAAATGTCAGAAGAAGTGCTATACGCAGTCGCATTTGCGCGGGGTCCGTGGTTTGTACTACGTTTCAAGGTTCAGCCCTATTCATTCACTACAAAACCGGTAAAAGCTTTAAGCTGACAGAGTCTCCCGAAACTGAAAAGATTGACAACGGTGCAATTCACAGTCTGTAGTGCGAGAAGACCAGTCATAATGGTACCACTTTTTCACTCGGTCATGATCATTGATTGAGCGTTTATAGTGGAAGTTGGCCAGGTGGATATGGTGGATCGGGGATTTGGGTGGGTTTGATGCAAAAAATGTTTGGTCAGATGAGGTCGCTGGGGGTGGGATTGATTGGCCTTGACTTTCATTCTTATCGATCTAATCTAATCAGATCCTCACAACGGTTGGGGAAGTAGCAACCGAAGTCGGATAGAGAAGAGCCGAATGACCTCCACCTGGCGCTGGTGACGTTGCATGCTGTCTTGTTAATTAGCGCTTCTAGAAGAAAAATGGTCGAGCTTACAGAGTGAGAGCCGATTTGGTAAACACAAGAGAGAGAATGACAGCATTGGAATTGCTTCCACCGGTTCATGCAACTAGAGGCGTTCTATCGACTTAATGAATCTATCACTACAGAACACTGTGAGCTCCAATGTTAGTTTCGACGCAAATTCCTTGGGCGCCATGTCTCATAATTTAAATCCTCTGTCGCTTAAGAACAGTTCGAGCTCATATGTTATAGACGAGAGGGGTTGAAGAAAACCCCAGTGATGTGTGTGCTCTTGCGTTCTTGGTGACCAAGAGGTTGCTTCGAGGAGTGGGCGGCGAAAGGTGTTAGATATCTATCTCTGCCGCCATCACGTGTGATCGGTGAAATGCTCGATTCTTCCAAAGTTGTCTGAGGGGAGGAATGCCTCACTACTTCAGCGAGCCACGTCAAGGGGCCCTTCTATCCCTTCGTGGACCCCATTGGTTTTCTGTGTTCCTTGTCCGCGCTCTATGCCATGCAGAATATAATCCAATCGTTCCAAACACTGCACTACCGACGATCAGAAACCGGATCCAAAAGTCACGATCTACCTCAACAGAATTTCGCGCCGCCTCAGCAGCTGCCATTGCCGCACGAGATCCCCGTCGAGTATCCTCCATCGTTTGCGTGTTGTAGACGGCTTGGCGATTGAAGTGTGGGACATCATTCTCAGAGGCCGAGGTTGCGCCTCCAGGGCCGAAGCCGCCACCAGGTGCTGTGGAAGAGGATGTGCTCCCAGCCTGTGCGTTTGAATTTGGAGGTTGGCGCGGTCGCGAGGCGCCTCCATGAGCATAAAAAGAGGGGGGAGGGCCGTGAAACGTTCCACGGCGTTTGCTGAGGCCGCTAGCAGGACGTGATCCGGCGTAGGAGCCGCGATGGGTCCCTGGTCCAGGCGCAGGCTGGTGGCGGTGTTGGGCAGGGAGAATATCGCGGTCGTAGCGAGAACGGCGGTCGGGATGGGAGAGGACTTGGTATGATTCATTGATGGAGGCGAAGCGGGTGCTGGCGTTAGGGTCGGAAGGGTTGCGGTCGGGGTGGGATGATTTGGAGAGTAGGTAGAATTGCCTGACGCAATGGATGTAAATTAGAATGGGCCAAACGAGACGAAGGTGATTTTAAGTGTACTTTTTGATCTCTGCAGGAGTAGCAGATGGTTTCAGATTGAGAATTTCATAGTGGGTAGGCTTCGGGTCATCGAACAGCAAGGCCGTAGTTGTAAATGCACGTCGAGACTGAGCACACGACGTGCGTGGGCTGTGAGAGTGGACTTGGAGATCGAAGTATATTCGGTAGGGATGGATGATGGAGCGAGGTGGCATCCCTCATCATTAATAATTCTTAGGATGTGACTGCAGAAATAAATGCGCAAGTCCTCCTAAGTCGACTGCTCGTGGATACTAGATTTCGAGATTGTGTTGAGGCATGAAGATACGTCAGGATTTCGAGACCAGCAAAATGGGTTAGCACCGGCATGCGGGATGCTTTCTCCGTCCATGTCTGCTTTAGGAAAAAGCTTGGGAAGAGTGGGGTCGGTTAACCTGCCTCCAGACCATCCCACATTCTTCACACAGCCTTGTACAGCCCTCATACCCTGTGTTACCAACATGCGCAGCCTGCGTGGTCAGGCATCAATCTGCGGCTAGAATTTAAATTCAACCAGTTTCGCCTGCAAGGTGCTGTCAGGACCAGGTCCAACGTCTTCTCCCCAGTGCTCAGACATAACTTGCACTATGGCCGCCCAAGTTCCTACCGCAGAACTCCAGGGTTTGAAAAGTATGTGTGTTCAGACTGGAGAGTCGAGATTGCTGACAATGGTGAAGTTAATGGCTCAACTACGAATGGAAAGTCGAAAAGTCCAACCACAAATGGCACAAAGAGCGCCGGTGATGTAGATCGAGAGGATTCAGATGACGACGCAGAGGATGACGCGGGAGCACCTGAAGCCACTGCCACGGGTGGTAAGTTAGAGCGAATTTTGACTGTCGGCAGATCTAACCCGTTATTTCAGCCGCCAAAAAGAAAAAAAAGAAGAAGCCGAAGAAGAAGAAGGCTACTCCAAAAGTGCAGAGCGATCCTCCTCGCGTACCCATCGCGAATCTATTTCCCAATGGTATCTTCCCTGAGGGCGAGATCTGCGAATACAAGAACGAGAATGCGTATCGCACAACTAGCGAAGAGAAGAGGCACCTAGACCGAATGAACAACGATTTCCTGACCGACTACAGACAAGGTGCGGAAATTCATCGTCAAGTTCGGCAATGGGCCCAGAAGAATATCAAACCTGGTCAGACTCTTACAGAAATTGCTGAGGGTATTGAAGACTCTGTGCGGGCATTGACAGGTCACCCAGGCCTAGAAGAGGGAGACAATATCAAAGGTGGGATGGGATTCCCAACTGGCCTAAATATCAATCACGTTGCGGCGCATTATTCTCCAAATGCAGGAAACAAATGGATGTTGCAGGAGAAAGACGTTATGAAGGTGGACTTTGGTGTCCATATCAATGGTCGAATTGTTGACTCTGCCTGGACTGTGGCGTTTGACCCTCAGTATGATAACCTCCTGAACGCAGTCAAAGATGCCACAAATACAGGGGTCAGAGAAGCTGGCATTGACGTCCGCATGAGTGATATCGGTGCAGCAATTCAAGAAGCCATGGAGAGCTACGAAGTCACGATCGAGGGTAAAACCTATCCGGTCAAGTGCATTCGTAACCTTAATGGCCATACAATTGGACGCTACCAGATCCATGGAGGGAAAAGTGTTCCTATTGTCAAAGGTGGCGACCAAACCAAGATGGAAGAAGGGGAGACCTATGCCATCGAAACGTTTGGTAGCACGGGCAAAGGATATGTGCGTGATGATGTAAGTTTGCACTTGCTATGTATATGTGTCGATGCTGACAGTGATCAGTTGGAGACATCCCATTACGCCAAGCGTGACGACGCTCCAAATGTGGCTCTGCGTGTATCTTCTGCTCGCTCTTTGCTCAACGTCATCAACAAGAATTTCGGCACCTTGCCATTCTGTCGTAGGTATCTTGACCGCCTCGGCCAAGAAAAATACCTGCTAGGGTTGAACAACTTAGTTTCCGCTGGCATTGTAGAGGCTTATCCGCCGCTTTGCGATGTCAAAGGGAGCTACACTGCTCAGTTTGAGCATACTTTCCTGCTGAGACCAACTGTCAAGGAAGTCATTAGCAGGGGCGATGATTATTGAGAAATGTCTGTGTTGCATTCATGCTTCTAAACAACGAGAAGGTTGGGTTAGGGTAGAGATAATCCGAGGCGTGATCTTCGGTGTTGCGAATGTTTGCTATGGATGTAATGCGAGAACAAGAGCTCTGGATCTTATCTCCCGAGATAGTAAGAAATGGTCGAATATGAACACCATCCTGGCTGTGACTTCTTGCTGGGGCTTACGTGTACTTTCTGATCATTGTAGGCTTGCCGTGGCACCAGAAGGAATCAACGCCACAAATGCGGTGACAGATGTGGTCTAAATGGGGTTTAGCGTATTTAACACTGGTCTTTTTCACTAGAGCTGAAAGGTTCCTGTGGAATTAAAGCTCTTCATTATCCTGGATATCAATGTCCCAGTCTTTCTTTTGGTTGCTCTAAATTGTGTTATTAGAAAAGATCATCACACTAATTCTTCTTTCCACTTTAGAGCCCTCCAAAACTTATTTTGAGCCATTAATTCTTCTCTTTTAAGAGACATATTTGGATCGTTCCAATTTCTTGATTGACATCTTATGCTTTGCTCACATTAAACTTGCTAAGATTGCTTTGAGTTCTTAGCAGTAATTGAACTTGCGGGTGCAAGCCCATTTTTTAAATTCTACTATGTCGACCTTTGGGGAGCATTTCAGGGTTACGACGTAAGCTTCTCCAGTAATAACGGTAAAACCGTTACTTAATTCACACTCTTAGGTATGGCGAGTCACACTGTTTAAGTGTTGGATGTATTGTCGATGGTTGCCCACCTGGCCTGCCTCTTTCCCCCGAAGACATCCAACCTCAGCTATCAAGGCGACGACCGGGCCAGAGTGCCCTTACCACGCCAAGAAATGAAAAGGACAAGATCGAAATCCAGTCCGGTACCGAGTTCGGCATTACTCTAGGCACTCCAATTGCTATGCTAGTCAGGAATGAAGATCAGCGGCCAAAGGACTACGGAAACAGTACCATGGATCTGTACCCGAGGCCAAGTCATGCGGATTTCACCTATCAAGAGAAGTACGGGGTGAAAGCAAGTAGTGGTGGTGGGAGGAGCAGTGCTAGAGAAACGATAGGTACGCCTTTTTTTCCTACACCTTTGACACTCCCTAAATTTGTCTCTAACTTTCTCCGTAGGCCGCGTCGCTGCAGGTGCCATCGCTGAGCGCTATCTTACCCTTGTCCACAACATATCCATTGTTGCTTTCGTCTCCTCAGTAGGCCCGGAGCACCTCTTTCCCCCGACGCCTACACATCCTACTGCCGCAACCAATCCCGCATTCCTCTCCCTCCTAAACACCATCACCCGCGAAACTGTCGACACCTTCTCCCCTGTCCGCTGCCCAGACACCGCCACCTCCGAACGTATGGCCTCCCTAATCGCCCGTTTCCGTGACGCCAAAGACAGCATCGGCGGAACCGTGACCTGCGTCATCCGCAACTGCCCAATCGGCCTCGGCGAGCCCGTCTTCGACAAATTCGAAGCCACCCTCGCCCACGCCATGCTCTCCATCCCCGCCACCAAGGGCTTCGAAATCGGCTCCGGCTTCGGCGGCTGCGAGGTCCCCGGCTCCGTCCACAACGACCCCTTCATCCTCGCCCCCGCCGAACCACCCCCCGCCCACGCGACAGAAAACGGCACCTCGACCACCACCCCGCCACTGCACCCAAAACCCCGCCTAACAACCAAAACCAACAACTCCGGCGGCATCCAGGGCGGCATCACCAACGGCGCCCCCATCTACTTCCGCGTCGCCTTCAAACCCCCCGCCACCATCGGCCAAGCCCAGACGACGGCGTCCTGGGCGGGCGCCGAGGGCGGCACGCTCGAGGCCAAGGGCAGGCACGATCCGTGCGTCGTGCCAAGGGCGGTGCCGATCGTGGAGGCGATGGCGGCGCTGTGCGTGATGGATGCGGTGATGGCGCAGGGGGCGCGGGAGGGGGCGAGGGAGAGGATTAGGGGGGTGCTGGCGGGGAGGGGAGGGTTGTAGAAAGGGAAGGGTGGTTGAGGCGGGAGGGAGTGTTGAGGTTAGCTGCGGATAACGTGCTTTTTAGTGCTTTAGATCTAGCGTATGTTCCTACCTAAGTCCACATGGTCTTGTAAGCGGCACCTAACTTCCCCGCCCACGTCGTTCCCTTCTCTTCCCACCCCAGAAACACATATCTTCACGTACCCAATAACGGCTCTAATGCTCTTAGCCACACCCCCATAGCGCCCCTGTCTAATTTGCACAGAACTCCCAAGCCAGTACATAGCAAAATCTCCTAGCCGGCGCCAGCCCGTAGCGGAACCTGACAATCTTCCTGTGCCTGGAAGTCGCCTCTAGTCTGACAACTTCGAACTCTTGAGCTCTCAGGTAATTCAGTCCTTTTGACAAGACAGATCTTGTTTGGGCTGTTGTGTATCAGACGGCGAAGTCTTGGAGGAGAGTGTGTTTATCGAGCGGGCACGTCTTTGAAGCTTCGAGGCGGCACTAGCCCGTATATCGCTACCTTTTGCGTCAAAGCTAACGAGCTTGGCGCTGGATCATGTTTTGCCAGAATGGTACTGCCCTGCCGTTATCCAGGCGAAAGCTTCGGATATGCGAAGGAGTCACCTTCAGTGGAAGCGCCTCGTTCACCGTGTCCGAACGCGGATGGGGTCATAACTGTCAACTGTCCATTAGAGAGAACCATTGATCTTCTTTTCCAGCGCAGCTAGTGTCGTTTCAGCCTCGCCCATCATATCCGGTTCTCAATTCTACTCCGGCCTTTTTGTCTCCTCGTTCCAAGGCTCGCAACGCGGTCTATGCATACTTCAACCCCGGGATAGGCAATTCCACTGGCTCCGAAGTCAAAGAGCAGTGTCCAATGATTGTCTGGGCGCCGTTCTCGTTTTCTACCGCCTGGACGACAGCACCCCACTTTATGGGCTTCGTCGCTATAGAATCGTCGTCATCGTTTGGAGATTGTAAGGAATTTGATGATCGACGTTGATGATGTCCTTCGTCGATTTCGGAGCATTGCGAAGCTCTTCCCTCTCTGGTCGGAAGAAGAGGATGGCACGCTGCGCTGATGGCTAAGCTGTGGTTGCCGTGGATAGGAATGGTGGTGTCGATTGGGCGCAATACGTGCAAACACTGCGCGAGCAGTAAAGCAGCGCCAATACAGACAGAGCAGAGAATTGCTATAGGAGAGTATCCGGTGCCGAACAATGGATGTGCCGCATCCTTAGAACCATCGAGTTGGTAATATTGAACGCTGATGACGAATATTGACTGAGAAATCGTAAAATGTAGGCCCATCAAGCTGATGCTCAGAGCAATTCCGTACTTGAAAGGGAGATGGAGAAACCAGGAAGATGTTTGCGCGCCGGTGGGAAATGAGACCCGCAGGGGCCGATGTTGTTTAGCATAGGAAGACCATTCAAGCGCACCGCATTGAGCAGTGAATAAAGAGTTGTACAAGAAGTAGCATATTGACACGGCAACTTGAAAAACGTTGACAAGCAAAATGCCTGTGAGAAGGTTTCGGTGCTCGACCACTGCACTCAAATCTGGCTTGCCGAAGCCAAGATTCCAGATTTCATGTACGGATTGATAGCTGTCCCCTAACCACGACAATGAATTTCGTAGGAGTTGTATACCAACTAACAGATACAGACAGCAGATGGTCATTGTGGTAACCCAGCGGGTCTTCGAGGTTGCAGAGAACAATCTTCTTGTGCGACTAATTTCATAAGCGAAAGGCAGAGGAGCTTCTCTTTTCCATAAACCCTTCTTGGCGATCAATTTATGATTTGAAAGGCGTGCTAGACACATGCCCTGTGTATTAATGTCCGGTCGAACCAAGAAGGAGGCTATAGCATCCCCAGTCGTCGCAAAGATGACATCTTTGCGGCATGAAAGCAGCTGCAAGGTTACGAGCATACAGAAAACCTTTACCAAATTGCAAATAACAACAAGACCTAAGAAAGTAGGTATATATTGCAGTTCACAGTGCTGAATGACGTGCTCCTCGCTCAAACAATATTCGATTGGATACGCTGGCACGCCGAGAAAACCCAATGTTTTAAATGGAGTTAGATACCACGTACCATTCTCGCGCAAGCGATCTGCGACCATGTTCACTTCGCAGGAGCCACTGAGCAATTCATCTTCGTCGAGGCACAGCCAATGGCGATATAAATTATGACCTGCGGTTTCAAAGGCGGTGAGAGACGATCCATTCCACGGAGGCGGTTGCGAAAGAAAGTGCGAAGCTTGAACCTGGGTGCTTTCGGTCGTATGATTCAAGGGTTGATCTAAGGTATAATCCATAGGATAATTCGAGCTACAATGCAAAGTATGATCAAAGGAATCAATGTAGGCACAATCCGAGGCACTTAAGCTAGTCGAGTAATTGGAGTATGCGCCACCTGGAGATACTGATGTGCTGCCATTTCTCAATTTTGTGATTGCCAGCATATTCCGCCGGTCTGTCAATATTTGCGAACTGTACATCGAGATACAATCTGCTGGGTTGTAAGGGCCCCCAAAATTACCAGCTTGGTATGAGTTTTGGATATCTGAAATGACATTTGGCCAAACTTCAAGTCCTTCACCGGAATAAATTGCAGGAACATCTCCGAAGTCTGCAACGTATTTGGGAGGCTTCCATTCTTGGTCAGTGTGGAAATTTTCATCTAGTATCAAGACAGCGAACATGTTAGCGCTAGTCGTTGAGAAGATAACAGAATTCCAACTAAAATAAGAGTGTTAATTAGTGATAAATCATCAAGGCTTCCCAAATAAATAAGGATCGGTTGCTAGTAGGTCCTTGCAAGGCCACCGTCATTGTCATCACCTGGTGAGAGATGATCTTGAATTAAAAAATATGAAGATTACATACAGCAAATGAAGAGGCAAAGTGCTCAGACACAGAAGGCACCAAAGCACGATCTTTTTTCTGTCCAGATAGAACAGATTTCTCATGCTTGGGATTCCAATATCGATCGACTTCCGCCGCGCGTGAGCTCTGTCAATGTCTTGCCGTGTAGGCGAGCTCAAACACTGCATCGTATAGTTTGAGGCACCAAGAAGCGATGTTGACAAAATATTAATCAGTAAATGCAAATAGGTATCCCTATTCTTGACAGCGTTACAGTTGCCGCTGTAAAGGACCCCAATGCCAGATGAATGGTCAAAGCAGGCCAAGGCAATAATAAGGAAGATAACGTTAATCAGTAGAATGACACCAGCGGTAATTATGCAGACAATTACGCTAGCACGCCATCCCTTTGGTTTGGGGAAGAATGATTGCAATAAAATCCAGAAGGATCGCGTCTTTTGAGAAATTGAGGTTGGTTTTCTGTAATTGATGAGCATAGAAGATTCGTCCGTCGTGTCATTGTAAGTCTCTTACTCATTCACCGGTCTTAGGTT
This sequence comes from Pyrenula massariospora, assembly GCA_021030905.1. Classification (NCBI taxonomy): domain Eukaryota; kingdom Fungi; phylum Ascomycota; class Eurotiomycetes; order Pyrenulales; family Pyrenulaceae; genus Pyrenula; species Pyrenula massariospora. The sequence continues at coordinate 32,836 of JAGFMI010000029.1, forward strand.
CTCAGGGTCGTCATCGTGTAACAAGAGCGTAGACACATTTTGAGCCGACGCAGAATGCACTAAAATATCTTCCGAGGGGTTTCGCTTGGTAAGGACTTCAGAGTTTCCATGACTGGTGCCTGAAAACTTTGATTTATCAAGGTTCCGAAGCCAATGGTTCAGAAATCGGAGATGCATAGTGCCGTTGGCTCGATTTGAAAAGAGAAAACCTTGGGTGAGGCAGGATGACTTCGTAACGAAAATAGAGATAGCAATATGAATAATTTGAAAAAGAGATACCTGTGGAAACAAGCATTAAGCGCCAGGAAAAGAGTAGTCTCTGAGTCTCGGACCGTGTTTGGACTCTTCGACGGCATCAGGTCCATTTTGTCCCTTATTTCCTATTGCGAGTTACCCTCATTTTGGTCTCGTCCTATCACGCAAGTTATGGGATCCAGAGGTGAGGTTCAGGTGGCAACCATTTCCATTCGATGCGGCCAGCTCCCGAAGAAGACAAGCTCAGGCTTTTCGCTAGGCATTTTTCAAACGCATGAAGAGCCCTGCACAGTTAAAGAAGCTCAGCTCCTGAAGAATATACTTGAAACGTGGCGCTGTGGTCGGATTTCCATTTATATATGCGAGCTTTGGTAGATGTGAAGCCAGGTTTCGGCTCCGGCTTGCCCGAATGCAATGACTCAGCGGGCCAAAATCAAGCAGAGAATTGCGACCAGAGCGATATCCGACCGCGGAAGCTCTGCTGCCGTGTTAAACACACGAATACCTCAAGTTGCAGCTTGCGAGGACATTAGTGAAGTGAGATGATTGTTTTCCTAAATTTCAACTTAAACAATTGCTTAACATCGAGGAAGCCTCGGACACTCCACTAACTACACCTTAACCAGACCCCTTACAGCCCCGAAGTCGCTAAATAGTGGCGCAGAGCTCGTCATAAACCCTCACCAAAAGAGCCATTACAGCAATTGGAGAAGTGGGTCGAAAAATGTGAAGTTTTCCATCGAGGCTATGCCTTCATGCAGGTCCGGAGGCTGAGCGTCTCAGCGAAATGCAGACTCAGGATGTGAAATCGCCATCGACCTTGCACCGGCAGGAATCGGCCTGGAACATCCGCATACATATGGACCTCGCGCGAGACAAGATGCTAACAATGTCAGGGGAACGGATCCAACAGAAGGGAGGTCTCCATCAGCCTAACATTTTCGTCCCTTCGAACCCTCGTGTCTCGGCCCCCTAAGCTACCGACTTCCTTTACCTTCTACCTCATGCTTTATATGTTTTACGTCTTGATTTCCCATCTGACTCCTTATAGGAGGACATGAAGTTCGGTGGAACCTTATCAGACCGGTGTATCCACTCCGCTCATTTGGAAGTGGCCTATCAGACTAACACCCGTTTCAGCCCTCTACATTTACGAAACACCTACAACACTCCGAGTTCGCTCCATGCCTGATCGAGCTTTGAAGTCTACTAGCTTGGTGCTGCCCGGGACCGTCATACATCAGAGTCTAGTTCCTAGTATGTGCAGGCTAGATCGAAACGGGCATCGCTTGCTGGGCTAATTGGTCCCTGATTTGTTTCTGGATTGTTGGCCTGTGCAATGTTTTCTGCCCAGGTGGCAGCAAAGTGGAACATTGTCCCACCATCAGCTATGTTACGTGATAGAAGAAGTGTGTCTTTGTCTGGCAGCACTTCGAGCGCTTTGCAATAGCTTCGTACGTAGCCTCGGCATAAAGGGCTTGGCCTGTCCCAAGTAATCAGCGAGGGTGTGATCAGCGCTTGCGTCAATCGAATATTGTAGATTCTCGGCTCGGTCCATTTTGGCCGTGTATCAGACTGCGACTCGCTTATGACAGTCTTGCCAATTAGTGTCGGCACCACGTTCAATGGATGACTTCAGGCATTCCGAATCTTCGATGTAGGTTACAGCGCGAAACGAGCCCGAAACTTTGGTAGAAGACTTGCGTAATCTTGTTGGTAGTCGATGGATCGGGTCGTCCACCGGCACTTGCTGCTTCGTTTTGACCAAATGCTGCGGTAAAAGAAAGCCTCTTCGGATGCTTTTACCTTGTGCTGAGAACTGTTAAGACGTGTTGCTCTTATGTCAACGTTGCGGAGAACTTTGGTACCTCCAAAATCAACGCCGATCCTGAAGTCATTGAAAGCATAAACTAGTTGACTATCTTCATTCTCATCATTGACCTTTATAGTCATGCGGAAGGTCTCATCCAAAAACATACCTCCCACCATTCTATAATGCTGACGTCGTAAAACGCTTCATAACCTTGGAAAGACAAATCATTGCTGAATAACTTATGAATAATGACGGGCTTCTTGTCTATCCTTTCCCCGCCGGTGCGCCGCCTGCCGTCTCCAATCTTACCGCACGGTTTCGAAACATGCTCTGAACTTGCACTCATGAGGACCCATATCGTGCAACATGGGTAGTAATCGCCCTAGACATGTTAGCTTGGGGCATTTTCGCGGGCGTAAGATGCTTGGCTTACCTTCCACTTGGGTCCGTTTGCTTGGACCATGTCGGAGTCCACCGCATCACTGTCTTTGCGCAATATGGAGGGAAGTGCTGATCGTACATTGTCCGGTACCAATACCTGCATCTCGTCAGTAGAGGGTTTTACTATCAGATGGATTCAGCCGGCATACGCTTCCTTGCTATCAGGAATGTCGTCTCCCCATTCTGGCTTTGGGTTCCTCAGCATCTCGTCTGTCACCTGCTCTTCGGCCTCATCTTTAAGAGCGTCAATCCAACCATAGCCTACGCCGTCACTGAATTGCTCTTTTTGCCGCCATAGAATCTTGTCTGGCAGATACGGCTTAACGTCTGGTTCTTCTGATGTATCGAATGCCTTGCGAATGATATATTTCTCTATCCGGTCTTTGGTGATCATCTTTTCTTGAGGGTCCACGTTCATTGCCACTTCCAGAAATTGCTTATCGAGGAAAGGCACACGGGCCTCTACGCCCCAAGCGGACGTTGACTTGTTCGCTCGCAAACAGTCTGCCAAGTGAAGATTCTTCACTCTTCGGATGGTTTCGGCATGGAAAGATTCCTTGTCTGGGGCTGCGTGGAAGTACAAATATCCTCCAAAAATCTCATCACTACCTTCTCCGCTCAAAACCATTTTGACGCCAATTGCCTTGATTTTGCGACTTAACAGGAACATGGGCGTCGATGCGCGGATAGTGGTTACATCATACGTCTCTAGGTGATATATTACATCAGAAAGGGCTTCCAGTCCATCGTCGATCGTAAACGTGAAATCGTGGTGCTTGGTGCCAAGGAATTTCGCGACTTCTATTGCAGCTTTCGTATCCGGCGCTCCGGGAAGCCCAATGGAAAACGAATGTAATTGTGGTAGATGCGTCACTGTTGAAAGCTCGTTCTCATCGTCAATACCGACAAGACCGTCATCTCTGGGCTTGCTATGGTAGCCGTTGGTGCCGCCTTTAGCGACTGCCTGTTGACGTTGCGTTTCTCTTTGCGCTATCGAGGCCACCAAGCTCGAATCCAGTCCACCAGATAGAAGCACTCCATACGGGACTTCAGCCATCAGTCTCTTCAGAACGGATCTCTCTAGCGTATGGCGAAGAGCCTTGTAGTCCACTGGAGATGTAGGCACATTCTTAGGATCCCACCATGAAGGCTCGAAGTATCGAGTAAAAGAATCTGTTTTGGAGTCGTATACATGTCCTGGAGGAAATGAAGTAATATCATCGCAGACTTGGTAGAGACATTTGAGCTCGGACGCAAAGTAGACTGCTCCCGGTGTCTTGCTGGAACGACCCAAATAGAAGCTGGTTATACCAATAGGATCTCGGGCAGCTATTGTGCGATCCTGACTCTTATCGTATAAGACCCATGAGAACATGCCATCGAGGAATTTGGGGGCATCTAAGCCATGCTCAATATACTATCCTTTGTCAGTCTTCGCACGCAAACAGCCCAGGTCACAAATGCAACTTTACCAAAGGTATTATGCATTCGCAATCTGAGTTGGTTTTGAAGTTGTACGGTTGTTTCAGCTGTTTCCTGATGATTCTGTGGTTGTAGATCTCGCCATTGACAGCCAGTGCCAGGGTCCCTTCATCGTTTACTAACGGCTGGGCTCCAGAGTCTGGGTTGTTAGTCGATGTCTGGATTTGCTAATTTTGAAGCACATACTAATGCCAACGATGCTCAAACGCTCATGTGCAAGGACTGCCGATCGTTAGCCCGTGCCCAAGGTCCAAGTGCGTATCCGCTGACCGGTATTCTTTGCAACAAAGTTGCCGCCTATCAAGTGTGAGCAATTCGGAATGCACCCGAGGCTCTGGTTGACTCACTCCAATCCGGACCCCTGTGGCGGACTCTAGAGGGATCAGTCAGCAGTCGAAGCGCGGTTCAGATATGCAGGTACCGACTGTTTGGCCATGCGCAGGGCCGTGGGCTTGAATTTTTGCACATCCGGGTGGCTGCTGTGCGGTTAGCATCGGAGCCAAATTCGTGGCAGATCTTCGAGGATCAGGCCTCGAAGGATGCGGCACCCTGACTTACGCGTGGCAGGCGAAGATTCCACACATCTTGGCCGGTGTGTAGGCAACCGTATCCAGCGATAGCTTCAACTCGTAGAAAGAGAGTATGTTGGATGGTCTGGAGGACGTGGGTGAGAACACACAGCGGCTGGGAATTTTTGAGTCATGGGCGGTTTTTCGATAAGATAAGCACAGTGGGATGGGCCATGCTTCTTTTAAGGAACAGCGCGACACTGGCCGCCGCCCTTAGAATTTGCATCCCATACCCCACGAGCTGTTCAACAGTGAAGGGATCACTGGCGGCGCAAATTAGGGCCCGATCCAATTCTGGAATCACGCGAGCATTTACAAGAATCTTTAGCTTCGTGGGACAGGCCCAGGGCTACTGCATGCATACCCCGCAATACGGAAGAACCCCCACGTCGGGTGATGTTCGCGAAGCCCCGCGGAATTGCATAGCGGAAAAGTAGCTTGTCAGGCCCAGATCTTGCTTTTCAGGCAATGAGTGCAGGTACGGCAATGATCAATGGCTCGGAGGAGCTGAAGCACGTTGTATTTATGTGTCATCCTTCATGCACGTAATGTTGAATGCCCGAAACCTGACCCTGTTCACATGCATCCAACCTGCTTCACCTCCCTGGGTATCAAAACCTTAACGCCACCCGTGCTCTTTACGCCTCGCTCTGGAAATTTCAATAGACAGAAGATGCGCTTAATCGTGCTGAATCCGCATGCGCCATGTAAATCATCGATCCTTGCCGTGAGCCAACTTCGCTCAATCCCGGTCATCTGACTAGGTATCACGGGGCTGGATTTTCCTTCACAACGTGCTTGACTTTCTTCTCGTACGCTGCTCGGTCTTTCTTGAAGAGATTGTATGCTTCTGCTTGGGCAGGAGACTCTGGATTTGGATCATTGAGTAGGTCCTGAATTCCGAGCAGAATTTGCTTGATAGTGATCGCTGGCTTCCAGCCCTCATCTTCGTTTAAAATAGACAGACATACGGTGCCTGAAGGGTAGACGTTGGGATGAAATAGCGGAGGAACGAATTTGCCTGCGAGATGTCAGACGAATTCACAAACTGTATTTGCGAATGCGGGAACTCACATTTTGGCGGCTTTGTGGGATATTCTTCGTAGGTTTCAGTATGAGATTGGATGGGACCTCAGATGGCTTACCGTCAGGGAAGATGACGTCCAGTTTGAAAAGCCCACCCTCCCACAACGTTTTTTCCTTGCCTGGAACTCCGCATTCCCACTTCTTCAGGTCCAAGACCCCCTGAGCATTGCGATGTGGTTTTGCAAAGAATCCGAAAGGATGGTCGCGCCTCCACTGCTTCCTACGGACGGTCAATCGAACTATCCACGGACAATCGGACCTGTCTTCCATACCTCTCCTCCTGCAACCGATTTAGGCAGAGCGTCATCTTAGCGTTGAACTACTTTCTGCAGGGTCGCAAGATAGTGAATATAAGGGTTCCTAGAGTCTACTTTCGCAAGGACTCGTCGAAAGAAAATACTAGGAAGTGTGAAAGACTGGGAGGAAAAAGCAAGTTGTTCAGGCGCGGCTCTACGAACCTTGAGCAAGGCTGCCAAGAATTGCAAACCAAGCAAACAGCCGTGAACTCCCGGAAAGCAATTCCGCACTCCGTCCCGAGTATCAACCCGGAACGGCCGGAGAAGCGACGGTTCCCAACATAAATTGGACCTTGTCAATGTAGGTAATTCTTTGACGAAGTATTTGGTCATTGTGATTTTCTATCATGCTTATCTCTCTCGCCACTATCGACAACATTAAGCAGACACTCTTGCTCATACCTTTGATTAGGCAACCCGGTGGCTAGGTACGCTTTACACGAAGATTAACAACGGTCTTATGAATGGCCCTTTCTGCACCAACACCACTTATTTCGTTCCGTCAAAATTTGATGAAATGGAATTTGAGACTTGTGCTCAGGGGTCACCGCCATGAAATTTCGAGTTTTATGGGTGCACGAAAGCCTTGTGATCAGAGAACGGCATACCCACAGCACGATCTTCTTAGCTATGGTAATACTACTTAGATAGTGTCTCTCCTTGGCTTTCATCTAGCACCTGTTGAGACTTCTCGTTCCAAACCTCTTTGGAAATTCGTTTAAGCCTCTACTGAATGTTTTGGTCTTGCGATAAGTTCCTCACAGCAGGAAATCCTATGACGACTCCTTGGCCATAAACGTCTAGCTTCTATATGATAACTCTGACACGAATTAAGCATCTAGTTTAATCGGTAATCTCTACGAAGATTCCTCCAAGTTTTGAAGTCATCTGGTCCCATGTTCCGCCGTCGCTCAAAACCTCCCCATCCCCGCTCGATCAAAGACAGTTTTCTCCATGTCTACGCATTGTGTGCACAGCTCACCTGGATCCTTGCGAACCATCGTCTGTGTCCCTCTACAGCGTCCCAATCCATAGCGCAAAGCCCGGCACTGCTCGAGAGCGGCCCCAGTCTTCGGGGACGGCACGCAGGCCTCTGCGTACGTCTTTCCACAAAGCCGACAAGTTGTGTGGATCGCAAATGTTTTACACATGTCGGTTCGAGGAATGGGATAAAGACTGCGTGTTTGCGAGATGATCGTTTGTCGTATTGACGAGTTGTACGCAAATTATCAGTCAATCCTGAAAGTTATGGCCGGATATACGAACTGCGATTGTGCGCTTCTTTGTGTCGAGAATCTTCACTAAAGCAACTCGAAAGCTTTTCACAATTTCATTGTTCTTAGGCAGGAGAAGTCCACATTACTCTCTTAACCCATCGTTGAGCTCGAAAGACAATTCATCATCCTTCACAATGCCACAGTTCACCTCTCCGATCTCTAAATCCATGGTGCACCGTCCCTCCCCTCCATTAAACAAGGCACAACGAAAGTCAGAGAGTCTCCCCTTCGGCCGGGCAAGGCTTCCTTGCACACATACTTCGGAAATTTGCCCCCAACAATTGCCTGATAGATGGTAGGATCACAGGTGGACAGAATATGATCACACCCTTTTCTACTGACCCTAATTAGACCTCTCGTACGAGCTTATGCTTCCCAACAAGCCCTCGCCCCTTTCCACAAAACAGTGCGCCGCTCACATAGGTCGTTCTACGGGTCCGTCCGTTCTTCTGACCCGTGTTTCATCCTCCCCCTTTTGCCTGACTACCTTTTCTTTTTCCTTTGTCACTTTCCAGTTTAGCGGCCTCGTATTTACCGTCGAGCTAGATCAGTCAGAGCGTGCGAATTTGTTGTTATTGAGATGTCAGCCGCTCAATCAGGGCGACTTTCAGCCACCGTCAGGAGTCAGGGATGCCAAAGACGGCCGGAAAAGGATTGAACAGAGCCTTGTTTCCGCAAATTAAGATTAAACCACGATGAGTACAGTGATACGCACGTCGATCAGGCAAGTTGTTGGAGATGTTAGGGAGGCCTAAGGGAATTATTGATATCTGAGATAGTACATGCAGAGTACTTGTGTAAATATGCCCCTTTATGCCTTCCACAAAATACACCAAGTCCCTGGTATCTTATCCAGAGTTACTATACCCTTCCATGAAAGACATACATAATATTAACACATTATCCAGTCAAGACCATAGACAAGGCCAGATAGGAAAGAAGATTAAGCCCGTTTCTTCCATATCATTACTTGTTCCAACTTGCAAAGCACTGACCTGTAGCATATTGCCGTACCACGGTATAAATTCGACAAAACAGCCCTCACCATGACCACCGTTGTACCGCATTCCCGGCGAAGCGAATAGAGAGCGGAACCGTCGTCTTTGCAAAGCCGAATAAAAGGTGTAGTGAATGTGAGAGAACCTAGACCGCCAGCATAGCCACTAGTCCCAGTCCCAAAGCCGCTCCTTTCCCAATCGGCGCGCGTTCTGGCGGTGCAGCATTGACTGTAGCGACCTGGACAGTGGGCGACGTGCTACTCGCGATCGTCGTTCCACCAGTGGGTGTGGTCAGCGTTGCAGGTGTGGGAGTGGACAGCGTCACAGCTGTGGAGGAGATTGTCGTTGTATCTTGGCTCAAATAGGTTGAAGTGTAATCTGTGGATGCGGTGATGGTTGTGTATGGGATGCCCGACCCAATTGTGGTTGTTGAGTAACTGGTTGAGTAGCTGGTTGAGTAGCTGGTCGATTCTGAATAAGAGTAGGAGAACGAGTAGGACGTGTACGTGTACGTTGGCCCTGGACCCAAGTCGATAGTCGACGTGCTGGTCGAGTACGTAAAGGAATACAAGCTGATGATTCCCCCACCGCCACTGCACTGTTCGCCATCTGGGCAGCAGCCGTTAGGCACACAATATTGTCCTGGAGGGCATCCACCGCCAAGGCTGTCCCCACAGCAAGTGTCTGTAGAGTAGATGCAACCATCGCCGCACGGTTTTTCATTCGATGCACAATAATATTGGCCATAGGCAGTGGAGGCCATGAGTGTGAGTAAGATAAGAGCGAGCATTTTGATTGTATGAGGTACTGACTTATAGTAGCGAGAGTGGGTAGAGGCTATCTCAAGCAAGGGGAGGAAAGCGAGCGAGGTGAGAAAAAAGATGGGAAAAATTTTCAGAGCTCGAGGGAGGCTCAAGTTATAAGGAACAAGGATGGCTCGCAGCCTTGTGAACACGAGTGTGAGCACGAGGTAATGCAAGGATTAGCTGACGAGCACCAGGACAGACAAGGCGGACCCAACAAATAAAAATTGACCATGTCATTTTCATGGTCCCAGAATGAGACCGCATTTTCTTAGAGAATCGCCCAGCCGCTGTGGCTTGTGGGGGCAGGAGCCTCCCACAGATACTCCTCAAGAGCTCTCTATGAACTTCATCTTTAGATCCGATAAATATTTTAGAAAAGAGCTTCGTAATTCAGATATGTGGGGCCTACGGCCAAACAAAATGGGTTGACACCTGCTTTACAATGCGAACGCAAAGCCGCCATCGTGAGGGCAATGATGAGTTTCAGAAAAAACTGCCAAGAATCGGTGGCTGCACTAAAGCTGGAGGAACATGTACGGCGCAGAAGTGTAGATTAGCAAGGGTCTTTGCAGGCGTAAGGACTCTTCCGCCCAAGGTGTGAGTCCTAAAGTATTGCTCCTGTTCCTAAAGAGGCAAACCTGACCGAACGTCCTGAGGAGCTTCCCAATCCACAACCGGGCGCATCTGCTTTCTTTTTTGCGAGGCGACTGAAGGAGAGCAAAAGGGGCTGTGTTGGCTGTGGGCGATGCCATGAGACTAAGGGATCCGCACGCTAATAGGCTCGCTAGCAGGTCGCAAAATGAAATTGTAGCAGAAAAGTAACAGGACGATGACATGTTTGGGGAAATATCCATGTGACTTGCCCTCTGTAGCATTGTCCTGGGAGCCACCTGCTGCTTCGACTTTTGATCAAGGATATGAAAGCAAACATGGCGAGGTTCCAAGGGCGGCTCTAAATTTAGATGAGCACACCAATTAAAATGCAAAGCATTTGAGCAGTTTGGGTTCTAGATTGTAGCGCGTGAATTGAATACGCCAGGATACGCTGAACCGCGTTGTTCATGGGCCGGACCATGGGTGGCCCGTGCTGAAGCAGGCGGAGCACATTTGCTCTGTTTGCAAATTCTTGGCGGAGCCCGCGTTCCGCCGACGATATCTAAATTCCGCCGGACGAGCCTTCTGGTTCTCATGCGCTTGATGCCTTTGGCGGGCAAGCAATTGAACTATATACACTGCAGGGCATTTTGCACTACACGACTCTTGCACCGACAGCCGCTACAATCTCAACGAGCAATTAGCCTCCGCGACGTAGAAGACGCCAATGGCTCTCATGGTTTCGTCGTCCGTTCCACCACCTTCGATCCATATATCAACCTGTCTATAGAGAATTACCTCCTCACTCATTCTCAACTCAACTCACGAGTCTACTTTTTTTACGTGAACAATCCTTCGGTGGTCATCGGCCGAAATCAAAATCCATGGCTGGAGGCGAACCTGCAAGCTTTCCATGCCTTGGGAAAGCCGGCTTCGGTTGAACTCGTACGCCGTGGATCGGGTGGAGGCACAGTCTTTCATGATCATGGCAATCTCAATTACTGTGCAATTATGCCTCCGAAGTTGTTCACGCGCAATCTGCACGCTCAAGTCCTTGCGGACGCATTGAATAAGACGGCCATTACGGGAAAAGCTGGAGACTTTCACGTCAATGAAAGGCATGACGTTGTGTTTGACCATGCTGGGACCACTATCAAGATATCTGGCTCTGCGTATAAGCTGACCAAGAACCGCGCTTTGCACCATGGGACATGTCTCTTCGCATCGGACCTGGGGAATGTCCACAAGTACCTGAATTCACCTGCCCGGTTCTATATCAGCGCAAAGGGCGTGGAAAGCACGCGGAGCAAGGTTGACAATATCATCAATACTGTCCAGAGCGATGAAGTGGACAAGGAATATCAGACTGAATCTGGTAGCAAATCATCTAGCATTATGCAAAAAGTCATATCGTATTTCCTCGACGGAGCTGCCTTGGCAACATCCGGACAAGAACAACCCCTGACGCATATATATTTGTTAGAAACAGATGGTCACTTACACCAATCTGTGAACAAGAGCACACCGTCGCATCCGGTATCCTCTGCCGAACCCCCAGAAGTCGTTGATGAGATCGAGTCTAGTGCTAGCGAGCTAAGAGTCCGTCGATTTTCTTTCCCCTAGCCGTCCAAACTCTTTTGTACTGCTCGCTCAATAAAGATTCTGACTAACAAACAACACAGACTTCTTCCTGGAAATTCCTCCAAACACCCCGCTTCACTTTCACCAGCCACCCTGAGCTATCCTCAGATAACGTAGGGCCAACCTCTTCCCGTGAAGCACCATCGGTACAGGCTCCGTTTCCTAGAGAATCCGGCATCACCTTGCACGTCAAATCCGGCGTCATTGAATCGTCCGAGGGGGCCTGCATTCTTCCAGACGCAAATCTCGACGGGAGAATACTACATGAGATTGAGGACTGGCGGCATCTAGTGACAGACGGCGAGGGAGTGGCGACGTGGCTAAACGAGACCTTACTGGTCCCTGCAACCGCCCGAGGGAATGGGTGAGTTGGACGATAGACTTAAATCCGCAACTAGATAATTTACCAACTTAGTCTCTTGCTTCAAGATACTCTTTCAAGTCTTCCCGAATGCTCCGATGTCACCCAAAAAGACCGCCCTTCGCAAGCCCATCACGCCATAGACGCCACCCAGATCATCCCACCCTCGCGCCCCAAACTACCCATCAAACCTCCCTCCCCCTCCCACCCCTCCACACGCACAACGCACAATACCCCCCAATCATCCTCACCCCCTCCGGGCACTAGACACCCACTCCCTTCCCCTCCCCAATCCGTCCTCAACCCACAGAGCAAACCTCGTCTACCCACCCATGTTCCGCGCTTCTCCACGGACTGTGGCGGTTAATCGCGTCTCTATTCTCACTTAGGTCAGACTTGTTCAAGTAACGATTGGCGCGGATCGCCTGTGCTGACGTACCCCGTCCCCCTGATGCGACTGTTTTAGAGGAGGATTGTTGGTGGGTTGTGATCATGGGTGTGGGAATGGGAGTGAGGATGCGTGCTGTAGCCTTGGAGAGGTGGGGTGGGATGGACTGGTATAGCGAGGGGGAAATGAAGGGGGTTGATGGGAGGGTGGAGGGAGAGGGAGGTGGGTAGAGGTGTAGGTAGGGAGGTAGGTAGTTAATTAGCCCCGTTACTATCCACAAAGACGAGACGAGCGGAGAGAGTAGGCACGCGGCGGGCGAGGTATACCACAGCGTACAGTTTCGTCAGTCTTTTTAGTTCGGTGAGGCTAGTGAATGTACACTTGTGTTATGTCCCACTGAGACGAGGAAGAAACACGCTCTGCAGGTGACTCTACGAGCGAGATGGAGAAACAGATGAGATGCCGGTTGACGGGAGACATGGAGGTTACACCGTTAGAGAAGGTGGTGTTTGAGCATGAACATGAAGCATCGTGGGGGATAATCTGCATGACACATTGGAGTCATGGACGTCTGGTCCAGGATGGGCGAACATTGACGTGAGGTCCATGATTAGTAATTATTGAACGCCATCTAATCTCTATCTCTCTGTCTCTCTGGATTATGGATCATCTAGCTTTAGATAAAGCTAAAGTCCGCGTCTATAATTTCGTCTATGATCTTGTCCGCCTCGGTGTCAGCTCATCAAGGTAAGCTCATGAAGAGCTCCAACATTTTGAGGTAGTTTGGCGTGCCCAAACCGGTCATTGGGTCCCACCTAAACCGCAAAGGTTAGTATTCGTCTTTACTTTCACGACATTCGATATCCGCTGGACCTACCCCGGTGCCGCCCGAAATCCGTCCGTCCCACACCCCGGGTTCGATCCATTTGTAATATCGTTCAGCACGTATGGGTGCTCGTACAGAACTGGATTGATGAATCCGACTGGGCTCTTACCGACAGCAAGACGCTCCTCGTTGATAAGGTTGATGATGGAAGCAAAGACTGGGGCGCTAGCGCTTGTCCCGCCTTCGCGATGCAATTCTCCTCTAATCCACTCAGGATAATTCACGCCTATCGCAGAGACGTCCGGGTAGCCGCGACCGTCGCGCCGGTAGATGCCGCCATGGGCTCCGACATTCTCATTGCCACTGTAGTAGGGATATGGAGGGGAATAGTTACCGAAGTATCTGTTCACCGCGAGTTAATGACTGAATCACGGCGCAACGAAAAGACAAGACAGGATTGCCGGGCAGAACAGACAGCAACTGTACGTGAAAACAGATCAAAGCGCGATACCAAAATACTTACTCCTCTATCGCCTGGCGCTGATAGTCGGGTGCTTGGATGATATTGCTGAACCCGCCTCCGCTGGAAGCAACGTATGTGGTCCCATTGACCTCGTATTGACCAAATCTTGCCCCACTCTCTGGCTCAAAGACCTTCTGTCCAGGCCAGAGCATTGTTGCACCCACGGTAGTGACGTATGGGCAACTTGAGGGGAACAGGGGATTGAAGGCATTCTGGTTTGGCCCAATGCAAGCTTCTCCTGGTAGTTCTTCTCCTGTATCGCTGTACTTAGGAAATGTAACGCCATTATCGCCCGACGCGAAGAACACGGTATGGCCCTGCAGCGCAAGCTTCATGAATCTACACCAAGTTCAGAATCAGTATGCCTTGCCTTAAGGATATTTTGATGTTGAAGGGTAAGAGTGCAAGGTCTTACTCGTTACACTGTCTAAGGTTGTATCGGAGCGGCAACGCCGCCTCTGGTCCAGCGTATGAAACACTAAGCACATTCGTGAGCGAGTAAGTACCACACTGTCTTGGGCCATCGTAGCCACCAGGTTCAGAATTTGGATAGCTTGGGTCAAGCGTTGGGTCATCTCCAGTTTGCCCAAATGCCGAGTAGCTGCAATAGGATCCATCAACAGCATCTAAAAAAGTGCCGAACATGCTCGACGAGTTAAGACTCATGGTCGAGTTATCGTCGTTTTGGAATAAAGTAATTTGCTGGGGGTATACGAGTGAGTAGGCAATAGTGAGATCGAGTATTGATTCACCAGTCGCTTGATCCTGTAGTGCAGGTGCTTGACCACCATTGATAGAAGCCAGTCTGGGGTGAGTACCGTTCGGAATGTCCAGGTTGAAATATGTGAAAAACGAATTCAAGTCCTCTAGCGAATAGAAATTCTGATCTTCGAAAATGCCGAGTGTATTGCCAAAAATCGCCCTAGATGCTTTAGGCACTCCATAAAGAGCTCGAATGCATGCTGGAGAAGTCGCTTTGTCGCATCTGTCTAGTGCTGTGGCATTTACATAAGCCTTCGCGGTCTCAAACGTCCTCTGGCTTGACTTGACAGGACGAGGATTGGATCGGTCTTCGGAATGACGTTGGACCAGGCTTCGGTTAGTTTTGTGTTTGCGATTTGGACGAGCTAGTTTGATGCCTGGGCTAATGTAGTCGATGTGCTTTTGGACTGCTTTCGGAATGTGATAGCTATTACAACTTGTTAGATAAGGTCATAACAATATTGCATGTACCATGCGAGGCTTTAAGGCTGTAGTGCTTGAGCCTGGGAACATGTCTCCAACTTACACATCGCAGGCTGTAGTTGTTTCACCACTTCTGACGTGTTGGTACGCATGATAGGCTGTGTGAAGTAGTTCTTCTGCTTCCTTGACGGTGGCATCGATCGCCAGCCAGCCCTTGTTGTGCGAATGGCTGATACGAGATCGTGCGATTCCGGAAGATACCAGCCAGTCTGAAACGGTCTTGAGAGTTTCTCGAGTCGGGGCGAACGCGTCGTTGACTTGCTGAACAGTCCAGTGTTTACCGTAGGTTGGGGATTTTGGGTGGGAGCTGGAGACGTCAGAACAAGATCTTGTGTGATGAAAGTGTACCTCACACGTCCATAAGATAATCGTGACCAAGATGGAGGTCATTTTGTGTCAACCCTATGCGAAGTGGAAGGATGGCGTTCGATCGGAGTCTACCGCGCTTCGCCCACTCGTGGGGATGACTATCACGTTTCTCGTGAACAGCGTGAGACGAGGGGATGGAGCGAGAAAGGCAGAAGCAAATGGAACCAGCTAGCAAGGTCATGCGGAGTATTAACGAGTACATGATGAAACCTGGCCACCCGGCTGGCAGGGCTGCTGACAATGATGAAGGTAAAGTCAACAAAAGCGTGGAATATTGAACTGAGGACAGTCTGAAGTGTGATAGAATATTGAATTGTTTTGTGTGTGCTTCCTGCCTACGAGATAAGATAAGTAAATCTGCCTCCTTCCTGAATCTTTGTCTCAAAAGCAATGCTCCACCTTAGATACCTTATGAATTAACCGAGCCCAATTTAGGACTTAGAGCAGCAAGCTGGGGAAGGGTCGTTTTCCTAACTCATCCCAGCTTCTCACTCGCATTGTAGTTCGCACACATTTTAGGTACCAAGTCGCGTCTCTCCGAGTAGCCAGACTTAGCATCTTTAAAAGCCTTCAGTCAAAGTTCAGACGTTACCCACCGTCTCCATTTCCATTGCCCTCACCGTTCTGCATATCACAGTCGGAAGTGTCAATCGAGACACGAAGAGTCCAGAGATTGCGCAATAGGCAGGAACGTCGAGAACAAAAGAGAGAAGCAAGGAAAGAACGACGCTTACTTGATCTACGCGAGGTCTTACCGTCGAGGAAAGTGCGACGCGACCTGGTCTTGCGAGAAGTCGCACTGGAAAACAGAGCAGTTCGCAACCCTAAGCCCTATTGCCGTTTATAGAAAGGTCTCATCCTCTGGAAAAACTCGAACCGTTATTCCTTGAATTTATCTGTGGATGAAAGTCCACAGTTCATGCAATCATACAGATGTCAGTAAATGAAGCGTATTGTCTAGAAGACAATTAATATTTCAATACTCATCAAAGAAAAGAACTTCACTCGTCTGCTAAGCAACCCAGTACCAGGTTGTTTTCTGAGAAGAAGACAGGGAGTCTCTTACCTCAATACGAACAACGCGAGAGGGCTCTTCAGAGGTCCAAGCGGAGAAAAGTGAAAAAGACTCAGAAAGCTCCCACTCCAGCAGCTCTCCGAGACCATCATGTTCAGAAAGAGCTGCCAAGATATGTTCGCCAAGGACAAATTCCTCTTGCCAAGGGTCCAACTGGAACTCTCTGTCAGCCTCATGGACATAGGTCCGGCTATAATCAACATGGACATTGTCATTATGATTGTAGCAGAATGTGAGCCACGCCTCGTCGTAGTCAGTTACGCACCAGGTCGGGATCTTCGGACTTTCAGTCGCTCGTTGTCGTGGCGTGAGTACGTGCCATTCATGCAGTGCATCTACGGCCTGTCGTTCCTCTTTCCGACGCTCAGGGGCCACGTAAACCAGGAATTGAACAAGAGTAGTGCTCTCATTGTGACGTCCCCACTTTTGATAGTGAAGGACTCGCCAGCCACTGTCTTCGGGAGTCTCGCTAGGACTGTTGTCATTGCCGTTCTTCAGTCGTTGGCAAAGCCAATCATATGTTCGTCCTCTGGAAAACATGTTGTTGAACTTAGGATACTGTGGAACCACTGCAAGCTCTACACTACATCTTTTCAGAGGAATGCTCTCATCCAGATTGATCTTCGAACGCCCATTGCCACAAATCTCAATTGGCGGCGGTAAAATATGCTCTAATTGTCTCTTTGAGTCACGAATAAACCTCTGTCCGTGGGTCCATGTGCCGTAATCCTGCCAAGTCAATTCATCAAGGCGCATTATTAGCTGTAAGCGCTGACGGCCGCCATCGAAACCGTCCTCGTCCAATGATTCCGATAGCAGCGGTTGCCTGTCATTAGGACATGTTGGGCTGTGAAGACCAGCGTCATACGCCCAGCCGAGTAGACATCTCGTGTGAAACGCTTTCTTGCAGGCTCCGTGGATCACACGTGGTTCGTCCATTGCAATTTCGTCCCAGCAAATGACGCACTCTACCGTGTTTCCTCCCTTGAAAAATTCCATGTGCCCGATGGCACCGTCGTTCTGGGTCAACTCCTTTACCTGAGCCGTGTTGAATCGCGTTCGAGAACCATTTCGATGGATAATTTCCATATGGAGGGGTTTGATGTTGAGATCTTACTACTCTAGAAAGTCCCAGAGTTGCTCTCTTGTATCGACAAATCAAAGCCCCTGCTAAAATACTTTAATCTTCACTAGCCTCTCGTCGTCAATCGAGAACCAGGACAAAGCTCTCTAGTTCTAATGAGCTGACCACAAAAAGGAAAACTTGGCTCAAGCGGCAATGCTCTTTCAGGGCTGTAGAGGACAAAGCCTGCGGAACAATGGTATTGTCCAGCAGCATTTTTATTTCTTTTCCCATGCACTTACTTATGCGTCAGACCAGTATAGGTGAAATTCATAGCGGTAGAGCAGAAGGCGACCCGGAGTTGCGCAGCCTATCATCTAGTAGGAAATGGAGAGATTACGATGGCAAGTTTTATGTCTGGAACAAGAAGGGATTAGTCGCTATTTTGGAACCGAGTGAGAATTACCAAAGTTGTACTTCATTTGAGATGCTGGTAAGAGTATGTGCTTGAGAATATTACAAAAATGCAAAGATTTACTTTCATACATTGATCAACTCCACTAGAAAGTATTGAACTCACAGTCTATACCGACTACCATCAATTGCCATACTACCAACCATGAAAGAGGCCCTCAAAGTCGCTCTCGCTAAAGTCCCAATCATCAGCAGCATTTACAGGTAGATCTTCTGCAAGCATTGTCCCTTCAAAGACCCGGAGTAAGGAGAGACTATCGTCCTCGGCCTTGTTCCAGTATAAGTCCCCAATATTATTCGTCGACTGAGTCCCCTGGACCAGCCCTCTCGCGATAGCTGCGTGGCGCCGCCGATGATGTTTTTGCGTTTTCCTACAGGCCTAGACCTCTTCTGCATTTGGCGGAAGGCCAAGCCGTGATAGTTCTTCTTCGAAGACCCGAAGTTGCATGAGATTGTCATCCTCTGGTTCACGCCAGACCCACTCGGCGGTTTTGTTGGCTGGGAGTTCCGATGCCTCTATCTCTCCTTCGAATACACGAAGCAGTGCAAGGGCATCGTCCTCGGATTTTGCCAGATCTCTCTCTTTATGTGCTTCTTGTCTTGATCTTCGTATTCGCTGAAGCCAAAATTGTGTTTGCCTGCTGTAGTCGTGATCCCACCAGTTACTTCCAATTTGGAGGTCAATGATGTAGACTTCATCATAGTCCTCTAAGGCCCAGATAGGATTTGGGCTTTGACCGAGCCCAGCCTCGTCTTCGTTTTCGTCGTACCACAACCAGTTAAGGTAAGCTGCAAAGGCGAGAAGTTCAGCTTCTCTTCGTTCTGCGCTGACGCGAACAAGGAAAGTCATTTGACTTGATGGGTATGAATCGTACTTGAGGACCCGCCATCCGTTATCTCTATACTGTGAAGCATACCGGAGCCAGCGGCTATCGACGCCGGTAGGACAAGGGGTTGGCTCATTAGCCATCTCAAGTCGAAGACGTTCTTGGATCCACTCTAGATGGCGTTCAGTGACGCCCCAGCCCTGGTGAGATTCCAAGAATTCAGAATGGTGTAGGTGTTGAGATGAAATTATCCTGGCACGCTGGCAATAGTTGAAGCACAAAGGGGGAATATCCTGGGATGCGAGCCGACGAGCTAATCGTCGATTAATTCTTGGTAGTAGCGGTGTTTGATGATGTGCAGGAATTGTTGCGCTGACATAGCTTCTTCCGTGAGTCCATGTGCCAAAGTCCATATTGAGATCCTGATCAGGGTCATTGCTGAAGGACGAATCGTCCGAATAATCCTCGTCCAAATTGTCCTGGTCCAAATCGTCCTCGTCCTGAGATGGACGGAGTGGACGCCGACAAATCGGACATTTTCTGGCTAATGGTGCTACTAGCGAAGCCCGAAGGCAATGTTCATGCCATGTGTTACCACAAGACACATGTAAAGCCAAAGGCATGCCTGCCTCCATTTTTTCATAGCAAATGCAGCAATCTTCAGGAGGTCTGCCGTCTGGACAGACATAGCAGCTTACCGAGGGAACTAAAGCAAGAGATTGAGCCATTTTAGGCAAGCCTCGGTGTGTGATGGTCAATTTGTCTGTTCTTGAGCAGGATCCAAGAAATTATTGAGAGCTAGAGTGGTCTAAAAAGTCTGGAGATCGGACAGAACATAAGTTATAGAACTCTGGGTACAACTAGCACCGCTAACGATAACAATGGAAACCTAGCACCGTGTCTTAATATAGCGGGGATTAATAGGACAAAGGCATTGAAGATACACGGACTAACACTATCCACGCAGCTAGAAATATTTTAGCAAACAATGCCATTGTCCAGTCATGACACAAAACAATCACTATCTCCAGCTTGTGTTGAGAAGGCTCGAGCATAACAAGTGATTTTGACCTCCTGCCGCTCTTACGCTTTCCATGTTACAATGCAATTTTCTTATTTAAGGAACCTCGAATGACATATCCAGAAAGCCCCGGCTAAATGGGACATAAGTATCGTTAGAAAAAATAGGCAGAATCTCTCAAGGGATTGGGGTATTTGAATCTGTACAGGATGGAACGTAATCACTCACTCTTCAGACATTGTCTTCGTCTATCATCATCGCGCTCTCCTGCGTGATTTCGGTGCAGTACATCTTATGTTTTATTGCCAAAACAGAACCGAATGAGTGCAATTAGGTCCCTCTGCTGTCGGAGAAATTCCATGATAATTTATCTCCACCGTCCTTCACGGTTCGTCGTCTCTCCCGAGTTGGAAAACTCAGTCTTTTGAATGGTAGTAAAAGAGGACGATTCAAGTGGACTTCGTCCAGAAGCTAGACTTCCTCGTAGCTCTATAATGGCGATAGCGGCGTACCCGGCTCTGGAAGACTCTTCCTTTCATGGGCACATGACCAGTCTCAATACCGTCCAGGCATCTCTTGTCCTTGATATTTGGTTCCTGGGCCGACGCGTGCTGAAATGTAATTTTTTGATAGGAGATGAATGTCTGATCAACTGTCACTCGCTGTGGCAGGGATTGATCAGGCTATTGCTACTACGATTGGCAATCCGCTGGTGTAGCGATTCAAATTCCACGTCAATAAGCACACGACAACCTGAGCCATATAAGTCAGAGAGGTATGGAAGCTAAGGAAATTTGGATATCCCATCGCTTTGTGAGTTTGAAAGCCTAGATAGAAGCTCTCGCCCGGATTGACACGTGCAATTCTGCAATTCAATGGTAATGACGCCGTTGATAGCTCCAGACATTTCAGCGAGGCTTTGCAAAAACAATGCCTATGTCTCCAAGTGAGATGGCTCTGCACGTAAGGAAGTACATGTTCCAGTCTCTGCTCATTTCCAGCTTGTGGTGAAGTCGTGGGAATCGTGATTGGCTTCCAAATAGGATGGAATCGAAGATGATCGTATCCGGGTTTGAAAGCCCATGACAAAAAGACATGCTTCGTAGAAGGTTGCCTTGCAAAACAAGTGAGTTGCGCGGATATTTATCTTCTCCGAATGCTCATGGCAAATTAGACAGCATCCATTGTAGACATCACTTTTAGACTAAATACCATTGTGGGAAGCCTGAAACCCGGTTGTTGAAGTAAACGCGTTGTTACCAGAAAGTTGGATGAGACATTGGAGGCGGAGTTGATGCTTGACATCGTAATCAAGGTTCTTGCTGCAAAATCTTCTAGGGTGCTTCACTTATCGTGCGCGATCGCGATTGCAGGAAGACTTAGCAGTGAAAGATGTAAGATCCAACAAAAAACGAAAAAATCGAGAAACTTGAAGAATTTTGCGTCTTGATAAAAATGTCTTATGACATTGAGCGAGAATGCTTAGGATTGAGGCACAACATAGAGAAAGTCAGACGCAACAAAGGGGGAATAGATCATTGTGAGACAGTGCTTTTTCGAATTATAAACACGCATGAAGATGCTATCAGTAAAGCTTCGGGACACATGCGAGCAGGCGAACACGGGGATTGAACAACTGTTTCGAGCATCATTCAGCTCTGCGATCGTGCTAATCCAGCGAATGCTCACCAAATGGATCGAAGTTCAAACAAAATGTTCAAGATTCGTCTTAGCCTGGAGGAAGAGTGCTGGCGTCCACCAGGTCACCAGCATCTTTCTCCATCTGCTCTTGAGGACTGTATAGAGGGGACCGAGGAAGCGCCATCAGACCTGTCCTTGTTGACTCTAAGATGCCAAACGGTGCGATGAGCTTCATGAAGGAATCGATGCGACTTGGCTTCGCAGATCTGTACCGCGCGGTTAGCAAAACAATGATAGAAGTCCCATCGAGAATCTTACACTTCCACAATACAATTATTTGTTGAAATATCCAATACTTTCCCTCCAAATTGATGCGTAAGGTGTGTAATAGCTTCGAGATGCTCATGCTTATGACGAAGCGCCTGACTCGCAGCTAAGCGACTGGGATGATAATCTGTGCTTTGCTGGCTTTCTCCTCCCAGTGCCTCTTTTGCCCGCTGGATCAGGCCGCCTTTCTCTCCGGTAGCGTGATCTTTCTTTGCTTCGTTGGCTTCCTGTTCTTCTAGCTCTTGCAGGCGCTCTTCGCCTTCATGTTCGGGTGATCCCACCATAACATCTCGGTGGTGCTGCATGAGCTCTTCGAAGACTTCAGGCCCCAGGATTGACACCTTTGCCAGGAGAAGTTCACGCTGCACCAACGCAGCATTCGTGTAGTCCAGAACAGCCCACACCGGAACAAGATCCTCTAGCTGCCGCCTCGCTTGCTCGACAACTCCATCCAGGCCTTGTAACACAATTGTCATCCGCGACAGATCTTCGACCTCAGTATTACACACAACCAAGCTGTCGATGTTAAAACCTCTCGCGGCGAGGATACCTGATATTCGTGAGAGCACACCCGGTTCATTCT
Source organism: Pyrenula massariospora (assembly GCA_021030905.1). Taxonomy (NCBI): domain Eukaryota; kingdom Fungi; phylum Ascomycota; class Eurotiomycetes; order Pyrenulales; family Pyrenulaceae; genus Pyrenula; species Pyrenula massariospora. The sequence goes on from JAGFMI010000029.1 coordinate 54,817, forward strand.
GTACGAGGCAATTGAGTACATGTCGCTTTGGAGGATTTGATGGCGGGACGGGAGTTTCGTAGAGGATAGATGACACAGCAGCAGCAGCGCCATATTGAGGACTATAATCGGACGGAGGAAGTGGTGGAGCGGTGCGACGATGCAAAGCTTTGTAGTTTAAAGCTGAGGTAGAGTTTGACTGATTTCGGCGCTGCCATCGTGGTGTTAAAGGAGGTGCTTGTGCTCGAGATGTGTTTGGAGCAAGAGATTTTTGCTGAGAGATCAAAGACCAAATCCGCCGCCGTGACGCCATAACTCTCGGGTCAAAGCCTTAGACAAAAATATGAGGTGTTAAACTTTACACATCAAAATAAATTAGCAAGAGATTGCACTCGTCAGATTTCTCCGAAATATGACTCAATTCATAATCTCTCGCGTGTTGTCCGAAAAGTTGTTCGGCACAGGTTTTACCGAATTTTAGCCGCGACTCCGCCCCTGAACCAAACCGCATCGCGGATAGAAATATCTTCAACACGTTGCAGTTATGTCGCAAAGGCGCAACCCAGAGAAGGAGCTGAAGATGCGCTGTACCACAATGATTTTGCAAGCAATCTGAAGTGACTTTCAGTAGTATTTCGAGGTCTTCTAGAAAGTTGAAAGGTTCTCTCCCCGTTGTTGCTTCAACCAGATGGCCGGATTCAAAGGCCACTGGACTCGATCTGGAATAAAATAAGGCCCGTCCGGAGAATGTTGATACTTCATCTCATAATCCAGCTTATCGAAGTCCCGGACCAACACCAGCTTGCTGACTAAAAGAGTCAGGTAAGGCTCTGTAGAGCGATTGAGCATTTCAAAGTCGATTTGACGCCAGGGAGTCACGACGGCCTAAAGAAAACCTGGTGGTCAAGTTAGTCACTGAAGCATTGCCTTGACAATCTACTCATCTTTCTATCATGGAGGCGATAATCATGTCGTTTTTCAGAGTCCTACGCTGAACAGTGTATTAGTGCTTTTTATCTAATTGATAGCATCCCCTTAGCTACCAAATAGTCTCGACGGAGAGCAGAGCCATCAAACAAATATAAAGTCAGTGATACCACAAACTCTTTTCAGAGAGAATATTGAAACGCTTGCATTGAAGAGCCTACCGAAAGCTCGTTAACATGCCGTAGGGCCGTTCGACTACGGAGGCACGTGTCCTTGCGGCAGATCCTACTTTGTCGAGAAATTCAAGGCTCAGATGACCGCCTCTGAACACCAAGAGTTCACAAGAGTTCACATCCACTTATTGATGAGTCCCCTGTTTCTCCACGGCTTTATTCGCAGCACATGATTCCACTGGGACGGAACGGCTCCGGAAACCACTTCGACAGCCACTCAAAACGACCCACCCACATGCCACGTATCGTCCCACACTCGACCATCTCTTCTCCCATGATGATCCCGTCTTCTAAATGCCCCTCAAGACCATAAACTCTGTTCAAGTGTCGACAGTGCTCATCAGGTTCTAGACCAGGACAAACATAGCCTGCCGGATTACCGTCACGATTCATCCACGTCTTCCAAAGTTGTATGTTCGAGTGACGTCCGCCGAGAGCATCGTTTCCGCCGCACAGAGTGCAGTGCAAGACCTTTATCCCCTGATGACGATGCTGTCCGCTGCCAATTTCATCTCCAGAACCAGGTGCTCTAAAGATCGTCAGTGCCGTGTTCGCCGCTTTGCAGATGAATTGAACCAACCTTCGGAGTTTGCCAAGAGATTGCGCCGTCGTAGAAGCCGGCTTCGCCTTCTCAAGTGCACCGCAGCAGTCCTTCACGGCCAACATGGTCCCAGCTCTCAAGGCAGCTTTGCACGTCAGTGCGAGATTGATGCGATCCGCCACTCCACCTTCAGGGCAGTTGTGGCCGCACGCAGGTCCTGGAGTTGGGTCTCGAAGGTCTTCGAAGATCTTCAGAAAGACCTCGAGAGGGGCACGCTGAAAAGCCGTATGACTGACGGAGTTGAGGTTCATGGTCTGGACAACAATATCAGTGGGGGTTAAGTGACAATTTGGTTTGTGATGGCACTTACATGGGGGATGGAAATCCATGCCGCAGGCTTGGGTCCATGGGGCTCTCTGTGGAGGGCGAGGACGAGCTGGGTCGTACCTGTCTTTTTCGGTTGGGGCTTTGAGGAAGACTCCATGATGAGCGTTTGGAATGGTGTAGTGGGCGATGTGGTATAGTTGAGTAATGCTAGGATTGGCCAAGGGAAGATTGGGTTGAATTTTTTGAAGAGTGTGCGGCTCATAGGTCTTTTATAGGTTTCCATACACGATGGAGCCAATTCTATTGGACTCTTTGGCCATGGTGATGTCTTTTGTGAACCAATCTGCATGATCTGTGAACGAATTCACAAGTCAACAGGTCGAAAAGCCCTTGACTCGTGCGTATCACATCTCGACACTCACGAAAAAGGCGGTGGTGATAATCAGGCTTGCTAGTAATGTGCTAGGTGATCATTAACCCAGGTCAACGTAGCTTCACGCGTGAAGTAGCGGCTTGCTGGTAAATGAACGGAGCAGAGTGATTTCATGCTGCATAAGCACCAAAGATGCAAAAGTAGGACATTGACGCTCAATCCACTGCCAATGTTCCTTTCGCAGATTTTCCAGTCGCCAATTGGTAGAAACCCATATTCCCTAGAACTGTCTTCCACAACAGCCACAATCCATGGCGTGCCTCCATTGAGTTGGCAACACGATTCCCCTTGGCCCAAAGATCTCTTCCATCCGCCTATCAATCATCCATGGACTCCTCCGACTCACTATCCGTATCATGCTCATCCACGGATTCCTCAAACTCACTATCCGTATAATGCTCAATCTCCGGCTCCTCCGCGTCCAACCAATTCTCCTCATCCCCAAAGCGCCAGCTCTCATCCCAACCTCCGTCCCCAAACGGCTCCTTCGGAATCCTCCGAAACCCCTCCGTCGACCCAAACCACTTCTGAAACACAAACTTCCGCTCCCCCCGTTCCACCACCGCCCCCCACTGCTCCTCATCCAGCCAAATCCCCGGCTTTCCAGGCATCTCATCCCCACCGGGACAGATATGCACCGCGACGCCATTCTTGTCGAGGCGCGTCACCCACCCGTCGACCTGCGAGTGGTGCCCGCCGAGCACCCACATCTCCCAGCACTCATTGCACAGCTTCATGAGCCGGGGGTGGCGCGCGTTGTACCAGCGGGCGCGGCGCTCGGCGAAGCGGGTGCGGGTGTCGAGGAAGACGCCGAAGGAGTAGGGCGCGTCGAAGAACATGGCCCGCGCGGCGCTGAGGGCGGCTTTGCAGGTCAGGGCCAGGTTGACGCAGTCGCTGACGCGGGTGTTGGAGCTCTCGTGGCGGGGGGAGTTGGTGCTGTGGAGGTGGCGGACGAAAAGGAGGATTTGGAGCAGGGTTTCTGGGGGGAGGGATTGGAGGCCTTTGTAAGTTTTGGTGCTGAGGTCTAGATTCTAGGCGACCAGACTTTGTTAGCATGGACCAATTTGATATCGTCGCTTGAAGTTATGTTGTGGTTTCAGGTCGGATGCAGATCAGTCAACGTCAACGACTACAAGCTCTTGCTTAGATTGCATTAGGATTTTTGGAAATGTCGCTATCAAGAACGATCGAGAGTCATTAGTGGAAACATAAGAAAATTGAAATGAAGCCTCAGTATGAGGCGCACCCGTCTAACAGCTTCTTGGAAGGGTAGAATTGCACTTACATAGGGTATCAGAATAAGAGCGGGCTCTTGCTTTGCATCGGCGGAGGCCTTCTGATGTGCGAGTCGGAAGTCGATCATCTTTACGTGTAACAGACAACGAGTTTAAATGACACTTCCTAGGCATAGATACATGGCAACATGAAGGGCCTGAAAGCAAGACGTTCTGTCCGGAATTCTTCCGTGAGGATCTGGAATGGAGATTGATGCCAAGCTTCATTGACATTCTTTCACGCCAATTCGTCCGAGTGAGTCACATCTTAACACTTCGGTGTACCTGTTAGTGTATGGTCACATTCATGCCCCGCATGGCATTCCAGCGTTTAATTTACAGCATTTCACCTCGAGATAGGCTCTCTTCCCAAGAGCGCGCGGCTATCCATGGTTCCTTTCGCACAAACAAGTATCTACTCCGGTGAACCGGGATGAAGCCCTTACGGCGGTAAAACGGATACCCATTTTGGATGGTTCATTTGGGCCCAGCAGGTGATTGATTTCAGAGAACGGACTGCGACTATCTATTCCCCAATCCTGTTTTATCCTACTAAACGCTGTCTAGATTCCGAGGTAAGGTCACGACTCCAGCCTCGAAAGGTCATGCAGCGTTGCTTCAAGATATGCTCTTTTGAATGCTGCCCATTCTTTCAACTTGCTTTCTGACCCAACTAATTCAAGCTTGAGCAGCGTTTTAAAAAATGACCATTCTCAACCAGATGCTCCCGAGCTACAAGTCACACCCAGCGAGCTCGGCGTGTTCGCACACAGCACCTTTCCCGTTCCCGATGGAGGTTTGACAGTATACCCAGATATCGCCATGTCGCATTTCCCTTGTGATCCACAATCCAGGTTTGCCGTGGTCGGAGCGTATTTCGAGCTCGTTGTTCCGCTGAAGTTGATGAACTTGATCCCAGACAATTGCGCGTTATTCGCATTATCGGCGCAGTAGTCCGCATCTTCGCCGTAACAGCTCTGTATCTGCAGCGCATAGTCACAATTGCTAACCGTGAAACCGGTGTAAGTGACATTTGATACGGTGGACAGACCGTGACCGTTGCCGGTAGGGTACGTTTTAATGCCTGCAGCCTTGGTCGAGTCATACATCTTTGCGTTCGAGACGTAGATGTTCTTGACCGTGTCAGAACTAGCTTTACCGAGAGAACCCACCGATATGCCATGTGAACCAGTGCAGCTGACTGTATCGACATTCACGTAGTTGGAGCCGGGTTTAAAGGCGATGCAGTCATCGTCGTTCGTCACTTGAAGATTAGACATCGTCACGTAGGTACTTTCTCCAATGTCGAAGCCGTCCGTATTTTTGGGCGGATTGACTGACTTACTCACCGCGGTCAAGGTAAGGCCGCTGAACAGGACATTCGTAGCTGCACCTTTGAGGCTGTAGAAGACATTAGGCGGATTCTGCGCTTTCAAGCCAGTGACTTGTATATTACTACCGCCAGTAATATACACTAAAGTCGGCCGAGCGTAGCTTGTATCCGAGGCAAAAAGATCCCATCTATGAACTCAATCAGTGTTATGGTACTCGCGGTCGCCCAAAAGTCACGAACGCATCTTGACCATTCCCATCTAACAAACCACTTCCAGTGAGAGATCGGAACTTGAGCCCAGAAATTTTAGAAATGTTAATCATAGCCGTCTTTCCACCCCAGTAAGATGTTGAGCTGCTGAACTTGAGCGTCCCTTCCAACTGAAAATCGCAATTGGCGCATCCAGCGAAGTCAACGACGCTGTTGGCATAGTAGGTCTTGCCGGCGGGAAGGACAATGGTCCCGGCGTTACCACAGGTTTTAATTGCTGACATAATTGCAGGAGCATCGTCGGTGGAAGACGATCCACCCGCCGTTGGCGTACACATAGCACGGTGTGCGAGAGCAGCATTTGGGAATTCTTTAACATGAGAAGGGAGTGCTAGAACCACTCTTAGGGAATATAGCCAAAGGAAACATTTGAGAAACATCTTGGATGCGCTTATATAGAGAGAGGAAGTAAGGGGAGTAGCAGGGTATTCCAAAAGAAATACTTAAGAGCTAAAATGAAACACTTTTAAATGTCGAAAGGGAAGCGCTCCTAGAGTAGTATTCTACGATAAGTATTCGACGGCACCGTCCCGTTCGAAGCGGAAGTTCCTACCAGGAGGACAGTCATTTAGATGTAATAGCATAGAAAGCCAAGTTGTCAATTCGGAGCGGGACATTTCGATTGCTCCAATAGCAGCCCCTGCCAGCAAGCTTCGGACCAGGGACCTTTTGCCAAAGCACCCTACAACTCCTGAAAAAGGCATTGTGTCCACAAGATTGCCGAAAGGTGTTACACTCTTTAATAGAGCATTTGGAGATGATTTTAAAATTAATATCAAACCAGTGACTCTAATAACGGCGCATCAATTCAGAGAAAAGGAGCCACTCGATCAAAAAGAGGGAAGAGTTTTCGGTGGGAGGAGGCAGAAAGGTGAGGGGGCCGAATGGCGGGGCTCTCCTCGTCTCTATCTTTCCGAGGGGCACTGGTTAAATACCCTCTCGGGTACTTCATGCTCTCTACTACACCCTAATGAAACACGCCCATAATATCTAACTCCCTCTTCATTACTTCATTGATGTTTTGTGAGCGTCGCTCGACGCTTTCGCAAACTGTCTCCTCCTGCACTAAAAGAGGTTTAGTTTCCTTCCTTGATTTACTCCCCTAGTCTGCAGGTGTCAACGAGCGAGATCGACTGCTAATTCGACTCTTGAAAATTGCCCACTAAGCGTGTCGCAAGCACTTCCCTTCAATCACCAATACCTTGAAACTTGGCCGGCTTCCTCGCATCTGACTAAAAATTAACTGGATCAATGGTGTAATCCAATCCGAGCTGTGACCACATCGAACCACCCTTCGAGGCCTGATACGGTCCCGTCAACAATGCTTCAGCCATCTTCAGCAAAGACAGTGTTTCCTCTGAAGCTGACTCTAGGTTTCCAGCCCTATACAATCTCGATGGTCAGCCCATCCTCGCCTAACGAAGCATCAAAAATTTCGATCGCTTTTAAAAGTAGTGACTTACTTCCAAGCATAATACTGAACTTTCTGCACTGCCTTCTGTAACATCTCCAGTCTCTTCTCTCTCTGCATGTCCTGGTCGCTCTGATACTTTTGCCAACAAGATTCTTGACGCTTGAGACCTTCTTTCAATTCCCTCAGCCGTTTCTTCTGCTCCCTTTGCCTCGCTCTGGCGTTCGTCAGGCACCTCTCCGCCCTGGGCTGAGGCCGTTGCTTCATTTTGGGCGAGACTTTGATGACAAAATCCCGCGCTCGATTACGCGCTTCCGTTTCCGCGATACGGCGCTCCTGCTGCTGCACTTGTTTCAAGCGCTTTTGATTCTCCTCTTCCTCATCTTCGAACATCCGCTTCAAGACCTCGCTCAATTTTTCGCCTTCCTCTTGCGCTGTTCTTGCTTGGCGCATATTCCAACTCGCATCGTTCTTTTGATTAGTCGCCATGGAGACACCTTTGGTAGCTAAATGATCCTGTTATTCTGCGCGGACAGCAGTTTTCTTACTCTCGTTTTGTGAAGCAGTCACCTGCATCGAGCAGGTTCCCAGGCAGCGATATAACCTGTTAATTCAGCTTTTCGTGGCTGACCAATCACTGGCAGCTCGGGTTTGCGCCACATAAAAAAGAAAAGAAAGCCGCCAGCCTTGTCTTTCACGTGCACTGTCATCTTCAGCCTCATAAGGCCATAGGCGTTCACGATTCCTGGGTTTCAACGTCTACAACTTCATGACAATTGAAGCATTTGTCTAGCTTACATTCCTTGAAAGTTGGCACAGAACAAGACATCCTATTCTTCCGCTATCTTGGAGGTGCATCCTTCAATTTGGTCAGAGGTTGCGACATGAGTTATAGCTCGCTGAGAAACCCCCAGATGCGCGCTACCTTTGTTTTCTGCGGCTCAGACGCAGATGTTGCCTTTTCCTCACAAACACCGATCCATGGCTTCCTTTCCCCGCACTCCGTCTCCTAACGTCTTGATACACGATAACGCTGAAGAATTGTCTCCACTGTCTACTCTCGTTGACAATCGATCGTGGTACTTTTACAATTGCGCTCTGCTCTAAGGTTTGCTTTCGCAGCTTCGTGTCTCACAAAATAAGCCTACAGGCCAGTAAACCTCTCTGCGGCCGACCAGAGAACTAATCGCAGAGAATAGGAAGAAGGTTCGCTCATGCTAGCTACCCATCGGATAGGACCTGAACACATAGGCTTAAAAGTAGCTTTCAAGAAACATAGCCAATGAGAGAAAAGCTCATTGCGTAGGCCCAGCAGCCCCCTTAGTCAGACGACGACTCGGTCCGGAATCAGGACGTTTGAGCGTAAACCGTTGCGGGCGAAGGGCCATCCAGGGAGCTCGAGGGTGATCGTGAACGCTCCAAATTTCCGCTTTCTTCTGATGTAAGAAAAAGGGGGGAGGTTGGGGGAGGGGAAAACAACGAAGCGACAAGGTGAGAAACAGGGGAGCCGACCAGGTTCCCCAGACTTTTCAAAAGCTAGAATAATTAGCCGTACCCGGGGCGGGGCAACGGTTGCGGAACGAACCGGCAGCCGACAGGGCACGAATCAACGAATACGAGCTCAGATACCAAGCTACAGACATTTATCTAGGCTCCAAGAGGCAGCATAAGCGGATGGTTTCCGTGCTGTTGAACACGATGTCTCGCAGGTTCGAAAGGATCGTCATTATTTATTATTATTCTGTCTGCTATTGCAGATTTAAGGTAGGGCAAGGAGACTTTTTCGATCTCCGCACACGGCTCCATCCGGCTAGCACCTGCGCGGGATGCAACTCTGACGATCTGCACCCTGTGCCTCCTCATCTCTCTCTGCATGCAGTCCTGCATGCGCCTGGATGCAAGATTACCTCCTCACACCTCTCCTTCTCTGGCACGAACTCATATTTCCTCGGGCGTGGCTTTAATTCTGGGAGCAGTGGACGGCCTGGATCCTGTCGTTCCAGTTTTGGCCCGCCGTATTGTTGTATTGGAGCGTTGTCAGGTCGGAATAGCCACTGCCCATGATACCGTTAGCACCGAATCCACACATAAAACACGCCATTGACAGAGGCAAAGCCTTGGAGGAAGGAGCTAGGAGAGGCGAAATGACGAGACTTACGGCGGTCCATTAATATCAAAGAACGGAACGTTCGGGTTCCCGTCCTCGCCACAAGCTTGCGTGTCGAAGAAGCGGCAGTAATTGTGCGCAGCGGGGCCCACGGCGCTGACCTGGCCGAAGTAAGGGTTGGGGAGGTGGAAGCAGGACTCGAATGGAAAGGCAAAGTTGGTGCAGTTGCCGGACCAGTTGACGTCGGTGCACATGAAGACTGAGGTTTGAGCCTGGCGTGGGACAGCATTGGGGAGGGCCAGGGAGGCGGAGAGCATGGTCATCAAGGTGAGCAGCTTCATTTCGATAGTTGAGCTGAATAGTCTCAGGAGTATGACGTCTTTGTGAGATGCTTTGGCTGAAGAGGACCTGAGGGGAAGGTCAATGGAGATTGAGGGAGAAGGTGGGTTTTATAGCTTAAGGTGTGGCCAGAGAATTCTCAAGGCGATCAGGATGAAATGACGTCGTTGTTCTTGAAAGCTCAAGAGGTAAATCTTAACCCCGTCAAAGATGCGCGAATATTAAGCGGCCCACCCCTGGTCTCGTAGGATGAAGCGGCCTGATCTGCTTCATCCCAGGCGCTCTCCAAGCCGCACTTTGGATCTCCTCGTGTTTCTGCATGAACACGAAATCCTAGATCCTTTTTCGGCGCAGCGAGATTAAGGTCAGAAATGACTATGCTGCTCCATGCGAAGATGCATCCTCGGTTCTCATCCGACGCGTCTGGGATGCTTCGATGTCTTTTCCCCAACCATCCCCCCAGCAATGACCCGTTAGTACTGTACATGCATGTATTGTTAAAGTGGCTTCTACTCTTTGGACCCCAAATCGATCAACAACTTGAAGATTCGCACCGCCGTTGAACATGGAGATGAGCTAATGCGGGAACTTAATAAGAAGTTGGGCGCTTTACCGAAATAGAGCGAGCACAAAGTATTCTGCGTTGTAACCGATCTCATACACGTCAACGGCGCGGGTTTTTTGCCGCGGTCACATAATCTGTGCACCATCGGGCTTTGATAATGTGCAAGCTGAATAACGGTTGTCACAACAAACGGCCGTCAGATGCGGTCAAAAGTTACGTATCACCTGACTTTTGGCCAAGTTCGTAATGCTGACTCGGGTACCGACAAGAGTGGTGACTACTGCACACATGCTTGCCGGCTCAACCGCTTCCTTAGCATTCCCCTTGCATCTCTGGCAAGGGAATAGTAATGTCTCAGAATGCTGGGCTTTAGTCTGCCCAGAGCTTTGTCCCGCGACAAGCATTTACGGAGCTGCCTTGTTGTTCGTTTAGCCGCAGGTGATCACAACAGGCCTTTTTACCCCGCAAACGAAGGCTTCCATCCAATACGTACCGCAAGCAACTACTTCAATAATTGATAGTTTCTTAAAGAGGTTTGCGCTCGCATGACACTATTCACCTAGAATTTATGGCATACTGAACCTGTTTGTATATGCATAAAGCAAGGAATTGACCAGTCAGCTTCACTACTTTCCAAAGCTAATAGTTTAGCAGCCCGATTTGACGTCAGACTTTTTCGAAGGATTGCACTAAGGCAGAAAGCTACTGAGCCTCGTCTGTCGTTCACGTGGTCCGAAGGTCCCGTAGCAGCTAGAGCCATTATTGCCAAGGCCAAATGAGCAAAAGATGTCTCTCGGAAGCCAGATCCTGCGAGGATGATATTGCCTTGCGTATTCCTGATAGCTCCTTCAAAGCCCTCCTACCACCGCGAATAGTGAAGGAAAAGGGGGCGGAGAGACGTGAAAAGCATTTTCTCTGGGTGCCGATGCCAGGGGAATTGCTTCAATTGCGCCGCTTGTAAGCTGGGGAAGGTTCATTTGGTTCTGTTAGTATGAGGGCACAAACATAAGGACTCAAGATTGTATGCTACTCAATCAATCAATCGCAGGTAAAATGATCACAGACTGCAGAAAGTTGGGCTTCGAGTTGCATAGACAGGATTGTAACCGGCCTTGGCGGGGTTCTCGCGAACGATAAATTTAGTAAGAGTGCCAAGACTGCAGCCCGTAGCAGTAGCTGTCCATGCTGCGCAGAGTTGTTCCTCCAGTAAGCATTCTTTTCTAACATTATTCATTTCCCATCACAGAGCTGGACATGGTACTTTGATAGAAGCTAACCACTCTGGCCGACACATGGGATCTCCGATTGCCTATGCTCTACAGTTGGCGAAAAAGTTGTGGTTTCATCATTCCCTACCCAAAATGGCTCGTGCACTCTCGATATTCTCCGACACCATTGCTCCTTTGTAGTTGTCTCGTGTGTCGCTGCATAAACTCCAGCCTTTCTGGGTGGACGGAATATTTGCTCCAGTACTGCCTCACTCTCGGTGAGTGTCCTCTCTGTCTGAGGTATGGGCTCCTGGGATTTCCGGAATATGTTGCAAACGCCGACCAGGATGGACGATTTGCACGGTATTTCCGTAACCATGAACCAAACCAGTCCTTTATGTTCATTTTTCACCGCAATTCACATCTTCTCATTCTATACCTTGTTCTTTCCATGTTTATGCTGCAATAGAAAAAATGGGAAATATCATCGTTGCTTTACTGCTTCTCGCCACGAGCATCCTTGCAGCCCCGCTCAGTAACGATAAAATCATCAAACGAACAAGTCGGACGTGCGCCCCAAGCGGTTGTCTGACTGTTGGTAGCGGTGGCTATTCGACCATTGCTTCAGCCCTCGGCGCCCTTGGTTCTTCTACCAATGCTGCCTGTATCTTCATCCAAAGCGGCACCTACAAAGAGCAGCTTACTGTGACATATCCTGGAGCTCTCACCATATACGGCTCGACATCCGATACAGGAACCTACAAATCGAACACAGTCACCATCACACATACTATATCTTCTCCAGATGCAGGCTCGTTGGATGCCAGTGCCACTCTGAATGTGAAGAGCGCTAATTTCAAACTGTATAATGTGAATGTGGCGAATGGATACGGAAGTGGCGCGCAAGCTGTTGCGTTAGTGTTCTATCTGACCCTGTTCTCCAGTATCCCATTCTCATCTCTGTGGATAGCGTGGTCGCCAATGCCAACAAGCTCGGTTTCTATGGGTGCCAATTCACCGGTTACCAAGATACCCTTTACGCAAAGTCTGGGACTCAGTACTACTCCAACTGCTTAATCCAAGGTCTGTTCTTCCCAATCTCAAAACTCTCTTCCCTTCCACTAAATCTTTACGCCCCCACCACAGGTGCTGTTGACTACATGTTCGGCGACGCCTCCGCCTGGTTCGGCGAATGTGACATCGTCTCTAACGGCGGCGGCGCCATCACCGCCATGTCTCGCGAGACCTCCAGCGACACCGCCTGGTACGTGATCGATCACAGCAATGTCCTGGCTACTTCCGGCGTCAGCCTCGCAGGAAAGGTATACCTAGGCCGCCCGTGGAGGGTGCTGGCACGGGTCATGTACCAGAATAGTAATTTGTCGAACGTCGTCAATGCGGCCGGATGGACGACGATGGCGGAAGGAGCGACGCCAGTCTATATGGAGTTTGGGAACAACGGGGACGGGGCGAGTACGTCTGCTAGGAAGTATGAGACGAAGGCTACGGCAGCGGTGACGAAGACGACGGTGCTGGGGAGCGATTACGCTTCTTGGATTGATGGCAGTTATTGATGGGCTTATTCGGGGATATTCTGTTTAGAACTTAGCCGTGGCTTCTACCGCGATAAAAATAAATCATGATCGTAATCATGAGACACGTCCCCGATTTCGAGCTCGGGAGGAAGGACACATTTTCGATGCTTCGAAGCATTGATATCGCCCATGCATGGCAGCTGTGTACTGTGCCACGCGCCATATTGACTATTGCCTCGGTGGTGATGGAAGCGCTTCACTGATGGTGGGCCGTAGCACGGGAGATACTACCGTGCAATTTCGGCATATAAAAGGTTTTTCTGAGAAGAAACGACGAGTCCAGTTGCCACGCCTCGTTCTGCACTAGAACGTGTACAGATAATTGCGGACTTGCGAGGCTGGGGCGATAGATTGTCACGTCGTACAGACCAAATTTCTCCGACGTTCTTCGTCTCACAGCCTGATACTCTCCGACACGTAAACTGATCACTTTTTTTCATATGAACAGACCGAGCTCATGCTGTTCGACTTCAGTGTTCAGGAAATTTCTCATCGCTTGCTATTTTGATTGTGTGCTAAAGTGGGGATCGCGTCGCGACTTCAACGTATCGGCCAAATCGGGAATAGCTCTTCGCGATCTCCGCCTTTTCCAGACGCTTTTACTCATAATGCAAGAAGGAACATATTCGGTTTGGTTTTGTGATGAATGCAAAAATATTTTCTCCGACGGGTCCTACGACTGGTGGGCTGAATGGTATCGCAAACCCTTAGAAGGTCCAGAAAGACGTGGGAACGCGTATCCGCGTCAGCACCACGACTCTTACGCGAGCCTTGATTGTAGTGTTGCCAAAGGCTGTTGGATTTGTACGAAGCTGAAGGATTCGCACAAAGGCTTAATTCGGATAAATCTCGAGAAAGGACGCTTTGAACCGTTTCGATACCAACTCAATCAGGACTCACTGGGACGAAAGAATGGAAATGGATGCCACTCTTACAACCTCAATTTTAAACATGGGCCTAACCTCTTCATTGAAGAAGTTCGGCCATGGACCGAGCTGCATACTGTCGCTGTACCTGCTATGATGAGCTTGTGGACTGGAAGTGAATCTGTAGCAGCGCTTGCGAAAGGATGGCTAAAACAGTGTCTAGAGCAGCACAGTAGCTGTTCAAAGGACGTTGACCCGAAATGGTATCCCACAAGGCTACTGGATGTCTCAGAAGACCTTGTACGTCTCGTAATCAGCTCGAAAACAGCGGTCTCTGGCCCGTACGCCGCTTTAAGCTATTGTTGGGGAAGCGAAAGATTTCTCGTTCTGTCGATGGAAACAATGCAACAATTCACAGAGGGTATTCCACTTGCTGCATTTTCAAAGACATTCCAGGAGACAATATTGACGGTCCGTCGGCTTGGTATTCGCTACCTGTGGATTGACTGTTACTGCATAATTCAAGGTGCGGATCCGGAAGCTCAAAATGACTGGGAAGCTGAAGCAACTCGCATGTGTGAGGTGTATTCAAATGCTCTTCTCAGTATTGGGGCTGCTCACGCTTCAAGCCCTGACCAGGGGCTATTTTACACACGGAGTTCCGAAGACTTCCACGCGGCCTTTGTACATTGGACCCCCACGGCCCATGAAGGACAAAAGCCTTTCAGAATGTTACGGGGCTTTGATGAAATTGCTCACCAATTTGACCTTTTACGAAACAGCCGTCTACAAGAACGAGGCTGGGTTATACAAGAGTCCGTACTTAGTAAACGCATGATATCATTTAACGGTACAGATGTCTTCTGGCAGTGTTCGGAGGTGGCAGCTTGTGAGACACATCCCAACGACAGAATTGATCGTGTTGGGTGGACTAGAGAGCATCCCTTTTGGGCGCTCACTGATCCCAATGACTTTCTGCGCAAAGTCCGTCCAGAAGAAAATACCGTTGAAGACAATGAAGTCGATCAGGGCGGTCACCACTACAATTTGCCCCTTCAAGAAAAGTGGTTTACCTTAATGGAAGCTTATTGCAACGCTAAGCTCTCTTTTCCGAGTAAAGACCTAATAAAAGCTCTCGACGGTGTTGGAAAACGCTTAGCCCAGTTTACAGGCGACCTTTACCAACATGGTTTACTCCGAGCTACATTACCTCAAATGCTGTTGTGGGACTGCCCTCGTGACTACCCTCGTAGAACCCCTCAACAGCGAGCCCCAACGTGGCACTGGGCTTCATATGACGGTCGTAAGAGCTTTGGAGTAGTGAGCGAACTGTACGAAAATGTGAGAACGGGACAACACAGATTTTCACTTCTTGCTCATTTGTTTATGGGCGACGACTGCCATTTCTTCGCCTCGGAATCAGAGCATGCAAGAGACTTGTGGCCATCCCTCATGTGCATAGGCAGAATTATAATGCTTGCATGGCAAGAGCATCAGGAGATCCGAAAGGGATTTCATACTGCACATACCAGACCAAAAGTCTTCCTAGATCAGGGAGCTGAAATAGATGTTTCAGTTGATACTTTTGCGTTATTACCCCTGATAGACGTTCAAGATGTAGCATTAGCTAGGGAGAAAAGGAGCCATATGGGCCACATACTGATACAAGGCTTAGTCCTCCGCACCTCTAAAATGAAGGCAATATTTCAGCGCGTTGGGAACTTCAGAAATAGAGACCGAAAATTTGTGAAAGACTTTCAATTAACTAAGCCCAGTCTAGTTACACTTGAATAAAGGGAGATTTTACTGGAATTTATCGGCTGTCGATGGCAGAAGAAAAAACTCTCAAAGGCTAACAGAGGCCTCGATATCAAAACTTCATATTGAATTTTGGTTCTCTCCATAAGCCTCAGCGATGACAGCTCTAACTTAGAGCGCAATTACGCGGTCTGGTTCGGACCTTTCTACATTCCTGGCTAGTCTTGTTGTACTTCCCATCAGACACGTCTTCGTAGGGACTTTGATATGCGCAGGTCTTATTTGGGCCCTTTTCCTAGCTTGATGTCGCATCTTTGTATTGGAATATACCTCTGATATTGCGTAAAGCTAGTACAAATTGCTCTCTCTGGTCAGAATGCTCTCTCCTGTCCTCAAATGACCGACGATGAATTTCCGCACAGGCCGCTCCAGCTGCAACTACCAGGTGATCAGAGTAATTAGGAGGAATTTTGGATTGAAGGGAAATAATACTGCTAGATAGATACTCTTGAGTCCGAAATGCGTCAAAAAGCAGACAATCGTCGCTTCAAAAGTTAAGAGCATGTTCCTAAACACAACATCTCGAGACATCAATCGATGCAATCTTCACTACACATTGTTATGGTAAGGAGCCGACATCTCGATCAACATATATTCTTCTAAACTACTGTAGGTAAAAGTGTACAGTCAGAAGCAGTCCTTTTGATAGCGACCTAGGATGGTGATTCTTTGTCAATATCCCATATCTTCTTGTATTAGGGTAGTTTTGGTTGTCGAGTAGGGATGGATGCCGGGCGCCTCAACCTGGTGGTTCTAAGGGGCCAAATCCGACCAGCAAATTTGATACCACCATTCGCCAAAAGTAGAGCGCCAGCATGATCCAATATCTGTGGCTTTTATGACATGCGTTCACATGCCTCCAACAAGGAGGGACTCTGCAACAACTAACGCTGCATTTTGTCGGTAGTCAACAGCACCTGAGTCATGATGACTACTAGATGAATAAGCTAGTGCTAGAGGAGATAAGCCGCACGCAGGCATCGGAAGTGAAATAAATCACGTTCACTTGATCCTTTGTCGCAAGGGGAATAGGACATTTACTACCTCAGCGTGCCAGCGTCCGCCGCGCCTACCTTCGTCGCACCGTCGTAAATCACGAAGATGGCTCCCGCAACGTTATCTAGAACTTGTCCCAGTGAATCCCTCACCGGACACTATGAAGCGATTTTCACAGCTTCCTGAAGATACCCAGAGCAATTCTCTCAAGCTGTATATCAATCTTGCCATTCAGTCTCCCTTCCCCAACACCTGCCTCTGCAAGCTAAACTCTCAAGTCGTCTACCAAAACATCATATTTTCAATCAAGAGACCATGTGTTCTTCGTCGAAGAAGAGACAAGCGTCAGCTTCTCGCTCGCCCGAACGAGCAGCTCCTCCTTCGAAAGATAAGACTCTTTTCCAGCTGCCCCAAGATGTAAGTTAAGATCCCCCAGGCGCAGAACACACCCCCCGACTCTTCCAGACGATCCGAACACTCACTAATCCGACTATCAGATCCTCACTCCTAGCGTACAAAGCATCCCCGAGCCCACCCTCCGCCGAAGAACCCGCCAATCCACAAAACCCACCGCCCCACCGCCCAAACCACCAACGCTCCTCACCCTCCCAAACGAAGTCCTCTGCATGATCTCCGCCCCCCTCCCCCCCACCTCCCGCATCTTCCTCGCCCTAACCTGCAAACACCTCGCCCGCCTCGCCCTCACCCTCCGCACCCCAAACCCAGCCAAACTCCCCTGCAAATCCCCCACCCCCACCACCAAGCCCCGCCCCTCCTCCTCCTCCTCCTCCTTGCCGAACACCTGGCCCACCAACCACGCCTTCCTCGACGCCCTAGCCCCGCACGCCAACCTCACCCGCTGCACCCTCTCCCACCTCCTCGTCCCCGCCGTGTCCAAGCTCCCCCCCTCCCTCGCCGACCGCCTCGGCCACCGCCGCAGCCAGCGCGCGTGCGGCGAGTGCGCGCGCGTCTGGCGGAGGTGCAGCGGCTGGCGGCCGGGGAGATTTGCATCGGGAGGTGTGGGGGAGGGGGCGGGGCGAGGTTGAGGATGGCGAGGAATGGGGATTATGGGGGGTATCTTGGGAGGGCGGTGGAGAGGGTGGAGGGGAGGGAGAGGGAGGGGGGGAGGGGGGGAGGGGGGATGGATATTTGAGGGTGGGTGTGGGAGGGGGGGCGTGAGTGAGGGGTTAGGGTGATGCAGAGCATCAGATAGAGAGCTTGAGCTTGAGGGTCGTTTCAATCAATGAACCATGGTGGAAGGGAGAGCATCGAGAGCTAAAAGTCAAATATCCACATAGAAAACCGGCATATATACTACGAGAAGAGATCCATTTTCCTGCTCTATCTTTAATTCCATACACGACCTATCCACCCCAAGACAGCTCGTGTCGCCACACTCTCCTTATTGATCCAATCTATCCCCAACCCCTCCTCAAGAACGGTCCGTGAGCAGAACCAGGCTACTGTTGATATCTCGCTCACATAAGTAGCTTGAAAACTAGACGTGTGAGTGTAGGGATGGGGAGGGGATTTCCACTGTGGTTTGTGGATGCGGTGAGAAAAGGGAGGCAGGGGGTTGCGGTGGGAGGTTTTTGGGATGATGGGGGTTGGTTTGCTGCTTGCTGTGGTGGTTGGGGTCTCTTGTGTCGTGTTGTGTTGGGCGGAGGGAGTAGTAGGGAGACGGCAAGTGTTAGAAGAAGCAAGGTATTGGGAGGGAGGAGGTGCTAGGATGAAGGCTATGTGCATGTGAGATGGGCTACATACACAGGATTGGCATCGAGAAAGCACCATCGTGGATATTGAATTTGATCTACATGATACAGGGGCAGATGTATGCTAGTCGCTAGCTGGGCTGTCGCGCAAGAAAATGTGACTCCTGTGGTCTCTCGATATTCACGACTAAGCGCGCTGGCAAAGTCCATTCTCCCTGCTAGCTTTCGTCTCTCTTAGTCATCAAATCCGTTCCGGTCGAAATCATGTCGTGCTTTACGCTTGCCCGAACGAGAAGACTTGCCAGGCAGTATGGGAAGAACGTCAATAGATTTTAGTCGTCTGAATCCTCGCTATTCAAACTCCTCCTCTTCACATACCGAGATCCCGAATCCTTTAAATATGGCGCTCAATCTGGCCAGAAAGAAAGCCTGCACCTCAAGTCGAGTGGTAATCATGTTCGAGCGACTAGTTGTCGACGAGATGAGCACAGATACAACGTTCTCAGATCGTCGACTTGTTGTTATTGTGGTTCTCATACGCCATTTGCGATCTGCTATTTTAACCTGGTCGATTGCGTACAGGTTTCCGTGGTCTGACCAGAGATCTTCGAATTGCTTGATGTGATTTTCGACATCCTTCAAGTACGTCGCACAGCGGTTGCACACTTGCCAATTTTTGCTTAGGACCGCATGTGAGGGCTTCCAGCCTGAAGGGTTATGACTTCTGAAATCGTTGACGAAGTCTTTTGATAAACGGGAAGTATTATTTGCAAAGCGCATGGTCATTTGACATAGGCGAACTTTGTCTCGGGGAACCCAAACTCGGTCGAGCTTTTTGAGCAGCAAGTGACTGTGGTCCAAGGGGTCACTAGAGTCGGTTTCTGGTCTCACGGGATTCACAACTCGCAGGCTTTCGGCGATACGGGCGAGCGTCTTGCAGGTGAGACCTAGGCATAGATCGGAGTAATCATCCACCATGTCAGGGTCATGAAGGTATCTGAAGACGATGAAAAGTAGCTCGGTCGGAAGATTCAGGAATGGTGGAAACTTGAAATTCTTTTAGCGACGGTTCATAGGCTGATCGGTGCTCTCAGTGTCCAAGCACAAAATCAAACAATACGAAGAAGCGCGCATCGGGATCTACTCACCACAGGTCTGTCAGAATTTTGCTTACGCAGGGCCTCGGGCAACTTGAAATACTTCAAGACAAGTTTCCCCATGATTGTATGAGAAATCTTGTGAAGAGTTATCAGATTATGAGATACGATTGCTGGTGTGATGAAAGAAGAAAAGAGGTGAGAGGGAGGACTGAGTGGAATATGACTTTAAACGTCGGTCGCAAAGGTGCTTCTGAAGATAGAATGTGAGCCGAAAGAGCGTGGAACTCACTTCAGACTGCCGCTTTTTATCGAAGGACTAGGGTTATATGAGAAGTGAGGATAAATCTTGGGGTTCGCCGTTGAATAGGTGAAGACCTGGCATTCTTGACCGATATAGGGAACACAAGCAAGTCTCGACTAGGGTCTCCGAGAAAAGAATGAACTAAAGCAGAGATAAAGAGTCTCTGAGAAATAGATGAAAAGATGATTTCATTGTTCCTGCAGTAATTTATGCCGGAGACCTACGGACTTTTCAT
Source organism: Pyrenula massariospora (assembly GCA_021030905.1). NCBI lineage: Eukaryota > Fungi > Ascomycota > Eurotiomycetes > Pyrenulales > Pyrenulaceae > Pyrenula > Pyrenula massariospora. The sequence goes on from JAGFMI010000029.1 coordinate 74,387, forward strand.
CGTAAGACATATAAGCATCGTGTCCAATCCTGCCGTCACCGGTGGCAGTGCAAAGGGATATTTGTACCATTTGCATTGCACTTTGGCTCTTTGAGAGATTCTGGCAGCCCTAGATGTACGCAATGGACTGGCCGGACGATGTTCCAATCTATTGGCGCTAGGCGTATCGGTCGTGTGTTCCACTGCCAATGTCGGGTGAAATTAGGCTCCTGGGCATCACAATGATGAGGAAAGGGTCATAATAGCTTCAATGGATCAATTAGGCACTATGTATAGAGGCGGCTGAATGTATCAGGTCGCTCCACTCCTCTCTATGTAAAGGGATCCTCGTGGAGAGCTACCTAATGTACAGGCAGCTGCTTCGCGCTAAACCTATTCTGGAACAAGAAAGAAATACTTAGGGGTCCTCACTGCCAATCTCATGCTTCTGCCTCGAGGCTTTCCCTCCTAGACTTGCTATTAGGATCAAGATATGGCCTCTCCCCCAGACTGACCGCTCGTTGACCCGCTCTCGGCCCGAGGTCTTGATAGTCAAACGTCGCAGCATGGTAAACGCTTCGATTGTCCCATATTGCTATTTGATTCAGCAAACGCGCACATATACAATGAAGAAAAGGCTTACCAAGATCATTCTCATTCTGCCATCGGTGTCGTACCTGTAGGTCGTGATTCTCCGTGATCAAACGGACAAAGTTGTCGAGGAGTTGACGGCTTTCTTGATCCGTGAGACCATTGATCCGCTGGACGTGGTGGCCGACGGCAAAGACGCTCTTCCAGCCAGTGACAGGGTTTGTTCGGATGACTGGATGGACTGCGCTAAGATCTGTACCAACATTCTCGGGGGCGCCACGTGGACCTTCGTGCATAGAAAAGTTGTTCTCCTTTGCGGCTTCGTTGAATTTGGGCTGAGCATAGGTCGCGCTTAGCGACTCCAGGAACTTTTGATATGGCTCAGAGATACGGTCGTACAGTTCATATCCAGAGGCCCATAATGTGTCGCCGCCAGTCTTAGGGAGCTGTGTCAACCTCAAGATGGCGTAGTCACTCGGAATTGGCTCAAAGGTAATGTCGCTGTGCCACGCCTCTTTAGCGGACTGCTTTTTGGCACTTGGATTTAGGAAGTGGCCCTTGTAGATTTTCTTCGCCTGTTCACTTGAGATCACGCTGATTTCATCGTCCTTGCCGCCGTGTTCTCTTGCACTATTCGAGACAGGATGAATGTGGAGCTTAGAAGTGGACGGCTTTTCGGAGAGCTCTCCAAGTCGCTGCGCAAGGGTCTTCTGGAGATCGTTGTTGAGGTCATCCTGCTTTCGGAAGAACACGACGCCTCGTTGAGAGACTGCTTTGGTTAGGAAGGAATACTTTGCAATATCGTGATCTTACTGGTAATTGCGAGATCTCTAAGCAAGTCATCTGAATTAGGAGCTGATAGCCATTCGGAAAGCGTAGCGTCTGGGAACTCTTTGCCAATCACAGGTGTCACATCGAAGGCTTTGAATTGATCCAGTACGCCTTTGAGCTGCAAAGGTTTCTTGAATGGAGACGCCTCCTCTGGTACAACCTTGTCCGGAGCTTGAGTCTTGGTGGTGGTTTCCGTGGCCATCCTGAAGTAACCACTGTTCACGGGTGTAGAGCAGAAGAGAAGCTTGTAGACGACATAGGTTGAAGACCTTCAAGATGGGAAAGCAAATAAATAAGAAATCCCCATCTAGAAGACTTGTGATCTTGCGCTCATATGTCGCCATGCCGAACATGAGGGGTTACACTGCACATCTGAAAAGGCTGACCAATACCAGTCAAGGCGAGGAGTCATAGCGAATCACGCCAGTCTTAACCAATGTGATGAGCGTGAAGCTCGAAGCTGGCAAAGAATGCGGCCAATGTCATGCCAGATAGAGCTCATTCGCCATCGCCACGACAGATTCGCAATCTTCGAGACCCTGCGTCGCACATATCCGCGATGTCCTACTCCAAAAGTGGGATTCTTGGCGCCAAGTGCATGTGTCGATCGACTTGTGAAAAACAAACATGCAATCGTTTTGTATCAACTTTCGCCGCCATCATTACCGACATTTAGTTTCTGAAAACACCAGCCATTTCCACTATTTGCAACTAAAGAGAACTAGCGCCAAATAATCCAGAATCGTGATGCAGTGCCTGGCAAAAAGCCGCTACTTTTAGATACAGAGTAATCGGAACGTCCAGGCTTTTCTCATTGCAAAAATATGTCGTCATTATCAAGCCTTTGAGTCGCAACCATAGCTCTACTTAGAATAAAGGGAGACGTCAGGTCTAACCCTCCTGAGAGGCTCCAAAAGCGAACTGGGCGGCTAGTTTCTCGGATAAGTACACATGGTAAACTTTGTCCGATACTTGGGAGCAAATTCTCTGACACGTAATCTTCAAAGAGCTTCTATCCTAGCGGTGAAGCATGCTGAAACCGGAGACTGTCATTGTGACTACCCATGAATAATTGAGCAGTTCCTCATCTCGAAGTAAGGCGCATCGAGGGAACCAAAAGGTTGTCGAACGCACCCTCTATCCACCTCAAGACAAAGGATCGTAATTGTTGCTGATAGACTAGTGAAATTATAAGCTCTTTGTTTCGGATAAATTAGGTCTACAGTCCAGAGTCTACATCCCTCCAGAGCTAGCAGTCAGATTACTACCGAATGTGCACCAGATATGTGACCCCAATTTCTTAGTGCTCTTCACATACTTTATTGTACAGCTAGAAAATTGGTTTCAATTGATCTATCATGTTAAGTTGTCTTTTGAAAATAGACCTCCGGCATCCGCGAAGGTAGCAAATCCCCGCAACCTTATCATCAGGGACAGCTTCGAGCTTCTCCACTAGCTTGTTGGCCTCGATGGCAGCCGGCTATCTTGACAAGTTTTCGATGTTGTTCTCATAGCAATCGACTTCGATAATCTTGCCTGTCTCAATATCGTGGAAAATCCTTCGAATCTAATCATTGAAGCTAGTCTTGCGGTTCTCGACCTCAGAGACATCAACTCAGTCCCGCCGTAGGATCTTATCTTGACATATGACATCGTCTCTGGGTTCTTAATCTACCAGGTCAGAGTTTCTTCACAATTCATTTTTGGAAAGCCTGTCGCTATTCCCTAGTGGGACTTGCTTGGGACTATCTCTCGCTTAATACCCCTGTCTTGAAACTTTCGTCCTTACTAGTCATGCCATAAGCAATGATCTCAGTGATCTCGAAGCCCTCTGTTTCGATATTCAAGCATCAGTCTCTGCATTTTTTGATACTTACGGACCAAATGCAAAGATTTTCTCCCAATGATGATGTGACGTCAGTCTCGTTAATCTCATAACGAAACTTGATTGTCCCCACGCCGGACTACACTGCGTTGGCAACGATACAAATTTTGCGATGAAAGCTTTGTTACTTCTTTCAGCTAGAACCTACGGTCAGGAATCCTCCGAGACTCAAAGAATGCATTTTATCATCAGAGAAGCCGCGCTAGACCCTACTCCGTGGCGTACAGGGAAATCTCGCACCAAGAGACGCCATGGGGGTACTCGTGGTAAGAAAAAAACAATAGCTCGAGCAAAGAAGAAGCTAGCATTGGAGGAGACGACCCCGACAGACCCACTTCTAGCTCTCACCGACATCTTTGAGACCCTGGACCTGCATCCATTGTTATCCACCGTGAAACTTGACGCCCATCACACTTGAAGTTGCATCAACGAACCTGCGGATCACAAAGCTGAAATCCGCGAGCGCCAAACAAAATATCTGCGTGACGTCGAGACGCAGGAAAAGATCCGCTAGCTACGGGCAAGCAGGAGAATCGCAGTCGAAGAAAAGTCGGACGATTTATTTTCTCTCACCCGGGACCTCTTTGAAGCAACTTAAGGCTTAGCAGGTCAGCAGTGTAATTATTTTCTGAAACGCTAGGGTGGAGGTTCTCCAGATCTTAACTCAATGGATTAGGGGTTCTTGACTTGTCCATTGCTCCTTTTCGAGTTTGGATCAATTCACTTTCTACGTGAAGGCTCCGAGAACGAGCTTCTTACAGGCTCTCACACATCTTCGCACTGTCGACCGCCATCACTTGCCATGTTGACCAGACTATCACACTCCGCCAGCAACACTTCAAACACGTTCGAGTATGCCTGAACAATCTGTGAAGCCACAACAACATTATCCGACCCTTGTTGTCATGCAACGTGGCTTCTACTCTCCCCCCCCTCTTGCTCTTTAGAACCGCACGCACAACCACAAACACTATTCCACCCACTCCTCCTCCTCAAACATTGCAATTGCAACACAGCCATGATAGAACTAGTTTCAGTTCAACATCCACTGCTCCTTTCGGTCACCTAATAAAGAAACTTAATCACTGAACACATGCAAAACGATCTACCTAACCATCAACTAAATATGAAAATCTATATATCACCTCGCTACCTGCACCGCACGGTCCTGACCGCCCCCCAAATTCCAGCTGCATCCATGTATCTCCGCAACCTCTATCCTACATCACTCCGTCCCAACTCTAAAGTAAATCGACACATCTATCACTTCAGGCGACGTAAATCATCATTGTTATTTATTTATTCTAGTACACAATCTAAATGCTGAAACTTTCAGCTTGACATTATACTACTTATCCATATCTCTTCGCTATCCTCATCATCAACTACTCTTATCTCACTCGATAAATTAACTTTACACTTTTCCCGGAGGGACCTCTTTCTAAGCAGTTCTGCTCGGCCCCTATGTGGGTTGGGCACGCACAGTGTCCACATCGTGCTCGATTCTTACAGTATCTCGCGATGTGGCCAAATCGAAAACAGCTAAAACACTGTCTAGTCTGTAAGCTCAGCTCGAACGGTTCCGCGTTGTAGATCTCGGCTTGCTATATAAGGCTCTCAGTTCGGCCTTCTCAGGCTGAATCGATATGATCAGACTGCAAGAATTGTACGTCGACCTTAGACTGGAGGTAAAAATCTTATAGGCTGCTTCGAAAATGGTAGCATGGGTCAGGCTGAAATGATGATCTATATGACGTACATTGTGGAACACTCCATTGTCTTGCATCGGGAGGAAATGGGCTGGGGTGGACTTTGAGCTGAAAGCTGCATCTGCTTAGCATGTACAGTTTAACCATCGACTTTGTGCATTTGGGGGCTCTTTGATTGATTAGAAATCACGAAGATTCGCTCTAAGTCTGATATGGCGTCTGGGTGTGCAAGCGAAAAACTGCGATAGATGGTACGAGCAGGTGATCATTTCTCGAGAAGTACATCCCGTTTCATGTGATGGTTCGGCCATAGTCCGAGTTGGGGGCAGTCTTAATCTGTCTATTTTAGCATGCCAATGGAGAACGATGAAATACGGAATGCCTTTTGTGTGGTTGATGCAAATCTCCTTGCAGATCTTGCCTGGATAGAGAGGGTTAGAAGCAAGATACCAAAGCATGTGAACAGTGTGCACCTATATTTGTATGATTTGTTAAGAGAGCTTGTGTAAGCCTTGCAGAGGAAATCTAAGTTTGTGCGCAATGATCGCTGCAGGGATTTGTGTGCACGCATGAAGCAGAGATGCCAGCCATCGCAAGCGACATTTAGAGCCAATCGTTTCGGATTTGGATGCACGCTTCCAGTTTGCGAAGCTCGAAAGAGCCACTGAGCGTACAGGAGCCAGCGAGTCCCCCCGCGTTCTTCTCGGCTTTCGACGAATCTTACTCATGGTCAACGATTGTGAAGACTTCAGTCGATAAAGGTCACAGATAATTCAAGCGCCCAGCTCTAGAAAAGCTAAGTGTAAGAGCCTATAGAACGCTATCTTAGTCAGTACTGTGTGAGGCGTTGCATGTGCTCCATGCTCTAATTTATATTCTGCACGATCGTCCGCAAAGTGACACGCGCGTAGCCTGATCGGCCCCCAGAGACTAGAGCATTTTAGAGCTTTAGAGCTTGGTTTGGACTCCAGGGTAAGACGTGCAGTAGAATCTACCTATCGCGACAACTAGGGCCAAGAACTGCGGCACTTTCAAGTAGCGGGGATCATGTGTGACACTTTGCTAAGCCTTGTCAGTAAGAAGATAAGGCATCTTTCTAAGATTATTCGTTGGAAGCTCAGCAATGCGGATTCTATTTTGTTTCATGCTGTCATCAACACCTGCGACCGTTCAGAGCGGCTATCGGGGGATGAATGGGTAGAAAGGCCCAGGAAACGATCACAATATTCATCTAGCATCCTCGCATCGGACACATATATCAAGGTACCGCTAGATCGTGGCCTTCACGACGACTGATACTCACCCCGCACCTACGAGCCTTGTTCGCTTTTGTGCCTGCAATACCTTCTGGCCATGTCATCCCTGTTAGAACATGTCGTCCCAATGTCGGTGCTCAAAGCGACCAGGATTGCAGCTAATCAAGCTCTTCCGCGGCCAAATCGAGTCCCAAAGGTACTGCGTTCGTATTGTCAATGCAGGAGAATGAGACAGTCAAGAATATTTCTCATCCTAGGGTTGCACGACATGGTCGTCATCCACCCTTTAGCTTTTAATGCCGATCGGGCTGAATGCATTGAGGACTCTTAGAGCCGACCAGATGTTCTAGTGTCAGCCCGGCAATCCAATTATTTGGACTTTGGTCTCGAGGCTTCAGGTAGAGATTACAATCTTTCATCACGCCCGTTCTTCCTCTCCATCACCATCACCATCACCCCCGCCATTTCATTTCATCCCCTCTCCCGTTACAAGCTGAAACCTTGATGGCGGACTTGGGTTCAACCGCAAATGTACCAGTCTATCTTGGTGTCTGGACAAATTGGACTCGCGGACGCATAAACGGCGCAACGCTCACCCTGACTCATCGAAATGGAGCTCTTCTTACTGCTTTCCTTGCTATCTTTGTGACTTTCGTTGGGACCAGCTTCTGGCGCATTATAAGCTTCTCATTACATCAATTTCGATCCTCCCCAGAGCCGAGAGACGGGCTTTACCATCAGACTCAAGCTACCTTACGAAACTCTGGAAGCGGCGCAAGTGGCGTGACACGTCTCCTTTACATATTATGGGCATGGCGTCGCAAAAGCTCTAAAGTTGATCGTCCATTCTCTCGACTTCTGCCGCTGGTCGCAGCTCTTACTTTGACTACAGCTGCCTTTGCAGCTGCAAGTATTTTGACAGCAAGGATCAGCTCGGGGGTGGACAATCAAGTTCTTGTGTCAAGTTCTGACTGTGGGCAGCCCTATTTAGGTGATCCAAAGGTCGTGAACCAGAGTATGATCCAGACGATATATGCTCCTTGGGTATCGAAGCAACTAAATACCTGGGCTACATATGTTCGGACATGCTACACAAATATCTCCGAAGCAACAGGATGCGGTTCTCTCGTTAAGCAACAACTAGCTACTACCATTGATCGCAATGCCACTTGTCCGTTTCCAGGAGAGATCTGCCGCCATTATGACCAAAATATCAAGCTTGATACTGGACCTATGGCTATAGACTTTGACTTGGGCGTTAATGTACCGCCAAATCTTCGGTATACCTTTAGATTTGTGCAGCACTGTGCACCATTAGCTGTGGATGGATATCGGCAACAATTTAATTATTCTGACGAAGTCCCCTATATGAGATATCTCTATGGCTCAGGAAAGTTACCGACCGGTAAATTCGAGAAGAATTACACTTATGAAGCCCGAATCCCATCGATACCACAGCTCAGGTTGGAAAGGTTTGATGCAGGCTTCGCCGATTATCAAGTAGAGTGAGTTGACACTTAAGAATACCCTCTACACTGTGACGTGGAGCATGGCTAATCTACGAAGTGCAAGAAACGCGTATTCCTACAACAAATCTTTTCTAGAAAGGAACTCTGATTTTTTGCCAAATGACAAGCTTCGGCAAACACTGATTGACGGCGACCTGACGTTAGTTTCCTTACAAGCCGGGAATGTTCAATTTTCCAAAGAGGTCAATGACGATTGGTATGCCGCTCATCAATTTGTTCAAAATTCAATGAGGACCGGCTATATAGGCAACTCGGAAGGGGCTCCTGTATACCTTTCAGATGAGCCGGCGCCAGCCATAGGATGCAAGACGCATTACGAAGTCTGCAAGCTTGTGCCTTCTCAGGAACAAGACTGCCCCGGCGTTGGAGGTCTATTTGACCTGGCCGTACCTCACACAACAGAGAAGGATGAAGCATATAGCATCATACAATGGATCCCGAGTCTTCTCACAGATATTGGGAGTATCGTCATGGACATGTCGATTTCATCACTGACCTCCCGAAATAGCCTCAGTTCAGGTGTACAAGGCCCGCTACCTGATAATCAATGGCAATCAGAGGTTGAATACTGGCACAAAGTTATTCTAGCCTCGCTTCAAAATGTTGTAAGCTCTGCGGTTGGGCCTGGTGATCCTGAATTTCGAAAGTACTTTTGGAGCCCCCCAAGTACTGACATGGAAAGGTTCCTTTGCAAAAACATGGTACGTAGACTCCTCGTTTCAGATCTTCTTGTCGAATTTTCATCCATGTCCCCTTTCGAAGTAAAAACCATGACCTTGCGAGTCTATATGACTTCTTTGGTCCAAGACCTGCTTCATGTCACTTTCCTCTCTCCGTTTTCACGTTGAAATCTAACGATTTGGCTCTGTAACATCCTTAGAAAATTCGTTCCTCAGCTTACTCCAACTTTTCCATCCTTGGACTGGCTATCGTCCTTGGCATCGGCGGAATCATCATTGTCCTAGGATATACCCTCGAATCCCTGATAGAGATCATTGAGCGTCGTTTCCGCCGCGTCGTGAAGTATTCTCGACTCGAATGGTCCGCCAATGACATCCTCCAGACGCAGCGTATGGCGCATGAAGAGCTTGGCATCGGCATCTGGAGAGACTGCGCGGGTGCTCGCGCCATCCCAGTGACCATAGAAAACGAACCACTTGGTGTTCTGGATATCCAAGATCCTGAACATCCGCGCTTAAAGGCCCCGTCTCCCGCCTGTGAAAAGCTAAGTACGTCTGGAGAGATTGACACGGTATCCACCACCCAGGCAGAGAGCGGCCAAGAGAGTCGGGCAAACAGTGTGGAACCAGTCGCCAATGCACAGCCAGCCTCAGAACAGTCGATCTTAGCCGATGCTGCCGAGAATGAAATCCTGGCTTCAGGCGAGACTCACAATAACTCCGCCTCAAACACTGATACTGAAAGTCTCAACAGTGAAGGTCCTAGGCATGATAGGATCCATGAAGCTGGCACGTGAAGATCACGGCGAGGAATGGGTGTCTTTTATGAGGGAGATCGTTTTTCTTTTGTTTCTGCGCAGCTTCTGAAACGCAAGGCAATGGGAAACATTCGTTCCAAATCCTTTCTAGTTCTGAAACTCTGCGGATCTCTTGGGATGTTATCTACAATGAATTGGTGGGTGATAGTTTACGGACGTTCTTTCGAGGATCAAAGATCCATAGTATCTATGCTAGTCTTCATGTCACGCAGCGTGACCAAAACACTTTTTGGCCCATGTAATCTAATGCAGGTAAGCCTCAGATCCGGGTATCTAAATGGGCTCGAGACCGTCCCGCTGCATTCCCTCCCCAAATCTCGATTCTACTTAACCCTTCCACATGCACCCTCACCCTTACCACGCCGCCCCCTATTCTATCCCCAAACCTGACACTTTTCCAATCAAATTGTCCAACTCGAACATCCACAATCTTCAACATGACAAATTAATACAAGTCTATAATTCCTCCCCCAGCAAAGCCCATACTCCCATCAACCCTAGACACTCGAAGTACTTACTTAAATACCCGTTTCTCTGTAGTACATCATTCAAACCACGCCATACAGAGACAAGAGCAATATTCCCTTACGTGCAGTCGTCCACCACGTGCGGCATCACACCAAATTAAACCAAATCAGATCAGAAATCACAGCACACCACCGACATCGACACTGATATCACCAACACAACACCATCACCGCACCGCACCGTACCGCACCGTCAAACGAGAGCAGCGCACCGAACCACCAATCGAGAAAGCAGCGCTCATCTACCTCCAGTACAGTACAGGCTACTATACCACATCATACCACACCAAACCACAGCACGCTACAGCACGCCACAGCGCGACACGGCACGTTACCGTACCTTATTCTCATCCTCGTCCTCGTCCCTATCCTTAATCCGGGACAGATTCTATGCCTGGCCCGACGGGGAGATGCACAGGCCGGTCGAGGTGGGTGAGCCGACACGACGTGGCACTTGGAATGCTGGGGGACGTATACGCATGGGATAGTATGCGAGAATGTTGAATCCAGACTCAAGGTGCGTGTTGCAATTGACGCTGTAGCATGCGTGTATAGAGGAGGTACAGGAAGCTGTGGAGAGAAGAAGTAAGTCCTCTTGGTCTAGTGTTGTGGCAGGAAGGGCTACTTATGGCGTGACTCCGAAATTGTATCATTTGCCATGGGACGTGGTGGATATGTGCATCTAAGTACCTAGTTCTCCTATGTATCTATGACAACTCCCCGCTACTCACCACAACCCCCCCCCCTCCCTCCCTCCCAGCCATCACTACCTAATCTCCTTCTCCACCACCCCCTCAACCCCCTCCCCCATCTTCCCCTCCCTCCTCTCCCTCTCCGCCTCCCGCTGAATCAACCCCTCATCCACCACCTCATCAAAAACATCCACCTGCGTGCCCCTAAACTTCCTCGCACTCACCCCCCTCTCAAACAGCAGATCCAGCTCCGCGAAGCTCCGCCCCGCCGGCTCCGGCACCCGGAAGTACGTGTACACGATACACAGAAAGCAGATGCCGGCCCAGAAGAAGCCGGCGAAGTTCTGCCAGTTCCACTCGCCCGGGTTGAGCATGTAGGGCGTGAGCACGGAGCACACGATGCCGACCACATTATAACAGTTGCGGCCGAGGACCACGGTCTTGATCTGCAGGCGGCGCGTCGACAGCTCCGCCACGAGGGAATAGCACACGGTGCCGACGGAGAGCTGGTAGAAGAGCGCCCACACGATCATGATGCTGCCGGTGGCCAGACTCGACTCCTTGCGGTGCGCTGCGGGGACCAGCCCGAGGAAGCCGAGGATGAGGAGCATGCTGAAGAGGCCGCACAGGCCGCCGAGGTAGAGCGTGCGGCGGCCGAGGCCGAGGCTCATCAGGAACCAGGCGCCGAAGACGCCGGCCATGTTGATGCCGTACTGGCCCAGGGCGAAGTCGTAGGCCTTGCGGGGCTCGAGCCCCGCCTGCTCGAGGAAGTAGGTGCTGTAGCCGCTGAAGGAGTTGCCGGAGAGGTTCTGGATGGCCCAGACCATGCAGATGATCTCGGTGCGGCGCAGGTCGGTGCCGCGGAAGCAGTCGAGATAGGATGCGCCGCGGGTGATTTTCTCCTCGAGCGCGGTGGTGTGCACCATCATGGCGACGGTTTCGTCGGCGTCAAAGTCGGTTTCGCGGTTGAGCGAGGTGAGGCGGAGGAGCGAGCGTTTGGCTTTTTCGATGTTGCCCTTGCGGACGAGCCACCAGGGGGATTCCGGTGCGAGGAAGATGCCGATTAGGAGGGGGACAGGCCACATCCATTGAAGAGCGTAGGGGATGCGGTAGGACCATTGGTCGTTGCGTGGAAGCATTGATTTGATGACGCCGATTCCGATTACCTGGCCCAAGCCCCAGCAGAAGTTTACGTAGGTTGTAAGATAGCCTCGGAGGGCGACGGGGCAGACTTCGGAAGCGTAGGTGATGGTCAGGGTTTGGAAGACGCCCCAGGGGATTCCGCACAGGATCTCGGCGACTTGGAGAGTCTCAACGTTTTGTGCAGTGAAGAAGATGGCGGTGAAGGCGATGATGAGGACGAGACAAGTCATCACCGTATAGCGGTAGCCGAAGCGTTCTGACGCCCAGCCGTTGATGAAGAGACCGATTATCTCGCCGACGTTGGCGCCATTGCTGAGGCCTGATTGCCATGGCGCGGTGACCTGGTATGAACCGTCTTTGAGCTGTTCGCCATATTTACGTCTGAATGGGGGAAAGGCATAGAAGTTGGATAGCAAGCACACGTCGTAGCCTTCCATGCATATGCAGGTTGAGATTAACATGCTCCAGAAGACGGCTTTGGGGTAGAGGCGGATACCCTCCAGGAGGGTCATCTTGTGTTCTTTGTCGGTAGCGGTTTTGGCATTGCGGATGACTACGCTCATCGAGCGGGTTTGTGCAAGGTGATCTTCGGGCTTGAAGTGGAGAGGTCCATCCTTTTTTTCAACATCTCCCGGTTCCTTGGTCGCTGCAGGAGACGCCATGATGGCGATTGAGGCGAGCGGAACCCAGCACTCGACTTGATCGACCTTCGACACGTGCGTTGAAGCCTGGGTGAAGACGAGATAATTTTTCTTGCGGCGGTGGGGACAATTTATTTGCATGGCGGAAACCACGAATGCGGGGAACGGGCTAGAAGGTCACGATGCTCGTCAGGTTGCAGCTCCCTCGATGCTAAAGGCGGCCGCTTATGCGGGCAAAGCTTCCCTGGACGGCAATTGGGCCTCGGGGGCAGAGATCGGCTTGACCGCCAAGCTCCGAGGGGAGGCACAACGAACGACATCCCGGAAGAAGAGATCGAGCGGTTGCAGGGTTCGGCTGAAAGCGCACGCGACAGATTGGTTAACAGAAAAGTAGAGGATGAGAACCTACCATGGAGTTGGACGACAGTGGCGGTGAGTTTGAGGAAAGGAACGAATGGCTTTCTAGCAGTGGGAGCAAGTACAGCTCTAGAGGATGTTTATCGCAACAAACCGAGCTACCCTCACGAGCAGGTGGAACTTTGAGCCAATGATCATGTCATTGGCGGTCAGCACCAGAAGATCGCCTGATCAATCCTCATCCGAGCTTTGCTTACCTTTTCCACCTTGGATGAAGTTTGATTGAGCCTCCGCGGTCCCCCTGGGACTGACCCCCGATGCCGGGCAAGACTGTCGGCTTTTTATTCGCACAGGGTAAGTAGGCCGGGAGGAGGCCCAAACAGGTTAATGGGCAAACCCTCCGAAACTGACTCGCGTGGCACTCCCCGCGTCCTTTGTGCCATGAAATTCGCGAAAATAGTTAGAAGCCTCAACCGCCATGTCACATCCACCATTTCACAGTGTTGTGTCACTTCACCAAGTGGGGCATATATATCTCTTGTCATTTCCCCCCTCACATAGAAAATACAACTCATACGTATCTGCTCCATGGCTCCAAGTAGAATTGTCATGCAAACGAAGCACAAATGGCGGAAGTCGTTATGATATGCTTAGCTTTGGACGGCCTCAAGGCATGGCAGACACCTGCATGTCGAACCCACTCGGCTTCCGCGGCGCCGAACCCGGAAGGAGCCAACGCCAAGCCCTAGAGGAAGCTTCTCGGACTTCCCTATTTCATCATCACTTTGTAAAAGCGTTTTTCCATAGACATTGATTCTTCCCTATATGCATAATTTATGGTGTGCGATTTTTTTTGGTGTAAAGGACCAGTGTATTTGATCTCTGCCATTGTTTTTCCCTCTGAGCCAAAGGAGTTCCGTGGACAAGATGGGCCAGTACCTCTCTTACATCCCGTCTCTGCCAGACTTCTTCCCTCCAACTCCACAGGCATATTCGCTGGTTTTCTCAGGGTTCAAAGTTTTTTCTACGGTAGGATTTCAGGCTGTTCCAATGTCAATGTTGATTCTCAAAAATTTGTTTCTGTTCTGTATGCAAGCAATATTGGCTTCACACTCCTAGATCACCTTGACCAACATTAGCCCTCAACACAATTTCTCACAAGATCCTAGGTCACAATTCTAACATGGCTCTTCCCCCAAATCCAAGCCATGGGTCGCACCTCTACCACCTCCCGCTTCAACCTCCCAGGCCGCTACGCCTGGTGTGCTACTGAGCTCGTCAGCCCACTGAATCTCCTCTACATCCTATACACTCTCCCCTCTCGCCTTCTCCCCATACCCAACTCACCAACTTCCCTCCTCGGCACCGGCCTCCCAATCTGGAATGAACTCCTCGCCCTCCTAGTCCTCATCCACTACGCCAACCGCGCAGTCATTTCCCCGCTCTACCTCGCCCCCTCCATGTCCCCCATCCACGCCGTCGTCGCCCTCGCTATGGCCATCTTCAACTTTGCAAACTCGACCTGCATAGCCGCCTGGCTCTGCTACTCCACCAAAACCCCCAACCCACCCCCCACATCCCTCCCGACTATCCTCCTCGGCCTCACAATCTTCACAGCCGGTCTGTATTCCAACATCGCCGCCGAAACCACGCTCTTCGCCCTCCGCCGCGGCGCCGCCCGCCGAAAAGCCCGCTCCGAGGGCAAGGTGGCCATCACGTACGACAAGGTGTACGTCATCCCGCCCGCCGAGGGCTGGTTCAAGTACATCCTGTACCCGCACTACGTGGCCGAGTGGGGCGAGTGGATGGGCTTCGCTATCATGGGTGCCGGCGCAGGGCTGGGCTTCCGCGGCCAGCCGCCGGCTTGGTTCTTCGTGAATGAGGTGTTGACCATGTTGCCGCGGGCGAGGGCGGGGAGGGTGTGGTATGAGGCGAAGTTTGGGAAGAGGGCGGCCACGAAGAGAGGAGGGGCGTTGCCGGGTGGGTGGTTGTAGAAAAAAAAAGTGCTGCTTGGCGATTTTGCGAGTCGATAGATGATTTGCTCATAGATTGCCCTTATGCTAAACGATGCGGATTTGTACTCTCTTCCCCTCCGCGGCGTGTGCGTCTAATTTGGCGCTACGCTCCGTCCACGCGAGACCCTCTCGCCGGTACAGTGGGACATCCGCAAAGCTCGGGAAAAGAGCATCGCAGTAGCGTAGTAGGAGGAAGACGATTACTTTCTTCCCCTGCCCGGTGTGATTGGAATCGTACTCGTCAGGCCTTGTCTGCTTATGGTGATCCACGTCACGGCGCAAAAACGTCCCAACGCGGAATAGCCCAATCGCGACGCCCAGCTCAGATACAGGTCGATGTGGTGGCGGATTATCGTATTGGAAGTATAATAGGCGCGGAAGACTCGTTCCGTTGGGCGCGAAGAAGACGGAGGTCGTGCTCTCGCCGGTGTCTGGATTTGACAGCATAGCTGGCGGCGTGGGTGGGTAGATGGACTGGAAGTATCCAGAGGCGCTCATAATGCCGTCAAGGAAGACCGTGGACTTCCATATTCCAATTTCGAATTCCATGGTGAGGTCTCGGAGGGGGAGGCCCTTGTCGTCGGAGGTTGTACCGGGGTGGACGACGAGCTCGGAGGCCCTTTTGTAGGTGATGGGGCAGGCTGGAGAAGCCCAACTCCATGTTGGCCAGAAGAGCGAGCTTGAGGGGATAGCGCTTGCGGTTTCATTCTCTATTGGGGATGAGGTTTTAAGATACTTTCCTTTCTGGCCGGTGAATGGATCTGATCGATCACTCATCCAAAGAAGGCTTAGAAGATCGTGTTGCCATATTCCCTTGCGCATTTCGTGGGAAGGAAGTACCGTATTCAATCGCATGAAGTCCGACAGACCGGATAATGCAACGAAGCAATCTTTTCTGATTGTTAGTTGGCGACGTGTGTAGTCTTCGACGAGGCTGTGCCATGTGCGGATGCCGTCAAATGTGCCTTCATGCGAGGAGTGAGGCAGCATGCCTTTCAAGATCAGGTCTGAGGGCAAGCGGTATCCATCTAACATCGGACACAGCAGTCAGCCTTCTTCCTTTTTATCGAATCTCTGCTCTACTGCGTTCTAGCTGGTGTATTCTAGAGCAAGGTGCCATGCGAGATGAAACAAGAGATGAGTCAAGAGCCTTTTACACATACCTTCCGCCATACAGAGACTTCTACATTCCCAATACATCTGATCCGGTCCAAAGTGCAGCACACATCCGGAAAGGAATCGTTCGGGAAGCACCCAACCGCGACGGTTCAGCGGCATATCACGGTCCGTCAGGACATCTTGAAAAGAACGCAGCTTTTGCTGAAGAAACAATGACTCGCCCTCAACTGACGTGCTGATTTGGACCGCCGGAAGAGGGCGTCTATGACAAAGAAATCCGTCTTGCCCATGGCGTCCAGTCAATGCTGATATGTTTAGTGCAGAATACCGATAGATTTTAGCCATATCCGCAGACTCAACACGCCAGTCTTCATCGGCGTACAGATTGACGACAGCCTCGGGATCTTGATCGTTGTCTTTCTGAATAATGCAAAGCGCGTCAATCCATAGGTAGTGGAAACCGAGACCTCTGCAGACTACGACTGCATCCTGAAACGTTTGTGGAAGTTGGGAGAAGGAGATACCGGAGAGCATGCCGGGCAGAGTCTTGACTGTTGTTTTAAACGCTAGATTGCCGCCCCAGCAGTGGCTCAGTGTTGCGTAAGGTGCTCGCTCACCTTCTGGCTCCCATAGCTTCAAATTTGAGCGTAGATCGGGTGACTCTCCAAGATCTAACACCCTTCTAGGCAGCGTACTTAAGCCTGCGACCTCGCAATTAGGATGGGCAGATGCACATTCCAAGATCCATTCATTGATCACTGCGAAGCGCGGTAGAAGACTGAGCAGATCGCTTGGCTCGACAAACATGCAGGTATTAGCATTTGAGGTTGGATCTTTGGCGTTCCATCTCTTGCATGGCTGGAGAGGTGATGAAAGTATCTTTGATCCATCCGTAGCTCTTACTTCAAGGTAATTTCGCGAGGGAGAGAACCATATTTTGTACGAGGGATTTTGATCTATGCTTAAGCCATCAACAGCCTGATCAATAGGCAAATTATCCGTGGACAAGCTTGAACCCTCGATGTGTGCTTGCAAATTGTCGAGAGAGCTCAGCAGAAGCTCACAAACATCACACGCGTTCTTCGATTGCAGAAGTCCTCTAAGGTTGCCATGGTGGCCAACTGAAACCCAATCTTCTGTAGCTGGATTGCTCCACGTGTAGTCGTACTGACTTAGCAAATCAACGAGCACAACGCACTCGGAACAGCGATTAGGCATCTGAAGAAGTCACGTTTAAGATCAACGTCGACCAATCCATCTCGCTAACGTAGATAGAAGCGGTGAAAATTTTGTGGCATGGCCGGGGATTTCAAATTAACCCATTTTAGGTACACGGTTAGCACCTCGGCGTTTCCCTCCCGAAAGTGAGCCCCAAGCCCCGAGCCGCCCTCCCCTTAAGTGTCAATAGTTCGGGCTTGCCAGCGCCTAGCTTACATTGCGTCTAGGCACGCTGATAAGTCTTGATATTGTGACCAGCTTATGAAATGTACTGTATGTGTGCATGAATTTATTTAGCTGCCTTAATTCTCTACCTACTACTGCATAGTGCATGAATCTTTCTTCGCCATTCTATGATTCTAACACAAGATCCAGTACCAAGTTTGGCGGGTCGCTAAGATCTACAGGAACTCGATACGTAAAGTTCCAGAACTCGAAGTCACTATTCAGCAGATTAGCATCTTCCTATTTGTAGAGCATGGCCAGTATCTAAGGGACATACTTGATCGTATCCCACTGACCCCCAACTAATCCCGCAAAGGAGATGTTGTAGTTCATGTCGATGTTGCCCGAAAGCTTGACATCCAAACCTGGCACGTCCTCCCAAGAAGAAACCGTCGGCTCGCCTCGAAAGGTCGAGACGACAAAGCTAAAGATTGAAGAGGAGTTCCCTTTTGGGTACGTTAAGCTGAGACGGTTCGGGGAGGCAACGGCTTGTACCGAGGATTCGGTTGCATATAACTGCATGATTAGTCTCGCATTTGATGGGTCTATTGATGTGGAGATTGATCCCGAGCGAATACCTACCGATATGAACCCAACATGATTTCCATTTCCTGCTCCCCATTGTACGACCGCCGGGTTGAAAGTCTCTTGATTCTTAGCCGGGCCGCCGATCACATTCTCGTCAAAGCTCTCGGCGCCTATACTAATACCATCTGCGAGCCAAGCAGTGATATTTCGAGGGCTATAGTCATACGGAGGGGAAAACGTGGAAGATCTAAAAGTGTGCTCTCCCGAAAAATTACTTAGGGAAGGCATAACATCGCTCGGAACCAGAGCGTTGTGCGTTGTGGAAAGGATTGCGAGCAGGGGCCCGTAGGCGAAGTCTGCGCTGTGTGACATTATCTGAGGCTAATAGATTCCCTTCAGCTCAGGTTCCAGAAGATCTGGAGGGGGCTTGCCTTCGAGATGAGGGACGACTTCTCCTTTCCTATCAGTGTCCACAGATGCAGTGCCATCAAACTCAGATACCGGTTCATGTCGTAACCGTACGATCGATCCCATGGACCGGCCATGTTCTGAAGTTGTGGGTGCCAAAGCTGGGCAATAGAGTGCCACGTTGCGTTGATCATGTGAGGACCATACTGGGACATTATGGAATCTGCAGGGAGATACTTGGACCACAATGTCAGAGCGAAAAGAGAAACACCGGTATATGTGCCGCTGTTGAATTCTGAAAGGGTGTCTGCTCGGTTGAAGAGGTCGATTATTTGCTTAGCGTAATATTCTCCAGATGCTGTCATATTAGAATCGGAGAGTCGGCGGCCAGTATACCCAGCGACAAAGGCTCGCATTAAGGCCTGGACTATGTATAAGAGCATAATTTGGTTAGGTCTTGATAATTCTTACTTACCGGATTGGTGTACGCTGGGTAGAGATTGTCACCATCTGCGCCACCAACACGGTACGAATCTCCAATCGTCGCATTGCGTAAGGACTCTAAGATTATCTCTGTTGTCTGTTGATCGATTAGATCGCCAAATTCCTCCAGCATGACAATAAAAGTAGTTCCGACGAAGCCTCTCCAATTAGGGTCCCAACTGCCGTAGATCTTTGGTGAGTAGGCTACAGAACCGACATACGGCTCTTCCGGCTCCTGCTGGTAATCGCCAAACCTGTACAAAATTAACGAAGAGCTGCATTAAGCGAGACGACATAGGCACACCATTGTTCAGCTGGATCCTTGTACTGGCTAGACACTACATTTCTCACAATCCTCGCCGCATTCATAGCATCATTGCCTTGGTTCCTCGCGAGCAAACCCGCGGCGTACCACACCGAGCTTCGGGTTTCATGGTGAAGTGCAGCCTGTCCACTTAGACTGTAAAGGTACCCGACGTCCTCATCATAGTACGTATCAAGCCAATTGATTGATTCATCGAAGAGTTCTTGAGCTTCCGGCGGAAGCTTTGACACGTACGAGCATTTGACAAGGGGAGAAATTAAGACAAGGAAGTAGAAAAAGTAAGGCAATCTGCTCATTTCGTCTGGAATAAGGTAACAGATACATTTAAGGCATAGAAGAGGTCCCACGCCAGACTCGGCCGAATTTGATGCTATGTACCTGCATTTCAGCCCAGTTCGCAGCATCCATCAGTGCCAGCTCCTCGGGATACATTGAGACGAAACGGACAACAAACTTCGCCGAGGAGGTCACGAAGAATGCACGGTGGCGTATTTCAGACATGGATCGATAGTTTAATTTACCATGGAGACATCGGCTTCCAGGTTGAGCTGGGGATCTTGGAAAGAAGCTGCGGGGAGGAGGACCGGCATTTTGACGATCTCCAAGTGGGCCGACCAAGTTACGTGCTGAGTTCCAGCGTCCGCGAAAACCTCGGCAAAAGAACGCAACTGGCAGAATACCTACGATCTTTTAAGTTCTTTCTTTCACATTCCTGAAGGAGATCCTTACTTTCCATCACGATGCATCTTATTGTATGGAAGATCAAACACAAACGCTCGCACATTGATAGGGACAGAACTCCAACATCTCGGTCCATATCACATAGTGAACCGATGCAGCGCCATCTGCTTCCTGTTCATCCCACGACTTCTGAGCAGAGGCCAGATTCGAGAGGTTTGATCCTTGTTCCAAGCTCGGCTGATTTTCTCAATACGCATATGGATAAATTTTGTTTTGCACAATGCATAATCATGCTATGCCTTTTTCAGCAAATGCAGAAATGACTTGAGAGATCCTTTAGCGACTATCGTGGAATCTATTTAAGATGTGTCTATCTCCACAAATAAGCAAAGCGTTTCGACTACCGCCAGAAAGCTTGAGCATTCTCAGCGTTCTTGGGCTCTTGGCGACCCGTGGCGCTTGGTTGGAATAATATCCGAATTTCGTCTCGTCCTCCGAAAAGTATTGTTGATGGTCAACACATAATAGCAGGATTCATAGCAGGGTTCATTGCTGGATTCATGGCTGGGTTCATGGCAGGATTGAGGGCGGCGTTTTGCATAGAGGAGTTTATCATAGCTTGCTGCTGGAGGTTCATAACGTTTTGCATCTGTTGCTGTTGCAGTTGTTGTTGTTGCAGTGAGGTTTGGTTGGCGAGGTTGCTACTTATCGCGCTCTTGATCATTTGCACCTGGTATCTGACGATTTCGTCGGTTGGTGGTAAATTAAGGAGGCGCTGATAAGTTCCCTCAACATTCTTTCTGAACCAATTGTAGTCAGACGCTTTGCGCGTAACGAGGATTTTATCGGAAAATTGCTTGAGAAAGTGCTGGCAATTATTGAATAGGAGGTTATAGGAACCAAAATGATTTTTCATGTCATTGAAAAGCTGGTCGACTTCGCTGACAGCCTTATTTGTCCAGCCAATAAGGCAGATGTAAAAACCTTCGACATGGGGCTTCCCTTGACTATCAATCATTTGTTGTCTTTTCGCCAAAAGCTCTCCTTCTTGATTCCAATCATCAATGCGCAATTGAATCTTAGACGTCGATAGACCGGAGCCCATTGCCGTACCGATGAAATGCCTGTCGTCGGGAAGCCGAAGCTCATATTTCTTGCCGTAGGTGTAAAGCACCCAATGCTTGAGGTCACCATGTTCGATATGGCGCGAGAACCAGACCGGCTCGCCTTGAGTAGTGTCCATCTCCTCTTGTGCCCTTCTATCCATCTCTCGATCTAAAGTCTGGATCTTTTCCCTCTCAAAAGCTAAAGGGTCACGGATCCAGCCGACATTTCTCATACGACGGCGCCTTCTAATATTGAAGACGCAGCCACCAAGCATAAGAAGGATGACCACGACAAGCGCAGCAATCCACCATAGTGGCGGGGAGTTCGACATTTTCTACTCCGAATAGAAAGCCAGAAAGTTTGAGGCGAAAATTAGGTAAGTTATCCAGTCGAGTGGGCGGTAGTTTGGCATTGCATATTGAACGCGCATGCATCAGTGCCTTATGTGATTCCAAGGTGGCTAAGCACAAGTACTTTTAGGGCAGAATTTCGGGAGCGTGACAGCCAATTTGCGAAGTGCTGCGCGCAATAGGGGCCGAAGGATCACTTAGTTGCCTCGCAGAGCCGCACCAAGTCTCACCAGCCACTGGCCCCCGCCAGGCGAGAGAGGGCAGTGTTACAGACAACCCTGTCATGCCGAAGACTTTGGCCGATGCTATCTGGGCCCCATTGGCCGTCTGCGATGCTGAAACCGGCTGGGTGTCGGTTGAAATGTGTGGACAGACATTTCTAGTCGTCAACTTGACAGCTGAAGGTGAAGAGGAAAAGTCAGGTCAATTCTTTCGCGATAATTTTCTCCAACCCTGGCCCACGATCGGCGTTCTTCTGTAAGGTCGATTGGTGGCGCTTATCGACTACCGAGGCACGGGGTAGTACCGGGAAGAATCCTAAGCCTACGTAGTTATCTTCTAGCATATCGTCCTCCCTTCCTGAAGCATTTACTCTCTCCCAGAATACAGTGTTCAGACCGTTAAATCCCGCCCAAACCATGGCAGCATGATCCTACCGCGGTCCTACGATGTGCCTCAACAGCATCGGTGAATTCCGCTAAGTTAGAGGCGAGAGCACCACCTCAGACGGTGGCCAGGGCGCGGCCCGCTTGCCCGTCTATGCTGGTCTGCGGCAGCAATTAGTATCGGAGCCTCCAGGCGCGCTTAATTGATCATCGACGCATCACTGCTATCGCGCAGTGCGACGCCGCTGACTTTGAAGCCGGTGGTAGAGTTGATACTTACTTGCATTGAAGTCGATCGCGGGGCTTGTTGCTATAGATTATATCATAGAATTCTCGTACCCAACTTGACCTTCCTTGGTGTAGTTGGTTGATCACGTCTGACTGTGTGAGTAATATAATGGAACACTTCTTCCTTGATTGCTAATGAAACTAGAATTGTACATTGAAATCAGAAGGCCTCTAGTTCGATTCTAGAAGGAAGGATTTTTTGTCCTTGTCTAGACAGTAATGTATTGAAGTTGAGCCAGAGAAAGCTGCACATTTATTCGTGTTGTCCTGAGGGAATTCCCAATAATTGGCTTCTCTACCCGCACGGTGGCCGTTTAGGTAAGCGGCTTCCGCTAAATTACTTTAGGCGGTGAAGCTTAGGGACAGAAATCGTGGCCAATGACTCGAATTGTTTTGCCCCTCGTCTGCACCACACCAAAAAAATCGGCCACGACTTCTGTCACCCAGCCTTGTTGTCCATCTATGGGGCTCCGCGGCGGCTATCTATAATTTAGCGGGCAGTGGTGCGCAATTGATCATCTGTGCATCGCTGCTGTTGTGCAGCGCGACGCCGCGGACTTCGGAGCTACTGGTAGGTCGGTAACAGTCTTGACGTTAGCTGCGGGACCTTCTGCTGTATCTCATCGTAGAAGACAAAGTTTGATCTAGCCCAAGTCAAAAAGACTGTGGTAGGTGGTAGCTGTAAATCATGCCTCTTCACCCTATAGGACATTCAAATATGTTATAGTATATGAAAGCTTCGAATGCGACGACACGGTGAAATGAAGATGATCAAGACACTGGTCACTGGTAGCGACTCGATTGCACCACAGAAATTGTTGTGGCTTGCTCTAGCCGCCGCCTCGAAGTGGGCGCAGCATCCGATTTAAAGAACCTGTCTCGCTTGACCGGAGACGGGGAGTCATCATCTTCTATTCACATATCTACTTGTTACGCTCACCATTGGACTCATGATCTCTAAAAATGTTTTGCTTCCCGTATCCACGAGATACGGATCTGGAACCAATTCGAGTACCCCTGATAGCCCGAACCCAATACTCAATAACGGGACAACCCAATTTCTCGGACTTCTTCATGAGCACGATTGAGGCAGAAACGCAAAAGTTCGAAGCCGCTAAATCTGATGGGCAGGAGAGCACCAGCTTGTCTCTAAGCCACTCGCTGGCTTCAGCCATTCAATCATGGCTGTTCTTTGGCATAGCATCTGAAGCACTTGGTCGAAACATCCGACACGAAGAATTCGCAGGCGCTGACCCTGATAGATCTCATCTTTCCATTGATCTTCGCATTCCGGAATGGTACTGGTGGGAGCTTAAAGCTCGATGGGATGGATTAGATGACAGCCTCACTGCTACGGAATTCGAAGTCAAGAGAGATCAGCTACAGAAGATCTACGAGAGCGCACAGATAGCCACCATCTACATAGATCTTGTGGCGAATGATCTGGATGACGATGAGCTTACAGAAATTCTTCTCTTAATACACATGATGTTATATCTTGTGGCGTGTGTGTTCGATCCTAATACGCTCAAAATCACCCAGACGAACACAAGCTTAGCATCAACAAAGCTCCTCAAGCGCAGAATGCTCAAGAATGGGTGGTGCGAAAAGAGGCTGAACTTCCTAGATGCATCTCCAATATGTTACCCAGCATTTTACTTCCTATCGTCTCTCAAGCCACCTCGCATCAATATGGAAGATCACTCGAGCTGCAGTAGCGGAAGATGTCTTGTTACTAGCAAGTTGTCTAAGCCTCTCCACCGCACTGACGAATGTCTTTGTGAAGATGTCGTCGTTCCGGTCGACAGGTTGAATACCATCGTGGCTTCCGGAGGGATTCCTTTGGTCAGGATCACACGGTCACCGCTTGGCAAGACTGAGCTCGAGGTGGTTCCATATACGCCATCCTCCAGGTTTATCGCAATATCTCATGTCTGGGCTGATCAACAATTCGGGTCTACCCAGAATTGCTTACCCAAATGTCAAGTCGGATACCTTGAAGAAGTGCTTTCGAGTTTGCCCACCTCCTTGGATCACTGGAGATTGCGCGAATGGATCCCCAATTGGCAATCTTCTCGGCCAGGCAAGATCGCACCGCCAAGTCGCCCATACGAATACTTCTGGTTAGACAGCTTCTGTATACCTCAAGCTATCGAATACGCCGACCTTCGAAGCAAAGCTATCGAGTCAATGAACCTCGTTTACGCTGCGGCATCCCACACCCTCGTCTTTGATAAGGGGCTACAGGCCTTGGACGCTGGTCGACGCCCGGCTTCCCATGTGCATGGTGGACGTCCGACCTACTACAGCCCTCAAGACGAAAACTTGCCGGATGTTGTGGCATGTGTATATGCTTCAAACTGGATGGGCAGATCATGGACTTTGCAGGAGGGCATTCTATCAGGACATATTGTTTTCCCACTCCACGGATCGCTAGCATACCTCAAGTTGTTATGGCCGCGTTACGATGATGGCTTTGGTGGCTTTGGTGGCTTCTGGGAATACCTCGTAACTAGGATCCCGAAGGACTTCAGGCGATCAGCTCGCGATTTGTTTCCGCGTAGAAGCAAACCTAGGACCGAGGTCACTAAGCGTCTGCAAGACGAACCTGAGCCATTCCATGAGTCGGTGCGGCACCAACTCTTTACACATATGAAGAAGTCTTTGCATGTCGAAGAGTACACAAATTACGCACGAACACCGGTTAGTCGTCTTTTCGATTCTTAAGAGAATATCTTTTGACTAATGCTCGGCAGGCTGACAGAGCAGCAAGATTCGTCCTCGCTCACTCTCTCCTCCAATCCAGAACGACAACTCAGGCCGAAGATATTCCACTAATTTTGATGAATATGTCGTGCTTGAATGCGAATGCCATATCACAGAGCAAAACTATTGATGCAAGGATGAAGCAACTCTTCTATAGCCTCGAGTCACTTCCGACGGAGCTTCTCTTTTCTAATTGCGCTAGACTGGGCTCATGCACTTTGGATGCTTGGATACCACGTGAGATAGTTCCCGAGAATTTTAAGGGCGAGCACACTCTCAAGCTTGGCCCAGCAGGTTTCGCATTTGAGACCAGAAAAGGCGCTCAAGCTCTCAAATTCTATTTGCTATCAGCAGCGCATCGATCGGATCGCTTCCGGCTCCTGCTACCGGATCAGAAGGACGCAAAAGGCCTCAAATACAATGTTGAAGCACTGCAGAGGTCGAATGACAAGCAATCTGCTGCACCCACAAATGTATGGTGTATTGTGGTCGACAATGAACCGCCCAATCAAGGAGCAAGATTTGTCGTCAATCAAGTTGTGGACAACAAGTATTTCCTCCACTTCGACTGCCCTCTGCGCCTAACCGAGATCGATGATTCGAAAAGTCCTAGCGATGCTCAACAGGACCCAAAGCATGAATGTGGTGCAGTCAGTTTGAACGGCGACTTCATCATTGAGCGCAGTCACGAGCCACAAGACTTAAGCATTTCGCGTCCCCAAAATCCAGAACAATATTCGGACAGGCTAATAGTCATCGGTCAAGTCATTAACGGCACAATTAATCTAGTAGAGCGCTACTTAATGAGAGCGGTCTGGGGAGACGAGAACTCCATGAGCACGCTCTTCTATATCTTCTATTGCTTGTACATGTTCAAGCGGCTCCATTGGGTGGAGAGGGCCTTGAATGCGTTCGTGCACCGAGCATGGATGGCAACATACCAGCCGGATTGGGACCCTAACGGACCATGGAAGTGGTTTTGGACGCTGTCGAACTGGAACCCACCGATCCCTTTCAGAACTTTGATGAAATGGTGGTGCTCCTTTAGCTTCTTTCTTAATTTCCAAACCAAACATTGGTCAGGAGTGGCGGCTATCACGGCGTATTGGCTGCCTCTCTTTCCGAAGCAGGAACTAATGAATATGTATGTGACGGCAATGTTCACGAGATTTATTTTTTGGTTCTTCTTCTAGGTAATGTCGCTAGCACCACCAGAATTCCAGCCTCGATATATCACAAACTTCGCACAGAAGACAATGTCTACGAACTCTTGTCATCCACCGCTATATTATCAATTTATCGCATGCAACCACCTCATGCTTGCTGTGCAAATGATGACATCGAAACGGAGACTTATGTCAATTTTCGGTTAAAATTTTGGCTTTCGAGGCGATGTCCACGCTGCTGTTTTGCTTAGACTGTCTGTGGCTGTCACTCGGCTGCTGGCATCGTAAGCTTTTTGGCAATTGGCGGCTATTGAAGTGAAATTGACGCCTTAAATTATCAACCAAAAACATGGTCGAAAATCGAGACAGCGCTGGTACTTGACTTTGGGAATGCACGCCAATTCGCGCAGAACGAAACCGCCAACACGGCCATCTACTACAAGGATACCGGTCCACTAGTCGCAACCTGCGGCGACCACGTTCTCTTCGGGTATGCTACATTTACTAACTTCGGCCACTTACCAACCCAGCTGGCATGTCCAGCTAGTGCTGCCCTGGTGTTGAAGTGTGTGCTGGATGGAAGCCCGATACTCAACCTGTTCGAGCGTGATGGTTTTACCGGTGTCGCAACCGTTGAGATCGCGGCTTGTATTGGGAACCAACACATAATCATCTTGGCCCAATGCGCTGATATTTGTCTTTCTAGACTCAAATGATCAATGCGTTGATTCTCTCTATTACAGCTCGTTCTGATATGATTACCGGTGTATATTTCTAGGCTTATAGCGTTGAATAGGAGCTCTGATTACAATCTTAGCCTTTGGTAGTAGCACATTCAACCAGCAGATCTTGAAATTCGAAACGTTATATTCTACTAGAGATGATGCCTCAATCCGGATCGCACAACACGTGAATGATATCGGAGAGGCGTTCGACGGACTCTCTGGCGTGGACCGTAACATCACTACAGCACCCTATATTGGGATTTCCAGCTCTCCAGGATCTGATTGCCGTACCATTACCCAATTTCCAACCAGAAATTGTGCCTGGCCACTTTACCAGACGCTTGCTATCTGCCACACTTGTGTGAACTTAACCTCTTCGCTGATGATGTCAAAAATTCAAAATCAAATAGCCACTCCACCGTTTCCATAGATCTTCTATTCATAGCCCAATAATGATAACAATACATCGAGAAAGGTAAAGACGCCTCATGAACCAATGAATTCTAGAGAAGGTACCGAAAACGTCGATTCTCCTGATCCGTAAGATCCAAAAACTCGTAATCACGTGGCATCTCAGGCAACACTTCCCCGTCCCGCGTGTGATTTTCCCGCCAATACAGAAAATCGAGAGCCAGTGTGAAGAAGATGGCGATGGCGAGGACCACCACGATGGTGAGCTTGGCGGGGATGTACTGCGGAGCATCTTTGTCTTGGAATGTCTCTGGTCCGATGATGTTGCCCACACAGAATGACATGAGTAGTAAAGCATTCATGGTGATTTTCTTAGTATGGCCGGCGACTAAAGTGATTTGTCAGATTTGCACATCTCTTTGAAGGTAGCCATGCTCACAATTTGCAGCGGACCAGCTATAGAGTAGGGGTAAGGCTAAAGACCGTTAAGTAAATTCAAATCCTCTCTGGACATCTCAACTTACTAGAACCGACAGTATTCGTCATAAAATTGCCGGCCAAGAGGCCAGCTTTATTTCCCGCAGGTAACCAGGCCATTAAAGCCCCGCCCATTAAGGTCGGAATGATCAAAACAATAATGGTGGGACCTCTGGCATTAAACCTGCCCGCGCAGAATGCACCGAACCAGACAGATATGAAAGCTATAGCACAACCTGGAAGATTTAGTAAAAGTGACGCGAATTCAGAGTAGCCAAAACTAGAAACGTCAGCAAATTCAAATATGAGTCATGTCTTGGGCTAGCCTACTTCTGTATAATAATGCTTGAAAAGGAGCTGACTGCCCCATTTGGAACATTTGTTGTGATAACGATGAGGCACAAACACCACGCCTTGATGTCAGTAACTACCTCCTTAAATTGCTTCCATTTGAAGTGCTTATTCTCAATCCCTGTTTGGTTTTCACGGACACGTTCAATAATAGTCAACTTTTCGCTTTGGCTAAGTCGGCTTTTCATAGGGTTGTCGGGGAGAAATAGGAACGTGAATATGCCGAAAGTAATGGTTATAAGTCCAAAGAGGAGGAAAAGCACCTGCCAGGACTTGAAACGGGCATTTGGATTGGATTCCGCCCAATGCCCAAAGCCAAAAGCGACCAAAGAAGACACAGCCGGCCCAACAGAGGTTCCTTGGTACCACCATGCCAAGCGTAACACTTGCTCATGTCTTTTGTACCACATAGAAGTGAGAACGATGAGGCTCCTGTGTGTTAGCCAGAGAAGCTAGAGATCAGTTCGGTACTTGCCTCGGAGCGGTGACCGATTCAAAGACTCCAAGCAGAACACGAAGGACCATTAAAGGAATAAAATGGTGACAAATGCAGTTCATCGTGAGGACGAGCCCCCAGCAAGTTACTATGAGGAAAAATTAGCGAGGAGATGATGGCGAAGAATCTTCTCTTACCATTGGCGCCCAGCTATTTTGCAGTGGGAAGTCTTTGGATGAACCAGCCTTGAACAGGTTCAAATATCAAAAAAGCGACGTAGAAAGCAATGGCAAGATGCGAAAATCCATTGCCCGGCATGTGCGTATCCTCAATGATACCCATAATTCCAGAGTAAGAGACTATGAGGCTTTAGTGTGGTCTAGAATTTATATCTATTATAGCACGCACTCAACGTTTTGTCAGAATATTGCAGATAATAGCACCCGAACATTAGTGGCATAAGCATCCAATCGACCTTGCGCATGAGTCTTTTCTCGTCCACGACTTCAAGTTCGCCAGCCTCGCCACTCTTCTCGAGAAACCGTAGACTTTCATCGACATCTCTGGAAGTAAGAGTCTTGGTCTCGATGTCTTCGCTGCCGACTGCTAACTGTTCAACCTGAGTTTCCATTTTCGGAGAATGATAATTGAAAAGATCGGAAGTCTGGCGGAGCTGAGCTGTTTCTCAGGTAATGACCATGGACTATTGTAAATCTCAAACCTGGGGCCTAAAGCAGAGCCTAGGGATGCATCCCAAATTGTGCTTCCACGAGGTGATGTTGTGGAACCCATTCAATGTCCTTTAACAGCTTCAAGTGCGGGGACATTGCGATGACGTGGGCGGGTATTTCGAACCACAAATGTGATAAGATGAACCTTTCTAAACAAAATAGGCAGTTGAGATAACAAATGATCCTTGTTCAAGCAAGCAAGGTCTTCTTGATATCGATATTCTATTTCCGGATAGTCTTTTAGGGTTTGCTGCCGACGGATGGAACTGCAGATCGGGCCAAAGAAAGGGCAAACGAATGGAATGGTGATAGGAAGGAGAACCGTGATGAATTAAAATCACTAATGAAGTACCGGGATGCAGGAAAGCGGAGGTCCGGCCTGTCGATCTAGAGAGACAAGTCCCGTGCCACAGCCGACAAGGACGGGCGGGACTTGGAAAATCTTGTCCGAGTCCGAGGTTAAAATAGCCCCCATTCTACCATACAGTGGGCCTTGTTCATGCGATTGTCTCTTGGTGAGTGCTATGCATGAAAAGCCTGCTGTGCGAATCAGCCCTTTTGTGAAAGCCAACTTCATCGTACTAAGAAGCTTTCCCTCGCCGGGACTCATCTGAGTACCACTCGCATTCCATTCCGCTGCTGAACGTTGGTATTATGGCACAAGACCAACGACGCAAACCCAGGGTAGCTATCATCGGGTCCGGAGTCTCCGGACTACGATGTGCTGATGTCCTGATAGGACACAATGTCGATGTCACGGTGTTGGAAGCCCGTAATCGAATCGGTGGCCGAGTTCATCAGATTCCCTCTGGCGAGTACCTCGTTGACGTTGGTGCTAATTGGATACATTCTCCCAATGAAAATCCCATCATGGAAGTAGCCAAGCAAGCGAAGTCGACACTCTTTGAACGACCTTCTTCGCAAGCAACATTTGATGTTGACGGCAAGCAACTTTCAAACAAAGCTGCAATAGATTTGAAACAAACACTTTGGCAATTGATTGACAAAGCTTCAAAATATAGCAACGAACAGTGCCATCACATCGACCCTGCGGAGAGTCTCTTATCTTACATTATGAAGGAGGGAGAGAGACTATCAAATCGCACCCCTGAATTTTTGAAGCTCCTGCACGACGATGCCCAAAGGTATGGCCTATTTATTGGGGATCCAGTTGACAGACAGAGTCTCAAGTTCTTGTGTATTGAAGAAAGTCCTGGTAGCACAGATGCATTTGTGGCCAGTACTTACCGTGACATAATCAACTGCATAGCAAAACCAGCCTTAGCTAAGAACGCTATCCGCTTTGAAACGGAAGTTAAGTGTATTAAATCGAACAGTTCAGGTCCACATTCCCAAGTGACGATTGAGACTGAGAATGGCGGTCGCGAAAACTTTGACGAAGTGGTCGTTTCATGCCCCTTGGGGTGGCTCAAGCAGAACAAAGACACTGCGTTCGAACCTGCTTTACCTTCCAGGTTACTTGAGGCAATTGACAATATCAGGTAAGTGACTAGGGTACCACCGGTCTCAGACTTTGACTAGGTATGTGAACAGCTTTGGCCGGTTAGAGAAACTTTATCTCACCTTTCCCGACGCCTTCTGGCTCGATTCACCCAACGGCGTCACGGCATCCATACACAATTATCCCTGCTTCACGCATTTTCATGACCCTTCATATGGGAAATATCCACCAGGTCTCCCCTCGAACATAGTGATCATTTCTCTTGCCCATCTTCCTGGTGACTCCAAGCAGCCAACTCTCCTCTTTTACATGCATGGTCCTTGTTCTACCCAGATGGTTCACTCAATCCAAAATCTCGAACCCCATTCCGAACCATACAACCAAACCATCGAAGAATTCGCGCACCCTTATTACTCCCGCCTACCAAACTATTCGAACAGGAGCCATTCATGCAAACCCGTGTCATATTTCTGCTCTGCCTGGCAGCTCGATCGTTTCGCTGGAAATGGATCATACTGCAACATTCAAATAGGAACCACTCATGCAGACGATGACCTCAAAGTTTTGCGTGATGGATGCGGTCTCGGCGAGAGCAGGGGGATTTGGTTCATTGGGGAACATACGGCGCCGCCCTCCAGAACGGCCACTACTACCGGCGCGTATTTGAGCGGGGAACGGGCAGCCGCGAAGGTTTGTGAAAAGTGGGGGATTGGAGATATATAAGTCGCAATATGCGACCAATTTCGAGCCGTCAAACCCTTAGGAACGTCTTATTCCAGCAGGCGGCGAGATTGTGCGAGGGATTTAGCAGCTACGGCTTATCCAGTAACGTGGCGTTCCCGAGCAATATGCATCGTTAAGGCAGTAAGCAGTCTTTCCACCATGGCCATCAGAAGCTCGGCATGTATAGTACAACCCAGACCGAGCTTTATAAGGTGTAGCAGTGTACTTTCGGCCAACTTTGCACTTGCGTGCGACCTCATCGACTGATACAGTGTAGAATGTCACAAAAGGTGGATGTGTTCACCTACATACCTAGATGATCTGGCAGTAGCGTATTTGGATCTGACGAAAGCCAAGATCTGTTCAAAGGCAATTCTGCATTGGTGAGTCGGAAGGAGGCCATCTTTGACGTTTAGTACGGCTGACGAAATGCTTTCACCTAAGCTCTGGTCCTCGGGGCTTCGAACATGGAGGAAATCGTTAAATAAGGATGCTACTGTGCCCGGGCGATGGGCATTGGGTAAGCAGTTCTCGCTAAGTTAATTGCGCCTGGGGACAGAGGCCGACTGATGCAAGTGGCGGACTCGAGGCTGGGTCTCAGAGGTTGTGGCGCATCTGATTGTTAGCATTGGCGCCCGCCGAACTTAGATTAGATGCGCCGCAACTTTTGACACCCAGCCTTGACTGGTCTGCCCTTTTGCGCCTGGCAAGATGCCTCAAGTTAGAGACGCCCCGTTCAGAACAATCAGCAACAAATGCCTCTCCAAAGGCTTACCTAGGTAAATAGATAGAGCAGCCAGTCCTCAATTCCAAAAACTAGCAGAGTCGCGCACACTTCTTCGTGCTGATGGTCAAATCTCTATGACTATTGCAAAGCCTCAAACAGCCGACGTTGCAAACACAATTGTACGAACGTCGCTTTCCTACCAAATGTAACGACCATCGAGGTCACCACCCATGATACCGCTTCACACTCCTTTCGAAGACGACGAGAGCGTCTTCGTGGGCTACGCAGACAATAATTCAAGCACCACTCAGGGCGTTGCGTCTTCTATCGCTCATGGTCCTAGTCGCAGCCTGATTCTACCTCCTCTTTATCAAAGGATCGTTCCTCCACGGTCTCAGCTGCCTCCCGGTGCTGTCAGCCTCGTCTCCGTCGATGAAGACCCTCATGCCTTTATCGTACAGGAGCTTGACTTGTCCCGCTTGAATAGGCTGCACAAGCACCTCTGGCTTGCAGGGCTGGAAAGGCCTGCCCGACCATTGCACCAACAGGTGGCTATTGGACGCACTATCATCGTCACCGAGTCCGCGGACCTACACCTGCTCTGGAAAGATACCCGCATCTACGTGAAGCCACTGCCAGATTTCTTATTATGTTCCACCATTTGGGACCGGTATCTCAACCGCGACAAGGAATTACACGAGCGTGCCTGCGGCCTTCTGATATCATATCTATGGCTTATTGCCTACCCTAGCGACTGGCGGCTTGCTCAAACGCTTGGTCTCTTACCACAAACGGTGACATGGGAACGCTGGGCACGCTTAGCCCACTCTATATCCGTACACCTCGACATTCAGACCTTAAACGGAATTAACATACGCTTTCGCTATGGTGAGCTACGTCTTTCGCGCGTAAATTGGATCACCCGCCTATGCTCAACAACCGCGGGGCTTACGAGTCTTATACGTGGTCACCGCTATGGCTACACGCAGTACGGTTCGTTTATCGAAGGCAACCTTGGCTGGCTCGTGACAGCTGCTGTCTATGTCGGCCTCGTTCTCACCGCAATGCAGGTCGGGCTTGCGACAGACCGCCTTAAAAATGATAACTCATTCCAACGTGCGGCGTACGGGTTCACCGTATTTGCCATACTTGCACCCGTCGGGATTGCGGCAGTGGTACTTGTACTTTTGATAGCGTTGCTACTATTCAATTTACAGTATACTATACGCTCGGCGAGTGACTGGACGCGCGTGTCAGCAATGGAATACAAGCATGAGAGGGCTCAAAGATGACGTGTCTCGACCTTGGCAAGTTCGAAAAATTCTTCAGATAAGTCCAAGACAAAGGCTAAACTCAGACGACCTAGAAAGATCACACTTTGGAAAGGACTGGTAGCCTACGAAAGATACACTGTGGACGACGAGCCGTGAAGAACGATAAGATGATTCTATATTAGCGGGGTCGGAAGAAGTACAGCAAGATTCGTCATGGATTTAGCAGCTGACAGCAACAGGTACTGTGGCTATGATCCCACAGAAAATGAGGGATCCTTTTTCGGGATATCACCACCGCTGTCCGTGCCAGGTGAATGCACCTCGTCACTTGGAATACTTGAGGGCGTCGAATTTTGATCGCAGTCCAAAGACATATCAGTCAGCAGGGATTCCGAAGACGCGTCCGAGTCTCCCGCGACGAGTTGCGCCATCATATCTGCCGTCGCCATATCCATTGCATCGAGATTCACATTTTCCTGACCTTCGTCATTCAATTTAGCTTCAATATCATTTCTCGCGCTTTCATCGTTGGAGCCGAGATCTTCAACAAGCCCAAGACCTTTCAACGAATCGATACCTTGCGTCACTTCTTCTACTAAGTCTTTGTCCTTCTGCTGTGTGCTTGCGGGGAAACTTTCTGCGCTTTTCCAACGCCTAAACTTGGACTTGATACGATTCTTCATTTCCTGCTTCTTGCCTTCAATATCTGGCCTGTTCGTGATGATGGGATCAAGATTCTTCGGTACACCCGTCGCGAATGCATCTGATTCAATAACGTTGTTCGCATCGTTCTCTGGCACTTCAGTCTCTGCACTGCAAGGTTCGGTCTCGATGAACTTTCGATCGTCCTCCATGGAGAGATCGTCAGCCGCCTGAGTCTCCTCCAAATCGTCATCCGTTCTAACTATACACTGTTGCTCCGTGTTCTTGTTCTCGAGCGCTACATAACTCTTGCGCTTCTTTAAAGATTCCGAACTTTTCCACCGTCTATACTTATCCCGAGCCTGATGTCTTAAAGCATGTTTTTTTGCGTTGATTTCCTTCATTGTTTCAATGCTAGTAGATGTCATGTGCCTGGCCCTGTCGGCATATTTGGGGCCTAATGCTTGATCGAGAAATTGTTGTCGCTGCAACATCACTTGCGGATGCAGGTAGTAATAGTCCCATCGCTGATCAATGTAGGTCAGTTTCTTGTTCGCAGAGGCCCAGAAAGCTTTGTTCGAGCGCTTCTCCAGGTGTGGCTTGACCTCCTCAATGACCTTCTTACACCAATAAAAATAGATCGAGGCAAAAATTGAGCCGACTGCGGAGATCCAGAAAGTTGACTTGCTGGTGAGAGTCTTGTCGACAATTGTACGCTGTTCCTCGGGTTCTGTGATGGCAATTGCAAGGAAGGTGGCGAAAGTCTGGCAATTATTGACCCACAAGTTGTACTGAGACTTGTCATCGGAGCCTGCAAAATGCTGCTCATACATTCGCTTCGCGCGAGCGCGAATGCGACGATGTGAATGGGAAGTTGTGCTTTCGTACAAACATTCCCAACCCCTGCCAAATGTCTTGTCCTGAGCTATGAGAAACCAGATACCTTTCGATCTCTCCCCGGTAGAGCCTGTGTTGAACAGTTCTTCCTTCTCACTCAGCGGCCTGACTTCTTGTGTCTTCTCATCCGTGAAGGAAAGGGGATCTTTCAACTCATAATAATAATTACCGACCTAAACAACATTCAGCAATACAGATCTAGCACCATGTGATGGAGTTTGCATACTTGGAGGCACCAGTGTGAAGTCCGTGGCCTATGAGGTCCGTACTTGAATGCCCGGATGTTGCGATTATAGATCCTCAAGACTTGAGGTTCTTCATTATCGTCGTCTGCAATCTCCTTGTCGAGATCCTGGTATTCCTCTGGATCGAATATGCGCTGCAATGCCTGTTCACGAGCCTCTGAGCGTTTAGGGTGCTCGCTACCAGCAGTCCACATGACACCGAGCAAGCCCCATAACATGAACAAATGGATTGAAACAGGATGATGCATGGCTGCTGCTATCACACCAGCCCGAGCTTGAGCAATTGCCGGCGTGATGGCGCGTTCCTTTTCGTCTAGACCCAGAAAATCACCTAAGACAATGCCCGCCCTCCGTCTCGACTTCCTGAAGAACACTCGAGCATCTTCCGAGGTGAGCCATTGGCCAATGTGCTGGGCGAGGTTGAGAGCCGAGTTAGGGGATTTGGTACGTGTTGTCATATTCTATGTTCGGTTCAGACGGCGTTGCTTGCCTTACTTTTGGCTTTGTGTGGTTCTTGTTCGGTGATGTCCCAGAGTATGCTGTACAGGCATCAGACTTCCTACAGCCTGAAAGTGCACCCGGTATGCAGACATGTTGTCCATCTTGTAGTGTAATGTGTGGTAAAAAGGTGGCTAGGCGCCCCCGAAGCTCATGCCCCGGCACGCCCTAGCATCCCCTCAATGAAGACAGCCTTCGCCATGATAAGCCGCCAGGTGGCGGGAATATGCCTTGTCCTGTCGAAAGCGTCGAATAATGAGGCTCTGCCGAGACATCAGAGGCTTGAAGGATCACGCTAAATGCTCGCTACACAAGAATCGGCCCCTTAAATGAACGGTGATACTTTCCGCAGTGTCGCAATTGAGCAGTAAGAATGCATTAACACGTCACCTTTCACACGGGTATAGGCGCGAGCGATGCTCTTTCCAGTATCTAGTCGATTGTTTCACTAGGCGAGGTATCTGTAAGTCTCCCTTAGTGAGTCGGGGCTGGTGCCACCAAAACATTGGGGTCCGGATTATTTTCGGATTGAAGAGTTCGTGACCGGCATCATACCAGGAGCTTCCTAGCTTCCTCTCTCTTATTGCCGTTGTGCATGGACATAGAGATGCTTATAGGATCTAAGATCTTTTGGATACCAGACCCTTCATCTGCAGGTTCCCTGCGTGCACAAGCCTTCCAGAACGACGGATTCGATAAGCACGGCTCTCAGATAACAAGATACGGGTTAACGCCGGCCCGGCATTGCTTTTTGATTTTAAAGAAGTCAAGAGCAGACTTGACGCTTTCGCAGTATGGGTTTTCACAGTGAGCATGACATCGAAAAGGTACCGGATGAACGTGAATCCTCAAGCCTACTTAAGGCGATATCTGATCTGAGCAGACTCCCGACCCACCCTTCACACGAGAGGTAGAACTCCTCCACTCAGACCCCGAGTCGCGGAACCTCAAATTTCCGCCTCTCGTACGCTTTCGTGGTCATCGAGGCCCCATCATGGCATCCACATCGAGCCACGAGTACCTCTACGCACGTTTCACTACGCCTGAGCTCGATAGGCTTCGTGATAAGCATCTTTGGCTTGCCGGCCTCCCGGGCCACATCCGGCCATTGCATCGCCTCGAAGCTCAAGATCTTAAGATTGTGATCACCGAAGAGGCGCGCATGCACATGATCTGGAGTGCGCACCGCGTGCACCTCATGCCACTTGACCAGGTGCTGATCGATTTTAGCCGGTTCCGCGCGTGCTTTTGTGAACCTGGGGAGTTCCGGCCGGAGCTTTATGGGGCAGCACTCGGGGTACTGCTTTCTTACGTGCAGCTTGTTGCATTTGAAAGCGACTTGCGCATTGCCCAGAAGAGCGGTCTAGCACCGCGTGGTGTTACGTTTGAGCAGTGGGTTGATTTTACGGCGACAGTGGTGAAGACTGTGGAAGAGCAGAACCTTCGCACCATGCTGCCACCGAGGTGGGACTTTGGTCTTCTTAGACTTGGTACGTCTGAAGAATATGATCCATTCTAAGTCACCAGCTAAATTTCCCTCCATCTTTTCAGGTCGTGTCAACACTGTCTACCGCCTGAACAACTGGCGCAATCTAACCAAAGCTATTCCTGGCTACTATACCGAATCTCTCGGTTACAACGCCTTCCTGGAACGCAACTTGCGCTGGTTCTTCGTCTTCTTCGCATACGCCTCTATCGTCCTAAATGCCCTGCAAGCCGGACTGGCGACTACAGACGGCCAGCGAAACGACCTGTTCAACCGCTTCGGCTGGGTGGCAACCATGTTGGTCATGGCGACGCTCGCCGCCGGCATTGCCTCCGTTTTTGGCATACTACTCGTCGTCATCTTGGAGAACACGGTCTTTGCATTGGCTATGCTGAGCAAACGCACAATGTCTACTTAACGTGGAGCAGTGGAGACTAAAAGAGTCTGGCCCGCACTGGTACCAACACACCGTCGTACGAGGGACCCTTATTATTGCGTTTCCATGCTAAACTTCGGCCACTTCCCTCGATTTCTATCATTCTTTATCAAGTACCATCTCGCCTCCTTGCTCAATTCCCATGACTACACGTCTGATGGCTTGGAAAATGACCAAATTTCGACGGCTGGGGCAAATTCTTCTACGGGCAGGCTGTGCTACACGGAACCGATTGTGCTGCAAGGCCAATCAATCTGTTGCTTACATAGCCCTTCTGGTGTTGCCAAAGCCTAGCTGAGAATTCCTTGTCCCTTCTGATAACGAGCATTTGAGAAAATACTTGATTACATCATCGGACGCTACATGGAGCTCTTGACGGGACCTAACAGAAATTTCGGTATCAGTGTTCTAGAGCTAACCGTATCGATGTCTTCTCTATGACTATAAGTGCTTTGTTGTCCCGGACCGATTAAAAGCTTATGAACGGCAAAGACACGGATTGTGACTCTCACGAACATTGACCCAGGCTATCTGCTGAAATGAAAACCGCCAGTGAAGACTCGAGATGCATAATCGAGACCTAGAGAAGGACATATATTCCACAACGTACCAAGTATCAGACTCCCCATTGCAATCGAGACAGTCTATAGTCCTATTTTCTGTTCCCGAACAAGCTGTAATCTTGTATCTGTCCAGATGCTTTCGGTCCAGCGCTCGCAGATTCCAACACACACATTCTCGCCAGATCCTTCGAGCAGATGATACTCATCGGAAAATGCAAAGGTTCAGAAGACGAAATCCTAAATTATCAAGCACACGGCATTATCAGTCTCCGCCTCATACGACCTCAATTTCCATGAGCTGGGCTGTCTCACCTTGCTGGAAATGTTGGCCCAATCGCCATGTGTCTCCCATTTCCAATGAAAATTGGGCTCTGCGACTGCGTTACTCGTTGCAAGGTTTCTGAATGCACTTGAGCCGCGACTGCCGGGGTGAGTCGCTTGGCATACACAGTGAGCAAAGTCGGCAACAGCATGACGTCCTGTACAGAATAGTCCAACAGCGCGTCCGAAAGCGGTCGGTTTAGCCACACTTCATAAGATCCGCCTTTGTCAGGTGCAAACATCTCGATACCGACTTCTTTGATACGTCGACATTCCGCCAGAGCTGAGTAACCTAGACCCGAGTCAAGGTCGATGCACTTCCCTAGGCCGCTAAGGTACTTCCCCTTCTTAATACGAGTAGCAAATTCAAGTAACTGAATATCAACAATGCCTTGCAACCGAATGCCAAAGTGGTTAAACAGTGCGTCAGAGTCCTTGCGGACGTCGAAGAAGAGTTTCGGGATAGCGTCTGATTCGAAGATCAATTTGAGAGTCGTACCATCATTGCTTTGGAGACTTTGAGTTGAAAAGGCTAGATGTTGAAGGATATGCACGTCTACAATGAAGACACGGCGGACAGGCGGAACGAGAATTTGAATGATGGATATGGCGCCATGACGGGAGAGATTGACACCTTCTATGTCGACAAAGAGAAGTGGCGGCTGAATAGGGCTGGTCTGGATTGCTTGGAAGAGGTCTTGGATTGCGGAGGCCGCGTTGATGACCGTGTAAGCCATGATGGTAAGTTGCAGTGGTGGATGACAGAAGGAAATCTGGGATTGACTTGACAAAGTCCTTAAATGCTAATACAGCGCTTTTTCAGGCACCCGTCGGCAGATCCAGAATCACCTGGTGATATAACTTATACATCACGGTGAGGCAGCAGAGCAAACTCCTTTGTGACCTGCAGATTGCGCTGGGCAGCGAGTGCATTCATTATGCGCGTACCCCGGAACGCAGCTGCGAAAGAGTCTAGATTTCATTGCAAGCACTACTTCACTGCTTTACATCATCTCTTGACACCGTCGCAAAATCCGACGTCCGTATCATGTTAGAGACCGGGGAACAGTACCAATTAAGAGGGTCAGTATGGTGGTTCGCCTATTAGCATATCCACGGATGTCAGCCTTCGTGGCCAAAATCAACGCCTTAAGATACATTTCTCCTGTGACATCTAGCTTTCAGCGCACGTTCCAATGTTTTGGAACTAAAGAACTAGCGTTATAAACCGAAGAATAACAGGTCCGAATCAAGCCTTGAAATCGCGATGTCTTTCATGATTTTCTAGATTGCCCCCTATTCTTTGCACCAAGGATCCTAACGGTGATTCTAGCTGATCTGAAATACCGCGGGTAACGACAGATAGTGACGGAATCGAGTTTCTTTGTTCCAAAAATATTCATGCAGGAGGTACCATTAGCATTTCTCCTCTCCTCTCGCCGTCCCGGAAGTGAAATTAGCGACGACTATGCGATGGAGAGATCTGCCGAGATCCGGCTGCCAGAGAAAAATACTGTCACCGGCATGTCTCACTTTGATGCGCTCGCCAGCACCTGCGAGCGAATTTGTCTAGTTCTGCTAGAATCATATTTCCCCAATCTAGCATATTCCATCACAATCAGGCTAAGAAACAGCTCCGCAACAGAGAAACCACACGGAGTTTCATCTCGTCACTGCCTGCAAGACATGCCCAGCACCCCTGCGTAAAGCCAAATCTCTTTTCTCAACCCAATGCTGCGACGAAATCCTAATATTCGCCGTGGCCGACGGGCTACCCGCACCTCTTCAACTTACACGAGACTCTAACGTCGGAACAAAATGATCCTCAAGGCATGCAAATTCACTGGTCAGCTTGTCAGTGCTCGCCGTTCCCGTCCACCCCACGGTCACCATCGGGCTCCATCCCTACCAAAAAAACATGCATAGCATATTCCTCCCCCCCCGTCGGACACGCACATATACATGCACCACCTACAGAAAATCCCAGACCAAGCCCACCGGCCAAGACCTTACAACAGAGCAGTACGCTACAGTATATCCCTGTCCAATATCGAGCCCAAGGACAGTCCTAACACGTAGCACCTCCAACATCTCCAACACGTAAGCCCAGCCTATTATCACGCTCGCCCTAGCTACCAGGAACTTCCCCGTTGCGCAAGGTGTGTTTGTCGATCGAGCAGAGGGCCGGTGGGATAGAGGCGAGATTTCGTTGCGCGGGTCTTTTGTTAGAGTATGCTTATCCTTATCTCATCATACATACACGTATAGAAAGCTTGCGAACACAACATCCCCGACCGACCCAGAGCGGACGAGTATATAGGCCATCGACGGGGATTATACATGGCGATGCCCACGTCGATGCGAACACTTCTGCTCGCCTTATAATCATGGAAGAGTACGCACGGAAACTTACATCTAATCCAGTCCAATCCGCTCCATCGTAGTCGCGTATGCCAATCCCAGTCTTCCCCCTCCCCTCCTTTCCCTCCTCGTCACCTTTTTCCTCCACCACCGCCGCTTTCACCCACTCCCTCCCTCTTTAACTGCACGGATCCCGCCATGTCCGCGCTCCACAGCACCGCCCACCACACCAGAGAATCAGTCAGTGCACACGTGCCCGCCTGCTTGTTCCATCAATAGAAATGCGATGTACGGTTCATGCAAGTCGGTCGGGAGCTGAGTGTTGAATGATGTGAGTGAGGCGCATAAAGCGTGTTTTTGGCGAGGATGGTGAGGGCAGGCAGGGGCGCTTGAAGTTTGTTTGTAGTGTGGTTGCCATCAAGGGTGGAAGGTGTGCGATTCAGCGAAGGGATTCGAAAATGTAGCCCGCGATCTCTTGCAAATATGCCAGCACAGTCCCCGCCAGCTCGACGTTCAGTCCTTCAGACCCGAGTCCTTCTCGACCCTATAACCCCGGATCCTCACCCTCTCATCAGCCGACCCCTTCCACGCCCCCGTCATCCTTCGCATCCTCCCCTCCAAGTCCGAATTCAACTGCACCCTCACCACCCTCCTAACCAGGCTCTCCGCAACCCTGCACCTCCACCCATCCCTCACCCCCGCGCCCCCCTCATTCCCCAGAAACTCAGCAACCATCACCCTCTCCTCCACGCTGGGCACCTTGAGCACCGCATCCGTAAGGATGTCGAGCTCCTCCACGCGCCCCCCAAGCCCCTGCCGCTGCAACCCCTTGAAAACGTCCACCGCCCGCTCCCCGAACACGCGGCATCTATCCTCAAGCGGCTCCCCATCGGGCTGAGACGCCGGGTACGGCAGCCCCCACATCTCCAGCGCGAAGGTCGGGGGGAGCACGCACGGCTTGCGTTCTGGCTCGTCTCGCCACGCGGGGTCGGTCCGCTTGTCGTCCACAATCTGAATAATCTTCTCGAGCAGCGGCCTCGCGTTCGCGCGCCAGACCGCGTACTCCGCCGCGTCGGCGTGCATGGAGGCCGTGGGCCGGAGCTGGCAGATCCACGGAGTCCAGGTGGAGAAGTGGGGGTCCTCCAGGTCCAGGAGGGCGGCGGCTTGGGCGAGGAGGTAGGCGTGGATTGTGTGCAGGCTGGCGGCGGGGCGGGTGGGGGAGGTCCAAGGTTTGTTGAGGAGGTGGGCGAAGCTGAATGAGGCGCTGTTGTAGGCTGTGATGCCGTGGTCGAAGAGGGAGAGGAAGTGTTTGCCGGCGTTGCTGGCGAGGAGGACGGGCTTGGAGTGGAGATCTTCGAGGAATTGCCGCAGGCGTGGTGAAGGGCGCATGTTTGTTATGGTGAATTGGTGGAGCATCTCGAGGATGTCGGCAGGGAGATGCGGTCGAGCCGACGAAGTAAGAAGGCGGTGCATGAGGAACGGTCGAACTGGCGTAGGAGGGAGGTTAAGATTCTCAGGGGTAAGACCATGTCCTCGTAGAAAAATTCGCAGCCATCGGTCGTTAATGGTCACTGAGACCCTCACTGCAGGCACGACGACACGGTCAATCATCTTGTGGCGCACCCATTCAGGCTGCGAGTAGCTTGTTGCAGTCGATACGAAGGCCGTGAGGAGGGGGGTAAGGCCGCCAGAAGTTTCATCAGATATCTCTGGCGGCTCACGCGATTTCTCGGCTTTCTTCCAGTCGTCCTCGGTGGGCTGATGACGCTCACCGATTCCACCGATCACAGGTACAAGTGATTCGAAGCTATTAAAGACTTGTCTGGCCAGGTCTGAGGTAGCAGCGCCGTCACCTCGAGGTATTCTCTCCAAGAGCATCTCGATTACCGCCA
Organism: Pyrenula massariospora; assembly: GCA_021030905.1. Taxonomy (NCBI): domain Eukaryota; kingdom Fungi; phylum Ascomycota; class Eurotiomycetes; order Pyrenulales; family Pyrenulaceae; genus Pyrenula; species Pyrenula massariospora. The sequence goes on from JAGFMI010000029.1 coordinate 116,967, forward strand.
TCCGAATATCAATGTGGGATACGTTTTGAAGCAAGTCAGTGAGCACGTCTAACGCGTCTTGTGTTGATATAAAGTCTGCATCTCCAAGCAGTTGGGCGAGGAATTTGACCGTCGTGACTTTGACAAAGGGTTTTGCGGCTTTCGGATCCTCTGGTGCATCCTCTTTCTTCTCCTTAGACATTTTCAGCTTCTTCTGGACCCCAATCGCAAAATTCATCAGACACTCTTTGGCAGCTTTCGGCGAGAGTCTTCGAAGAAAAGTCTTTGTCAAGAGCTGACGATGCCATGAGCTCGCATCTGGCCGCTCAAGTATGGTTCGCATGACAAGCTTAGAGCCTAGGAGAGGACGATCACCGGCACAAAGTGCTCTCAGAAGACCGTAAGCTACCTGCTCGAGAGAGGAAATTTGAGGGTCATCGGATTTCATTGCTGTCAATCTGTCAAGTATGTGACAGGTAAAATTTTCCAGCAGAGTTGGTGGAACGTTCCCTATAACTTCATTGCTCGCCAATGCGGTCACGGCATCCATTTCGTACAGTTCAGGCCGAAGAAGAAAATCCGAGTCAAGGAAGAGCGGCGGATATCGCACGTCATCTAGAGAAGGAAATGGCGAGGCAAGCATACGTGGGCCATCTTTACCGGATCTTCTTTTAGCATCGAGGTACAATATTGCCGCTGCAATAGTACCCTCGCGAACAACTCTCGATTGATGTACAGACCACATCGTCGGACGATAACGCCCTTCGACGCGTGGCCTTGGACGACTAAGCATTGAATCAACGCTGCCGTAGAACCCTCCGGCATCCAGAAAGCAGTCCAAAATAGTGGGCTCCATGTTTCTGCACTCTTCTTTAACAGGTTCTGCGTGGGCTAGATCCCATTCAGTACTCATTTCGGGATCGGCATCGCTGGGAAGCACAGGGTAGCTTGGATCGGCGACCTCAGTAGGTAGTTCGGAGGCAAGATCTGGCAGGACACGAACAAACACCGCCCTCCAGAATCGTAATGCTTCTTTATCATTCATCCTGTCTCCGGTCAAGTCTTTCTTGACATGTAACCATGACTGATGAAGGTGCGCCTTCTGCTCTTCCTGCGATCTTTGCTGCAAGACGTGAATTTTTAGAGCCAACGTAAAGCTGTCGACGAAACAGCCTATAGCACGTCTTGTGTCGTCGTCCTCCGGTGGATGACTCAACACTAGACGAGGATCAAGGTGGACGACATCAGCAGCTCTCGAAGCAATATATGGCATGTTCCCGCTCGCAGCTTCATTGGCAGCAGTGTAGTCCCTTACTAAGTGCTGTATGGGCAAACCCCGAGGCCATGGTGGTGGAAGCGCAGCGACAAGCGGACAAGCTGTTGGCCGAAATCGTCTCCATATTTCATCCCGCTGTTTAGCCAAGTCGTCAAGAAAGTGGTAAGCGGTTGGTGAGTGTCGTGAAGGCAATTCTGAACTTGCAAGAGGTCCACCAGGACTTCTAAAATTCAACTTTTCGTACCCGTCTCTTAGTCCAACCTCTTCCGCATGCAGTAGCGTTTCCATAGTAGGTTTCCAGACACAATGATAGGCTTCAGCCTCTGAGAGTTTTGCGTGTTGTTGGACGAAATATATTTTTCTGATGCGTCTGTTCGTGACATGACCAAATAATGCCAAAGGCGCTTGCCAATCACGGCTTTGAAACGAAGGCTCGCGGAGAGCAAGACAAGCAGTCTCCAGGAATGTGAGCAATATCTCGTTGGCCTTAATGACATGGCTCCGGATAGCCTCAGCTGTAGTTTCGCGGCCTTTCGTCTCAGGAAATGCAAGGAGATCGATACCTTCAGAAGTGCTTGCTGTATTAGCGGCGAATAACGTCTTGAGCGTCAAAGGGTCGCGGATATAACGTTGAGACCATATCAGAGTTGAATGATAGAGCTCTAGAGATCCGGTTGCGATTGAATACAGCAGGGCACTCTCCGCCCAGAAAGCTCGGCCAGTTTGTTCTCGGCTACGCAAAGCTTTTACTTTGCGCTTTTCTAGCTGATCTTTAATCTTGTCCATCGGTCGTGAGCCGTGTAGGGTGTACTGTAGATGCGCAAGTACAATCTCTGGATCGCTATACTTTGAAGTCTGATCAACCGCTTGACTGTAGATGCCTCTCCAATGTGGGCTTTCAATGAAGTCTGCCTCTGGACGTAATTCAACCAATTTCTGTAACAAGTGCAACCCATGATCTCCTGGTAGACTATAGAAGAGATCCTTGCTCCACGCGCGAGTTCCTAGTTTTCGCACTTGTTGATTATCCTCGATGTCGATTTGCAGCTCAGGTTCATATAGGCAATAGAGCCGAAAGAGCCGATAGCGTCGCTTTTTATATATATCGTCAAAAAGCTGCATGAAAGAGCCTAAATGCAGGACGCTTCTTAGAAGCTTGATGGATGCAATAAGCTCCCCTTCAAGCTCTTCAGGATACCGGGACCAGCATCTACTGATAAGCGGAAGGAATGTACTATTACCCCCCGAAGATCTCTGTTCAGCCCGAGGGTCAGCTTCGATGTACTGGAGCATCAGTTGCAAAGCCCCTTTCAAATGGTCACTACCAAGTTGCCGCCTTATAGCCCTTCGTAGGAATGGTTCGGCCAAGGTAGAGAAGAAGCGTTGCAGAGGAATGACACGTTTGCTGTGAGAGACTAGTCGGCGGAGCACCTGTGTGCAAAAGGCCATTGAGGCAGACAACCCATTCTCCCCTCCCGGTAAAGGTGGCTCTTTCTCCAACAAGGACGGTAGATAATGCCAAAGGTCATACCTCGAATGGTGATCGGTGAAAAGGTCATTCAGAGCGTACTGTTGAAATAATGGAGCAAAAACTCGTATAAAATACTTAGTCGGAAGCTCAGAATTTCTAAAGTGAGTCTGGGTCTCAAGTAGATTCTTGACAAAGTCTGAAGAGCAGGCTGTTGCTATCTTGATATATGTCGTGTCCAGTGGGCGTTTATCACTGCTCTGAGGGCTTGCTTTGGGGAACACTGCAGTGAGAAGCCCCTTAAGCAATTGTTCGATAGCCTTTTCTCTCTCAGAGACTCTAGCGCTGTTGCCAATTTTGCCAATAGTCGTGCAAAACAGCTTGATATCTAGCACGGGAAGGCGGGCAAACAATTGTAAGATGCCGTCTGTTCGGCCAAGTTGATCCCACAAGACTGCCCATTGCGGCTTTCTCAGCCACCTGCCGAATTGAACGATCGCGGCTTTGCGGATAATAAGTGAGTGCTCTTGCTGGAATCCTGTGACAATTGTGCTAGCATTTTGAGCTATCCCCATCCATATAGCTGCCACATCGGGGGGGAGAGAGCCTTTCTCTGTGGCATCTACTAGCTCGGCAGTGATGTGGTCTTCGGGGTGCTGTCGCTGCTCGGAGCGCAGGTATTCAGCGAGATCCCGCTTAGCGAGCTCGCGCAGAGCGGAATGATCGAGTAGAAAGCGGCCCATTATGGTTCTTGTTAGACTCGTCTCACACTTAGCGAATTCAATATTGAAGAGGATAGGTTACAATCCTGCTCAACTTTCTCATCCGTAGATTCGTAATTTACTGCACAGCATCAAGCGCTCTGCAGATCAGTGACCTAAAGGAAGGAAGGAGGCATCTAGCTGGGATAAGTCGCTCAAGAGAGGCAGAGGCAGTTCGACGAACTGTGTGAGTCATGGCAGGATTGGTTGTTGATGCCCTCCGGTCTGCTGCTTGGGGGCGAAAATAGGAGTCTTCCTACGGAGCATCCCCCCGGCCCCGCCGTAGCGGAAGCGGGGATTAGTTACTCTATTCTTGGCGGAACATGCAGCAGGCGACGGCTTCTGTACTTTTGCATGTCTGCAATGGGCTTAAAGCTGACTCTTGATATTAATGACTGACAATCCAAACCACCCAACAGCCGTCAAAGGCCTCCCCGACCCATCACTTCTCGCCCTCCCAATCGTACACACACCGCACTCTCTTCACCTCCGCCCCCTCCCCACCCTGCCCTCTCACCACAATCCTCCTCACGTACCTCCTCCCATCTCCCACGCTCTCAAACCCCCACACGTGCTTCGCCCTCCATCCACCCTCCTTCGCCTCGTCACTCAGCGCCAACACCAGCGCTCCCTCTCCCTCCCACTGCCCCTCCCCAAAGTATCCATCCCCGCCCTCCCATCCGTCCTCCCTGTTCGCTTCCCCACGCTCAATCCACTTGCTCCTCCCCCTAACCTCCCCAAAGAACGGATCCTTGGAGTCCCGCCACTCCCAGTCGAGCTGATAGTGCTCTTTGGTGCCCGGGATCGAGGCCGCGGAGACGGATTGCTGGACGTGAATCTCGGATTTTGACGGCTGCGTGACGGTGAGGTGGATGGATGCGGGGGCGATGGCGCGGGTGAGGAGGGTGCCGACGCCTTGGAGGGGGAGGATAGCTGTGTAGTCGTCGGAGAGGGATTTGTTCTGCGTTGTGTGAGTTATGTAAGATGGTGTAGATCGGAGACGGACTAGTTTCCATTTTCCGGAAAGATTTTCAAGCGTCACCGAAGGAGGAGCGGCCATGGTCAATTGTAAATTAGATCTTTAGGCACTTTTAATTAGGGTTAAGCTTCTATATGTTATGGAAGATGATCTGTATGAGAAGACAACGGTCTAGACATCACAGCACTCAAAAGATACATATTCTTTTGTTCGACGTTGGTGGATGTGACACTCAGCACTGCCCGATGTAGACGTCACCATGTCTCTGATCCGGCTTGCCTCATCACCCGCTCTCAAGGCCATTTCTTGGGGAGAAGGCATCATTCTAAATGTTTGATTGGGTTCGATGACCGATAGAGTGCCGCTAGCATTAGTTCTAATCGAATTCAGCGTTTGTCTCATGAAAATGCTGGCATTAAAATTTAACAGGGTATCATCTCCTATTCTATACCTGACAGGTCATTATTCATAATAATCATACGGATCATAATCAGCCATCTGCGACTGCCTCTCCCTTTGAGTGAAGTCCATCGAGTCCTGCTCACTTGCGAGCCCCTTATCCATCCTTCTCTTCAGACTCAGAGCACCTTCTTTACAAAAGTCGCAGGCATAGTAACACACAGGCTGTGTCATGGTCACTAACGCCTGAGATCCATCCCTTGCCGATCCAGCAAAGTAGTCCGAAATAAGCTTATGGCGACACGCGCTCGTCGTTTCGCAGAATTTTGCCACGGCGGTGAAAGAGTCTTTCTTGGCTTGAATTTGGTGCTTGGACGAGACTTTTGAACGACGACTTGCATCGCCTGAAGAGTCACTGGATATACGCCAGGCGACGCGATCGCGGTCTTCTCTTGTGTAGAATACAATGCTGGCGGCTGCTTTACCATCTCTACCCGCACGACCAGATTCCTGAACGAATTGTTCGAAACCTCGAGGCACACCATAATGTAAAACGAAACGGACATGCGGTGCATCAATACCCATTCCAAAAGCAGTCGTGGCTATGATGATGTTGAATGGCAGGGGAACACTTGGCTCGGTAGGTGATGTGAGGGGACGAGATTCTGGGTGCAGAAATGAATCTTGGACCTTAGAGCGTATAGTAGCTTCCAGCCCGGCATGATAGGCTTGCGCAGGGATTGGTGGAGAGAGTGCAGTTAATCGACGCGACAGATTATCCGCTAGGATTCGCGTAGGAACATAGATGATTCCTGTAGTCTGTACAAGTGCCTCAGGATTACGCTGCTCCAATGGACTGGCCGAAAGACGTTGGTGACGCCGGATAGCCACTCCAGTCAGCCAGGAGACGAGTTCAGCGAATATGTCATCACCTGAGCTCGATCTTGGTTGGGATTCGCTGAAGTATTGCACTTCATAGTGTATGTTGGGTCGAGCTATGGTGGTAGAAAAGATTTTGGTCCTCCCCAGATCCAATCCTAAGCAGTTCATCACATCTTCTCTGACTCGAGCAGTTGCGGTAGCCGTTAGAGCAATGATCGGCACAGAGGGAAGGATCAGTGTCTTTTTCAGCCACGACAAATCCTTATATGCTGGTCGAAAGTCATGGCCCCAGTCGCTGACACAGTGAGCTTCATCGATTGCGACTCTTATAAGCTGGCCTTGGTGATGAATGGTTGACAGTGTCTGCCGGAACTTTTGTTGCTGACAGTATTCTGGGGTGACGTATAATAGTCGAGTCTTGGGATGACCACATTTGAGATCTGCGATAATGTCTTGTCGGACGCTTTGCGGCGTCGTAGAGCATATATTTTCGGTAGGAATGCCCAACAGTCGGGCATCTTCGACCTGGTTGTTCTTGGGTTTCTCAGCTTTGGGTCATCTCATTTTGGTGGGGTTCGCACAATGAGTGCTACTAATGGTGATATCACGACCGTTACTGAGACTCATGTTAGGCTTTGAGGAGACGATTATGTATCTGGTAAGATTCTTACTGCCTGGACTGATAAATGCGGGAAGCTGAAAACAAAGACTCTTTCCGAACGAAGTGGCAGCCTGGAGATAAACGTCGTCGCCCTCAAGGACGGATAGGATGACCTCCCTTTGTAGTGGCCTGAGCGAATATTCGGTCAGTAAAATGTTGAATAGTGGAGGAGCAGGACAATGAAATGTGCACAATGTTACCGGAAGGCCTTTTTGCCGAACACACGACGGAGTGTGAAGTCGATATCCACAGGCTCTTGAGGACGTTTTCCTCGAGCCATGTGAAGTTATACGCCTACTTGAGGCAGTCTGACTTTTACCTGTTTTGGTGCGGGCCATCTATGACCGGAAGGGTTATGTAAAGATGGCTGGAGAGACGCGTCGCGTGCCATGCAGAAACGCGAGCTTGACGCGCCTTGGCACGGAAAAAGCAATATGAGAGACCCTCTATTTCAACTCATCCTTTTTGAAACACCTACTTCAAGAATATTTCGCGTTATGCAAACCACATCGCAACAAGAACGATAAGCTTTTTGATGTGGCTGTAATGACCAATGGATGTACCCGATGCAGCTCCCCAATAAGTATCACGTCCAATCTTCTGCCGCTTTTACCTCAATTTTGTATGCTATCAGCTTTGTGAGACTGTAAAAGTCCGAAAGTAGCCAACGATATTCCCGCTATTCCTAGCAGCATCAGTTCAGGGAGATTTCGGGAATGGTGAGAATGTTCAACGATTAGCGCCATAGACAGCAATCACATTATTTGCATCAACCCCTAAGTCAAGGCCTCAAGACCGAAAAAATTATATTGATGTTACTCACAGGCGGGCCTTTCTTTTCGGAGGTCCTATAACGGGTGAGAGAATACTAATCTGATCAAGATGGCATTCCGGATCATTACACGCTACGATCACTTCAAGATCAAGGTCGAAGTTAGCGCCATCTTTTCCCCGCCTCCATCACCTACCCCTGGCAAGTTCTCCCTTAGCCTCTTCGTCCCCGTTCTACGCCTTTCTTGCTTTGTTCTAGGTATTTTTCGTTCATGGCAGTGCTGAATGAAGTTTTTCCTGATCGAGGCATGCCGTTTGACTTGATGAAACTATTCACGCTCTAGAGGATCTAGCGACCTGTACCCCGCATCTCAAAATGAATTGCAGCATGGGATATTGTCGGGTCGAAACTAAGTTTATACCAGCGCTTACCTGCCATCGAGGCTGTCCGTAAAGGAGCTATCAACGCACTGGCAAGGATAGAAGAGGACCGATACTTCGTACCGTTCCTTGAATATCGCGCTTATCAGGTTAAGTGGACGACCGGTGCAGAGGACCCTGCAACATGGAAAGAAAGACCTTACACGGTAGCCCTAGCTTCGAGCTTGTCGAACCGAAGCCGTAAGCATGGCAGAGGTCAATAAATATACCGTTGGGAAGCTTTCATGACTGGACCTCGTTGAGAATTTAGAGACTGTTCCATCCGTTGCTCTTCAAATGTATCTGCAGAAAGACTCTGTTCCCCTTGGGCTGACGAAGGGATATTCCAGCAACATTTTTGAAATTTGGGTCGTAGTGTTCGTTTTTCAATGCCTCTGTACATTATCTCAAGCGCAACAATTTATATCTGATTCAGGTGTTTGGGGACCTCCTCTAGAAGTTGTACATGCCTACTATGATCAATGGCCCACAGGTCCGTTACGCTCTTGGTTCGATGCAGTGAATCACTACAGCGGCTATAGCGATGCTGACTGTTTCCCGTAAAGGCGTTGCCATTTCCTCGACTGGACGCTTATTCTCCAGCTATCCTTCAGGACTTGACAGCAATAACACAAACGATGGCAAAAATGGGCGGTACCAGCTGGCGGAGCTAACAGCACACAGTAAAGAGACTCCATACCCAAATATCGAAATGAATAATCCGGCAGGTGGTGCTATCAATTTCACCACAAACCCGCCCTGTAAGTATTCGCAGACCAAGCTGGATGGAACTCAAAACAAGTATTGACCGTTCGGCAAAGCTGGAGCAAACCACAAGGACTATTTCATCAGCGTCCAAACCGTCGTGATAGATGGCAAAGACCGCCTTTGGGCCCTTGACGCTGGCCGTGCGGTCGATCCCATATCCGGAACGCAGGTCCAATCGACGTATGGAGGCCCTAAGCTGGTAGGTTTCGACTTGACCACCAACAAAGTCATCAAAACCATCTTGTTTCCTCGGAATGTAGCCTTCCCTGAGTCGTATCTTAACGACGTACGATTCGACCTACGACCAGCAGCCACAAACACGACGGGCGGAGTGGCGTATATAACGGACTCTAGCGCCGAAGGCCGGAATGGGATTATCATTGCCGATCTTGATACGGGAGAGAGCTGGCGCCATTTAACAGGTATGCTTCACTTTATATCAGAGTCCTAGTGGCTTCAAACATCAAACCTAAAACCCGTATGTCAATAATGGACCATCATCCCTGACCGAGTTCAAACTCACATCAAGGTTCCCGCTGGGTCCAACCCGACCTCGGCTTCGTCCCCTTCATCTGGGGAGCCCCAGCCTACAACGCTCCCGCCCCAAACTCCCAGATCTACAACTACCTCACCACCGGCTCCGACGGCCTCGCCATCTCCGCCGACGGCTCTGAGCTCTACTTCTCCGCCCTCGCCACCCGCACCCTGTACTCGATCCCCAGCGCCCTGCTGCGCGACCGCTCCCCGCAGTCCGAGGTGCTCGCCGTCCAGGGCGTGCAGAACCGCGGGCAGAAGGGCTTCAGCGACGGCTTCGAGACGGACACGAACGGGTTTGTGTACGTGGGGAATTTCGAGGGTAACGCGGTGACTTTTTTCAACCCGGCGAATGGGACGAGCCAGGTTTTTGTGAGGGACCCGCGGATTAATTGGGTCGATACTAGTGAGTTGTTCCGTCACTTGGCCAATCGGCGATATTCGGTAGTCTTTGCTTCGAAAGTCGAGGCTGTGTGGGCTGATGATTTATCACCAAACAGTGTCCGTCGGAACTGATGGCTACCTCTACTTCACTGTGAACGGGAACCACAGGTCAGAGCTGTCGTGGCCTGGCGGGGTGCCGCGAGTCAGGCCGTGGCCGTTGTTCAGGGCGAAATTGCCCGGTGGTGGGGGCAAAGTACTTCTGACAGAGGAATAGTATCTTGTTGCTAAGAGTAAGAGAAGAGATATAGTCTTAGTGAGGCTGTTCCAAGGCTTTGTCTCGGAACTCAATCGTTGTAGATAGATCCAGTACAAACTGTTACGTTCTTGGGGGCGAGATTTAGCACAACCATCCCTGGCCAATCTCCGACGTAGCAAAAATAAGCAAATTAGTCTAGGTCAAATGGAAGGCTAGATGATAAAAATGCCCCATTCACCATCCCAGGGATCCCAGTGTTTCGCCTTCATCAGCAAGGCTAGTAGCGGAAACTCTAAATTCTCGTCATTGGATCGATCAAACAGGAGCGAGGGAAATCTATGAACGCTAAGCCTATCCTCCAAACAAAATGCTCTCGAGCAAATCAAAAACGCCAAACGTCATGCTTCGTTTCTCGTAAGCAGCCCTAGACGCCTCATTGATAATCCTCATCAGTTTCCCACACCGAGATGGAACGGACGTATGTCGGCCGGCGAACCCTGCTAAGGCCTTGGCCAAAATTGGAAACGAACAGTTGAAACGAGAGAGTAGGACGCTTGTAGCGGCCCAGTTACGCCAAATTTCACGCGATGTCAGCTCGTATCGACGGTATTCAGCTCACCGTCCGCGGCTCTTTCGCTGTTCCCGCCGTGTGAATCAGACGATACCATACACATCTCTTCCTGCGCCAGTAGCGGTTGCGCAGACTGCTCCGTGTCTTGCGGAGCACTTCCGCTGTCGGCGCCGTCCAGGTAGCACAATTCCGCCCAGACGCGCCAGTTGAGAGTCAGAATGTGCGCCAGCCGGCGGGCGACGTCTTCGATATCCGGCAACCACGACGCAGCTGAATCCAAAGGCGACATGTGCGGGGGACTGGTTGTGCTCGCCAGCCTCAGATCGCGTTGGGAAATCCAGTTTTTCTGATCATCGCCGATTGCGCGTGGGCCCATTCCGCTGAAGCGGTGAATATGCCCGAGAGTGCGGTGCATAAGCTCTGCCTGGACATGGGACGTGGTGTGTTGACGCGCGAAAGGGTCCTGTGTTAGGTAGGCTAGGCGATGAAATGTCTGTTTGACTTCTTGGTCGGGGAACGTCCGTAGTGCGCTGACCCCATTCGCTCGATCGATGGTAGAGTATGCAGCACTCAAGATCTCCAGCGCTATGCTGTATAGGTTCGACTGCCAGATCCTGGAAATATCATCTGTTGTACAACGGCCAGAACTGTCGAGGATGGCAAAGGTCCGTAGCTGTAACGTCGCGTATACTGGCGATGGAGCAGTGAATTGGCGTCTTTGACTGGGATCCATGATCACTTCGTTCAGCAGAGAGAAGCAGACACGGAGATAGATCAGATCTTGCAGGTCATCTCGTAACCGTGCAAGACGCAGCCGGTCATAGCTAAAGGTAGATGGATATTCCCGCGGCGATGACACCGCAGTCAGGTCGCGTGTAACACCGTGCAAGAGGGGATATATCCCTTGGGTTAACTGTGTATCGATCGTTGTATAGTTACGCATTTGAGGCATGGTTGACCTTGAATCTTGGTACCATCTGCGCGCACTCGCTGGGTCAAATTTCTTCTCTTGGATCCGTTTTCGAAAAAATTTCCGCTGGAAGTTCTCGGTGTCATCTATAAGCAGGATACGGAAAGTTCGGATCTGGTGATTAGCAACGTCAAGTTTCATTGCCTCTAAAACCGCGAAAAGCTTCTCGAGACCGTCAGCTATTTGCCTCATGTTCCGATGCAGAAGTCCTCGCTCAATGAGCGCCGACATTTCGTCGGCAAGTGTATCACGCATCGGCGCGCAGTGTTTCTTGAGCAATTCGGCGAGCCAGCGTGCTAGGCCTGCTATGTCAAGAACTCCTTTGAAAATTTCTTGCATTAGAAGGTCAACATCGAGGTGTTCAGCAACGCTGATATGATCTCTGTCTGGAACTAGCACATCTAGGAGCTCTTTCAAATGTTTGAACATATCTGGTAGACGTCGAGCAAATGTGTCGGACTCTCCTGTATCATTTACCGCTGCTTCTGTCGTGGAGCTCAGGAACTGGTATATCTGGAGCTCAGCAGCCAAGGCAGCCCAATAGGCCTTTGCATCCCGTCTTTTCTCCTCACCTCTTCTACCTTTGATAGGCATGAAATGCAAATCGTTATCGAAATTGACATCATATCGTAGATTTATGTTATTCATTATCCAACCGAGGTCGAGCTCGCTCAAAGTCTTTTTGGTGACTGGTGGATATCTTGGAGCTTGCTTTAATATGCTGTGAGTGTCGGGACTGAAATCCGGCAAGTTGGGAATTTGCATCACAACCTGACCTGATGGTTGGATGATTGAAGCTACTGATGCGCTAGTCAGCTGCGCTGAATGAGGCAAGGGCTCGTGCTGAGCGGCGGACGAAGATGTAGAGACGAGTTGTCGAGCTTCCTTTTTGTAGGGCTCTAAAGGAAAACCGTCGGAGGGGGCATTGGAATTTTCCTGCCATGCTTGATCTGCGCTTTCAAGAGTCAGAAGTTCTGATAGTCTTTCAGTCTGGTCCTGGGCTTGAGCATCGGCCGAGTTGTTGTTACTGAAGCCTGACATCAAGAAACATTTGTGTCGTTCATCTATCTGCTGATATGGAGCGCAAAAGGAAAGAGCTAGAGGCTATCTTTATAAAATTATTATTAGCGAACGCTACGTGGATTTTCAATTGCTCACGGCGAGGTTCTTCAATGTCATTGACAGGAAGCACTCACTGTTTCCTGAGACCGGGCCCTCTTGACAAACCCGAATTTCTAAGATCGCTAGCACAAACAGATTGTTCCTCGAAAATAGTACAGAGACCGAATGTGATATCTGGGGAAAGGGAGACCAATGTTTGTTGCTATCGGACGATTCCGAGCCAGTTCAATCTTGTATGGCTCACAAAGGTCTTGTAGGAGCAAACGCGGGAGGGAGAGACAAGCTGAAGAAATCGGAGAGAGCAGTCGGCGTAAACTACCAAGATTGGTACTTAGAAAAGATTATGGAAGGCATATCCGAAGACCAGAGAAAGGCGTCTGTTACAAACCTTTTTTAGAGCACGCAAGAGTCTCTGACAGCACGGGTCATCAAAATATCCGGGCTCAAGTGTAGCCGGTGACCGGAACCAGCTACGTGGGTCTCCTAGTCAGGTGCCTCGATGCCTTTAGACCGTCGAACTATTTGGTTCAACACTCTCGCTTCGGATGTGGAGTGAGCTTTTTCGCATCGTAGACAGGGGCGCAATGGAAGTGAGGCTGCTGGCGTCGGTGACGATCGGACCGACCCACTTATATTTTTGATTTCGATCCTCGAATTTTTATTTCAAGCGATTGATCAACAACGCGCGAAGAAGTTTGGCAAACAAACAGTGTTCGATAAAACTGTACGATAAACCTGTCTCTTTTAATGTTACCAAGCCTGTCGCCAAAAGCAATTTAACTCACCGCTCCTTTCGCGTCCTTTTCCCAGTATCCACGCTTTCCGAAAAAGCTAAAATCCCACGCACAATCTGAAAAATATCCGACCCTTACGCAAAAATAATTATCGCAATTAGGGCCGATAAGCGACTCTCGGTGAGAGCGAAGACGCTGGCGTGGCGGCGGCAGAGTCTTAGGTCAACCTCAACCGACATAGCGGCCACAATTTCAAGGCTGATTGATCGCTGCAAATTCCTGCAGTCGCCCGAGATCATTGTCTTCCTACTCACTATTACCTCGGACTTCCCGGAAATACAGTGAGTCCTTCCGCTTTCATAGGCATAACTTGTCTTTAGCGGAAGTTTGCGTCTCTGTACGGGCCGAGAAGAAACGAGGCAACCAGTCCTCGTGCTCACAAACGCGGCAAATTGCACCTGCAATTCTGTCGCCCCTCCATTTGTGTGACTGACCCGACCAACTTTACCTAGTCGCTTACCGCCGGCTTGTAGTAAATGGTGATTACGCGCCAGGGATGAAGCGACTTAGGTATCTGTTGCATCCTGGGCGGCTGGATCGAGTTATGAAACAGCAGTCTGAACCTGCATGTCTTTAACATCGAGCATTGCAGACCACACAGAAATAATTTTAGCTCTTCCCAGAATATCGTATCAGAAAATACCCGTAGCCAGCAACAAAAAATCAGCTGGTAGAAGCAAGGTAGCTTTCTTGGCGATATTGAAGTTTGATCTCGGGTACCAATACCAGGCTGCATCCTCCAGCTTTTCTCAATGATATATTTGATCGGTCGACCCTGTCGTTGACTTATTCAGTGCGCAGTAGATCGCTGTCTCTCCGTCAGTGTAAAAGGTTAGCGAAGGTACACGTAAATCGTCTAATAAGGCATCAAAGCGTGATCTTCGACGTGGGCAGATGATCTTTGTAATTGACCTGCGGGAGATTGGGTGTCCTCAGAAATGTCGGCTAATTGAGGCGATAGGATATGCATTACCTGAAGACCTTGGTAATGGGTGCCAGCTCTCCCCGGGTTGAAAAGTTTAGCTCCGTCCTTTGGAACACAAACAGAGGAAGCACGTTCCACAGCCTAGCTGCATGGTACAGTACTTTCTCAATAAGGCTCCAAGCTTCGTCTCTGCGTCTTCACTGTCCATCAAGGTGAGGCACCAGTCTTGAAGAGATCGATTCAACGATGTGAGGAGACATTATCTCATAATTGAGGCGGTTGAGCAACGTCATGCTAGAACCGCATGGATGAGAAGGCGTCGATGGCAACCCCCAGGCTAAGCCCCCCATTCCATTTGCGCCTTTCCTCCAGGGATGTAAGGCGGACGAGAACCTATCCGACCCAAGGCTTCAAGAATGCCAGGCGAATTTCAAATCCGTCCACCGGGTGGTTTGAGCCACGCGAAAAGATCTTCAAGGGCCTTCTCCAATTATCCACTAGCGATTGACAATTGATCCGCTCCTTCAAACCCTAGTTGTCCCACCGCATACGTTGCTGCTATGGTATGGACAGGATAGCTGCATCACGCAATCAACACGGCTTTGCCGCGTTGAAGTCAACACTTCACCCTCAGTTTGTGAAGAAAGAGATCAATTACATGCATCTGTAAGGCATGGCAGGTAATGCTCACTAATTACCCCGCAGTTCTGATGCCTTGATATTTCCCTTTTCTCATCGAGATCTGCTATTGAAGCAAGTCGGACTTTCTCGCAGTCATTTACGCTATAATTAGCGCGATGATTTGCTCTTCCATATACTTTCAACCAATGAAACTTGTCTGTATTAGAGTTTGTAGCCGTCTCAAGTCAGCTTGACGACTGATGCACGGGAAGTATTGTCAGGATGTTAGGCATAGGTCGCTTTGCGGTCTGCTTTTTAGGTCGTCGAGCATGAGAAAGAGATATAAAAAGAGACGTAAGATTGCAATATGTCAGCATGTAGATATTGCTTGTCATTGAGAAGGTTATTCCTGCCGCTGTTGTTGTCGCAGAAATACCGCACGGTAGACAACCTGTGAATGGATAAAGACTCAGGGTATTAAAACCCTTTTACCCTACTAGGGCCGCTAAGAAGAAGAACTAAGACGTCGCAAGATCAATGAGCATGCAAAAAACTATCGCTAGAGGCTTGGGGGATCGCCTTATCTTCAATCCCCAGTCCTCAGAGGTAGCTTAACACTCAAGAACTCAGGATAACATCGGAGCTTGGCTGATCCGGTCACAGATTTTCAATCGAGGGTGATATCCTAGCCATGAGAGCTATGTACGGAAGCCATTGAACGCTAGATCAACTTACATTTAGGCATAGGGAGTTTACGTCCACTTTTCCATCATATGTTGTGGAGAAAGGCCCTCGCAGCGCTCTGAGCGCTTCTGACGGCCGGATGACTCTTTGATCTCCATAAAAGTAGACCACCAAGTTAATATATCCGACTACCCACTCTCAAAGGGGCCAATGCAAGACATGTTGACCTTGGTCTATGGAGGCTTTGAGATGATACTACAAGGGGGATGCGGCGCTCCATAGGATCTTAAAATTATTCAGAAGATCTAGTATGCAGAGTTCAACCTGCCAATTTTACACACGATAGCGATAGGGGCAATGAACGCCATATTCCCTTTGAACGGAAATACATGTTAGTTTTTGAGACTTAAAGTGACATTCCAGAGACGAATGAATGCCAAGACATTAGTTGACTAGCGAGGCTGGCGCTTGGCACAGAAGCGAATCTTTCGAACACTCCCTCCAGAAGTTCCCTGTGCATCTGTTATGCCTCTTTTCGAACGTGATCGTCGCGCGTGCCAAAATTTAGAGATTCCTACCTCCTAAAATCAACAAACGACACACCCTCTAAGTATACCTCTTGTGGTCGCGAAAATGGCCGACGAAGAGCGAAGACAGAAGCGATCCCGATTTGATCAGACCGAACCTGAACCCCGCCGTTCTAGATTTGACAGACGATCCCGATCTCCGTCTACGAGACAGTCAGAATCCAAGAGGAGCCGTAGTCCTCTCGGTAGAAATTCTGATACTCCCCCGTCCTCTACTCGGCGCTCGATTCCTGCGGACCCTGCTTCTGCTGCGGGTATGTGATCTCAGGCCACATTTTATTTTCACTGAATATCTTCGCTAATCTTGAGCCAATAGCTGCCGCGGCAGCCAAAATCAATGCCCAGCTGCAAGCGAAGAAAGGAATACAGCATGTCGACGTTCCGCCGATCCGTTCGGTTCGTCTCTGATGGTCCGAATTTACGCTTACTTCCTAACGCGGTTTCAGACGCAGAGCCCTGTACCTAAGTCGGCTTCGCCGTCAGGTGGAAAGACCTCCGGGAACGTCGACAGCGAGATATATAGTGAGAATGGTGACTATATCAAAGATATTGAGGTCAACGATTTGCGCAATCGTTACACACTGACAAAGGGATCCACACAAAAGATGGTAAATATCCTTATTAAATCGAGTCCACTGATATTTCCAGTCCTCGCCTCTTCTTTCAATGTTTCTAGAGCATAGTGCTCATCTTCCTTCTTGCAATGGTGTCAGAAGCTTACCTGACGTCGGCTCTAGCATTTCATCTCCTCCCCGCCTCTGCAACTGCTAACCTCAAGTGCGTGACATCTAGATCAAGGAAGAAACTGGCGCCGGTACGCTCCACCTGAAAAAATTACATATGCTTTGGTAGAGATTATGCTCATACGTTTCAAGATGTCACAACTCGAGGGTCCTATTATCCAGACAAGAATATGGCAACTGCAGCGGTGTGGTCAGCTATTCAATGTTGGTATATGATGAGACTAACGGAGCTAGAACCCGCCGCTGTATCTTCATATTACGAGTACCACGAAGGCTGGTCTCGAAATGGCTGTCCAAAAGGTTGACGAACTTATGCAACAAGAACTGCCAAATTTAGTCGATGAACGCCGCTTCCGCCGTCGTGATCAAGACCAAGTCGAGCGCGATGAATTTGGTCGGGTAAGTATAAACCTCCACTGATCACTTTCAGACCCCTAGCGCTAATACCCAGATCTATTCGACAGCGAAAATGGCCCGAAGAGCGTATTCCTATTGACATGGAGCCCTTGGCTGGATTTAACCTCCGAGCACAAGTAGTTGGCCCCCAAGGAGCTTATGTCAAGCACATACAGCAAGAAACCCGCTGCCGTGTCCAAATCAAAGGCCGGGGTTCGGGCTATATGGAGCATGGCACTGGTCGCGAGTCGGATGACGCAATGTACTTGCATGTGGCTGGACCCGATCCGAAAGAAGTTGTGAAAGCTAAGGAACTTTGCGATGATCTCCTAGCAAACGTCAGGGAGAGCTACGAGAAGTTTAAAGCAAATCCCCCGCCTCAGCATCACGGGTCTTACACCGATGGCTACGGCGCGAATGCCTCAAGTTCTAGCTATGGCGGTTATCGCTCCCAATCTCGCAACGATTATAGCTCCAATTACAATACTTATCAATCACCAACGCCCGCACCTGGCACTGCAGGGTCTCCGCAACCTGCAGGAGGATACGACTACTCACAGTATTACGGAAACAGTGCTGGAGGTCAAACACCCGGGGGTAACGCAGCAGATCCTTACGCTGCTTGGGGCGGGTATCAGAACTATGTGGCCTACTACCAATACTATAGTCAGCAACAGCAGCAGCCGCAGGCTCCACCTCCGTCAGGCAGTGAAGCCCCTCCCCCACCTTCAGGGAGCCCTCCGCCCCCTCCTCCGGGAGGCAATGGATACAATGCCGTTCCACCGCCTCCGGGAATGTAGCCGCTAATAACTCTATAGTCGTTCAGAAACCGCGGCTTTGGTCGGCGTATTTGTTGAGGAACTTTCCGCCTACTACGTGCAAGGAGGCTCGGGGGAATGCGAAGTTTTTTAGCCAATTGATAGTTGATACAAATCTACAATGCGTCGAAAATTGGTGGGCAGCTACTGGAAACGCTTTGCGCTTCGTGTCAGTGGGTTGACGCTCGCATCGCGAATGGGTCGCGAGCGAATGGGGGCTATCAGCTCTCTCTTCGCAGTTAGCATTTTGTAGGATTAAAGCGTTCTCACCCAACGCGAAACCGAAAATGCAATATCCACAGACTCCATCGTTCTCCAAGTATTCGCGACACTGGCTCAATTCGTTTCCGTCCATGCTATTAGAGCCAGGGATGGTATGTGTCACTCTTAAAATTGGGACGGAAAGAGCAATGTCGCGGTCCTTAAATGAAGATTGGTGGCCGTTCGACTTGCTCAGACTCGATCTCTATGTACTCTATCTAGGTAGTTTTCTACTCGCCGCTCCCTCAGAACTTCGCCTAAGGTGATCATTAGATTGCATGTCCTACGTTGCATATCCTTTTGAGTAGATTTAAATGTCTGCCGATGAGCCAAAGACATCGTCTGTAGCCCCAGCTCAGCTTTCCTTCCTTACTATCTACAACCCCACCTTTGGCCACGGAGAAGATTCGCTCGATGAGCAAATTCTCTTTTATTCCTCGAAAAATAGTCGAGAGCGAAAGAAGCAGCGAGCCAGCTTCTCTCAAATCGCTACAAGCTACCATGAAGAAGAGAACGAAAAACTGCGCCAGGTTGGACTGGCACAGGGCATGATAGATTTTGCTAAGTGGGTATCTAAAGCCCGCTCATCTTGCGAGAACCCTATCGTGGCTGATCGTCCTACAGGAATTTCTCCAATGGCGAGCCTGTGGATAATATTGAGACCGAAAAATCCAGAATTGTACTTCATGAGCTGGAAAAAGACTGGTGGATACTAGCTTCTGTGGACCTAACACGACTACCTGCTGCCAATACACGCGCGGTAGAATACTCCTCGAGAGAAGTTGCTCCTCCAAAACTCCTCTTGCAACAGCTATTACAGGCACACTCGATCTTTCTGCTTCACCACGCTACTAGCCTTGCCGACCTCTTTGTGACCATATCTCGCGACGAGTTTTGCGGTCGGCTTGACAAATTCTGGACCAGATTCATCCGCAACTGGGACGTGCTTTTGCATGGAAACCCGGCTGTTGATATCTATAATGGCATAAAGTTGGCTGCGGGTGGTGAGCTCGGTATCGGAGTTGGTGAGGAAGAGTTTGGGAGTGCGGAAAGAGAAGTGCTTGAGGGGTTCATCGGTAGAACTGGTGGATTGATCGATCTGCTTGTCTCAAGATTCGGGGATGGCCCAGATAATGCAAGTCAGGGGAGATCAACATCTACTTCGACGAAGCAGCACATCTTGCCATGGATAGGTGCTGATCAAGACCCTCAGCCATCAGATGGGGTCATCTTCTCTGGCGTTGGGGCTTTAAGTCGCAACTCCGTTGCAACAATATCACAGTGGATGGAGTGGATATTCAAATATGGCCAAAGCGCATATGGTGTCGGTGAGAACCCATCATCGAAATCGCGGCGAAGGAGACGCTCTGTTGCGCGGCAAATGAAGAGCAAATCCTCGCGCAACGCAAGTCTAAAGCCTTCGGCCTTAAATTCGTACCCCGAGAAAAGACCACCTCCGTCTACTGACCTTCGTCGTCAAGCTATGCGCAACCGCGCGGACTCGCCAGGAGTTCCGCCACCACTCGTATCAGTTGTTGAGCAGTCTCTACAGACAGCGACATCAAACGCGAGTTCGGCAGAAGCGCAGAATGTACGCAGTGAGAAAGATTCAGTATCTTCTCATACTGAGGATGATTATTTGTTTGATCCTAAGAAGATGAAGAAGCTCCTAACTTTGGGATATGGTTCGTCTTGGAGTTTCACTGCATCTAAAACATTCCCGTCAGAGCCTCAATCTCTCCCACAACGCGAAGAGCGACCAGCTTCTGTCGCCGACGCAGGTCCAGAAGAGAATGCAAATGCTGAGGCATTAAGACACGACAAATCAGATGAATTTGAAGAGCATCCCCTGACTGAAGTTGTCCCTCAGCCTGAGGAGAGTGACGAAGAGGCCAATCCTTACATCCAACCTGTCGAGTCATCTCTAGGTCGATTCATGATTGGCTTAATTGGAGATACTGATTTAGACACCCAACCATCTTCAACTAAAGAGTCCTCTGAACAGGGCAAGCAGAGCCCGGAGTCTGGGGAGAACAGCCGCATCGCTCTCCGTACCATAACGGTCGAAATGGACAAACCTCACTCACCGATGACCTCTTTGTCGCAACATGCAGAGCAAAGCGATTTACAGTACTCTGATTCGAAATCCCACACTCCGCATCATAAGGTACAAATAGCTGTCTACGTCCATCAACCTTTCATCTTCACCTTCGTCTTCGCGCTTCATACGCCGTCGCTCACATACCCGACCTTTTACCGAAGCATAGACCATCAATTAGGACCGCTGCAAAGGCCGCTACTCAATTCTACGGATCCAAAGAGAGCGTTTGAGCGAATCGCTTTCAGTATCAGTGACAAAGAAACAAGCTCTTCTCCGCCAAGCTTCGGACTCCCCTCAGAACCAATCTACGATCTGGTGTACGACCCTGCCAAGCTCACAATCCGATCGTCCATTCCCAACATCCCGATCCCCGGAACACTTGCAGCAGAAGGTCTCTCCAAGACCACCACCTCCCATTACGCGTCAGGCTCTTGGCTGACCCTCGGTATCCCAACGTCGACCTCACACACATCCCAGACGTCATCTCCGATCCCTTCCGCAGCCACAATCAATCGCATCCAAGCCCTGAACATCCACACACACATCCTGAATATGCATGCGTCGACGCGCCGGCTCCCGCACGAGGCTGAGCGCAGCGTCAAGACGACCCGCGGCTTCTGGGTACTGTGGATGAAGATTCCGCCGCATATTTCAGAGACGATGAGCCCGACCGTGGATGTCGAGGCGAGGGTGGAGGAGCTGGGAGCGTTATGCAAGGAAGCGTTCCTTGTTCGGAGCGCTTCTGGAGATGGAGGGAGAAAAAGTGGGTCTACGCCTACGGCGGCACGGCCCAGGACGACGAGTGCTGGGCGGTGGCTGATGATGGATCGGGTCGTGAGTGGGAGCAGTGATGGGAGTGTGCGGGATGGAAACGGGGCGGTCACGGAGGGCGTTGGTGGGGGGTTTGATGCGAGAAGGTACGTAGAAGCATTGATAAGGTTGGGTAGGTGATCGAGTTGGATCCTAGGTTTGAAATGTGGCTTTGACCAATACCGTGTCTTGGAGTGCGCATGAACCCAAATGGACATCTGTGAGCATGCATTTCCTTGTTCAGGTTAGGTTTCTCGAATGTAAGCCATGGATCAGTACTTGCGTAAGGAGCCACGGAAAATGGATCCTTCTCCGTCGCAGAAGCCGCTTCGGACAATCTACGATCATGCATGCACATAGCGTTATCATATCGCACATCCATCTTCCTGGCATGTTCTGAAACGAGCGTTGCTATCAAATTTCATAACACGCAGTCCCATTGGTAATAAACGACGAGCGAGATGGAGGAAAGTCCGTCGTCCAGCGAGAGATGCCAAGCATTCTCAGGCCAGACATTGGTGGACTTTTGGGCATAAATTGCGATAGTCTCTGGCGTCGACTTTCCCAACGGACATGCCAGGAACCAGAGCCCGGAAGCATGGCGGCGTTCACAGCAGAACATGGCACACATGTTCTGCTTCTCGACGCGCTTGATGGTGTCATATCCTAAATCAATCCTTAGTCATGATTCAACTGCAACAGATGGTGCCGTTACGGCAAGGTAAAATTAACCTCCAGGCACCGCTGACGCAGATCAACCGTCCATCCTTTTCACTAGCCGCATAAACAAAGAACGTGCGTCTTCTTAGTTCCCACTAGCTTATGTTGGTTCGACGTCAAGCACGCCAAGATTGTCTATGCTTTTCTTCCAGGTCGGGGGGGCCAGGAACACGCCAAAGCCCGATCCAGGCGCTTGCGTGTCTATTCCGCTGAGGTTTACAGCGAGTTCGCAAGTAGCAGGCCACAAATCTGGTCGAAGGACTTGCGGAGGCCAATGGCGTGGGGTCTGTAACGAGCTATGATCGGTAGGGCGCGTCGTGTGGTGTTTGGATCGTGAGCTTATCGAGACACAAGACGGGAGGGAAATTGACGGTAGAGGTATGTTCGTTGCCACTCTCTTCATGCTTCTGAAGTTGCCAAATCATCGTCGTTGTAGGACAGGAAAACAAAGCTCATGTGGAGCTCATCGACCTTTCCTTTGTCATTGTACTACACTGTGGTTGAAGATACTTATCTTTGC
This sequence comes from Pyrenula massariospora, assembly GCA_021030905.1. Lineage (NCBI taxonomy): Eukaryota > Fungi > Ascomycota > Eurotiomycetes > Pyrenulales > Pyrenulaceae > Pyrenula > Pyrenula massariospora. The sequence goes on from JAGFMI010000029.1 coordinate 139,148, forward strand.
AATACTACTCATATCTCCTTTGTATCAAATATCATCCTGCCTGCTACGGCACTGCGAGATCGCCGGCCAATCCGCATCTGCATCAAGCACGCTGCTACCCGACTGCTACCTTCATTCTGCCATATCCATGTCTTCTTGGTCGGAGAATTGTGAAGCCCGACTGCAGCGTGCATGATTCGCCGGTTTACCACTTTGGGGGCTGTGTTGTCACAAATTAATTGTGGGAGGGTAGGGATGGTCACCGGTGAGTCGGCGCGACACGGTAACAAGAAATATTAACCTTTTAATGTTTCTTTGTCGGCGTGTCGGACTTGGCGCTATGGACATGATGTAGCTGGTCTGGATTCTGGGAGGGATGTTGATAGCGGAGTGTTTAAGCGGGATGTTGGAGGGACAAGTGACAGGTAGGCGGGTATATAGCATTCCTCGTTTCGTCTCTCTTCCTTTCCTCTGATCGTCGGGCTCTTGAGAGGTGTTGTTTTCTTATGCTTCAGCTTTGCGAGGAGTTCGAAACCGATTGCTCTTTCCCTCAGGCGGTGTTGTTTCCTTCTTCAAATCCGTCCTTCACCTACACCGCTACTAGGCAACGGCGCCTTCCCTCTGCAGCTATCAGTGCCTCTCAAGCTCTAGATAAAATATCGAAACTCTCGATTCATCACCTCCATTGACTCCCCGGATCTACCTTAGCCATCGCACATAAAGCTATGGCTCAAGCACCTAGGGCATTCATGCCCGTCATAGCAGGTACAAGCAAAGCACCAGCTTCTTCAACTGCAATGCTAACAAAAGGCTCTCCAGCCCTTCTCCCTCTCATCCATCCCGCCGCGTCCCGGTCTCCCTCCTTGCTCTCTTCGTCCTCCTCTCACTCTTCCTCCGAAGAAGATCAATCCCCTCCCACCGAGACCCTCGTCACCGCCCACGCCGTCCTCTCCTCAGCATGCTGGTAAGAGGCCCTCACTTCCCTTTCACTTCCTTTCCCCCCGCTCCCCACAACAAGATTCCTTATCTCACCGAACCCCCTCCCACAGGTCCCTGCTCATCCCCATCGGCGCCGTCCTCCTCCGCACCGTCCCCAACAACCGCCGCGCAACCCCCTACCGCATCCACACCTACCTCCAATCCCTGGCCATCGCCGCCTTCCTCGCCGGCCTCGTCACCGGCGTCCTGGCCGCCAACCGCCTCAAACCCTTCTTCGCGATCTACAAGGACCCGCACGTCATCCTCGGCCTCGTCGTCTTCGGCGTGGCCGCGCTGATGCCCTTCCTCGGCGTCATCCACCACAGCATCTGCAAGGCGCGGCGGGACAGGGCGGCGGCGGAGCGGAAAGGTGGGACGACGACGACGACGACGCCGTGGGGGATGGTGCATCGGTGGCTGGGCCGGCTGACGATGCTGGCGGGGATGGTGAATGGGGGGTTGGGGTTGAGGCTTGGGCTCGAGAGTCCGAGGCAGGATCATCAGGTTGTCAGGATTGGGATTCTGGTGTACAGCGTCGTGAGTGTAGCGGTTGCGGTGGTGTATTGCGGGGTGGCGGTGAGGGGGGAGCGGAAGAGGTGGCGGACCACAGGGGTGGAGGTGGAGGAGAGGGAGAGGACGGCTAGGTGGTTGGAGAAGGGGGTTGTGGAGGGTGAGGGAGACGGGCTGGTGTATGTGGGCCCGCCGCATCGGAGAGGGGATGGGGTGCCGCCCGGGTCGCCGAAACCGTTTGACGCGGGGGTCGGGGGAAGTGGGTACCAGCACCAGCACCAGCAGAGGGCGGATAAGGAGTTGGGGATGGTTTATTCGAGTCCGAGGGCAGTGCTGTAGGGGAGAGCCGGACGATAGCTGGGATGTCACGGATGAGGTGGCAGTTAAGAGCGATGGGAGGGGATGTGCAAAATTCTGGCACCATGTACTGTACATTCATTTCTTAGCGGCGGAATGAAAGCTTAGATAGACTTCTGATGACGAATGACATAGATAGCGATTACTATGCGTGCAATATTCTTTTGCTTCTAAAACTTTTAATGTCGTCGAGTCGTCGCAAAGATTGGGACAGGGACTCTGGCAGGGGCTAGACGGTGCACAACTATTCCTTTACAGCTGATCCGGATCCTCTGGGTCAGGATCATCTTCTCCGTCTCCCTCTGCATCCCCCTCTCCTTCCTCTTCGTCATCATCACTCATCTCCACGTCCTCCGCCTCGCTCCCCAGCTCGCCCTTCACAAGATCCCGACCCCGCGCATCATCTCCATACCCGTCCTCCTCACCACTGCTACTCCCGCTCCCCTCGCTCTCCCCCTCGCTCCCCGGATCATAATCCTCCTCCGCCTCATCCTCCGCATCCTCCTCATCCTGCATCTCCCGCTCCGCCTTCGCCAACTCGCTCTCCCCCTCCCCCTCACCCTCGCCGTTCGTCTCCCCCTCAGCTTTCGCCTTCTTGTTCACGTTCAGCGCCCGCGCGCGCCGCGACTCAGCCAGGCTCGCGTCGTGCAGCCCGTGGCGGCGCACGTACGCGTCGATGCCGGCGTACTCGGCCTGGTCGATGTGGCTGAACTCGTGTTCGTCTTCGTCCCAGGTGTCTGCGTTTTCGTCGGGGGAGGAAGAAGGGTTGGGCACTTTTGTGCTGATGTTGAGGGAGAAGGTGCGTTTTACGATGTTGGAGTAGTGGATAGAGGTGATGTTTTCGAAGGAGAAGAAGAGGAGGGGCTTTTTGGGGGTGAAGAGGAGGCCGTTGGGGAGGAGGAATAAGTATCCTAGATGTAGGTTAGCAGGAGGTGTCTATCGACTTGCTTAAGACAATCAACACAACTGCCGGAGCGTTGTTTGAATCAAAAGCTTCTCTTTTCAAAAGGGACAGAGGGGGATCTTCTCACCATCTTTTGTGCCTCGGTAGCATTTTACGTGGTAGGCATCTTCCCCTTTTCGATGTGGGTCAGGTATCGTACTGGCAAATTCATCCTTGGTCGGAGCTGTAAGTGGAACTTTGTCACCGCCGATAGTATGGGACCACTGCCGCAATACTGCCTCCACCTTTCGGCCATCTGAATAATATTGCCCAATCTCATCTCCTTCTCTTGCATGCGCCTCTAGACTGTCTCGCATCTTCGAACTAAGAATCTTACCAGCTAGTTGTGCTTTGGCAGGCGAAGGAGTCTCATTCAATGTAAATAAGGCAGGCTCGGGTATGGGACCGTCGAATTGGGGAGCAGGTTTGTGAAGGCCATCGGCCCGGGTTGGCATAATGATTATCATAGTCTGCTTCTGCGTTTTTTCCGGCAAGGGAAGCATAAAGGCGTTTTCTGTACTGGTGGTCAGCTCCATTCTGTCGTCTGTCCTGCACCTCGCAATGAACGGTGATATCAGGATAGGAGTCAGAAATCTGTACTTACGTGCAAGACCACTGTCTAGGTACCACTGCCCCTCGCCAGTCTTTCCGTCTCTGGCACAGAGACCGTTTGACCAAACTTCGAGCTTTAGCTTCTTCCGGGCCGGAATCATAAATGACAGATCGGGCATTTCGAATAACAACTCTCCATTTTTCTCCAGCGTGCCTTTGGGATAGCCTCTAGCGTGTTGGTCCGAAGTAGTTGCTGGCGCATCTCCATTCTGCTCAATTTTCCGCTTTTTGGAGAGGGGTAAATCGTCGGTTTGGCTGTGAACAGAGAGCGTGTAGCTAGCGATATCTTCGAAGAGGGATGCGTGCTGTGGCGTCTCTGCTACGGAGTCTCAGTAACATGCGTTGGGGCTTTGGGGGAGAAATAGGGTAGAGTAGAGCATCGAAAAATTAGCCCTGATCAGAGAATGTTGTCATACATATAGCATCAAATACTCTTTTCTTCAGTGCTGGTTCCGGCGCAAATGCCTTGTCAATAAGCTCCTTCTGTACCATGATTCTATGGCTGTGGGACAGAATGAGCTCAGAGCCGACTATGACGAAAGACGGGGGTTGATGCGGAAAGGAACAAGAGCCTCAAAGCCACTGACTGCTGTAGGCTTTTAGAGTCTTGGATTGAAAGGATGTCCTCTTGCTGGGGGCTATGCGCACCAGATATCAATAGTAGCATGATGCTTGCCGCGTGCCCAGACGCGTGCGTTTGGCCAATCGGAGTAGTTACGACCACTGAGGCGCTTAATGGGGAGACAAGCTCCTTTAACCACACCAAAACTTTTAATTCTGAAAAGAAGGCCAAACTGTGCACCACCACTACAGCATGTGACCGCTTTCACTACATTAACATCGTGGTATTGCGCCTACACTGTATTTTCTCCAAGTTACGAGTTTGAGTACCCAAAGGAGCTACAAACATGCCCCAGCTTCCTCAATCTGCCTACATGTTCTTCGCCAACGAGCACCTCGAGAAGTTCCGGGAGGAGAACGCCGACATGACCTTTGGGCAGATCGGACAGATGTTGATTGAACGATGGAAGAACATGAGCGACGAACAGAAGGCCCCCTACGAGGCCCAGGCCGAAGCCGACAAAAAGAGAATCGAGAACCGAAAGGCCAAAAAGCAGGCCAGCAGTGAAGATCATCAAGATGAAGAGTAGAAGCAGAAAGATTCTATTTTGCTGGTTTTAGCTCAGCAAGCGGATCGCAGAGAATCTTGTAATATATCGATGGGCAATTTTGTCCAGCTTAAAGGATAGCGACTTGGTCCAGGTTTCTCTTGACTCTCGATCTCCTACCAAACAGTCCGTACTCTCACCATTGGAATAGTCCTATGTATTTACGCTGATAAAAGCCACCAGCAATAAGATCTTAGCCTCACTGACACTTGCATGTTGCTAAGCTACAGCACATTGAGGCTTTTGCGTAATGCAAGTGAGCTAGATCACCGGTGAATACACAAATTCACGAGAATGGTCCAGGATCCAATTATCTTCAATGAAAATCAATTTATCTATCTCAGTACTATCATCTGGGTGCATTGTGTTCATTCAGGTTTGCAATTTAGCTCTCATTCTGTACCGTCATTCTCGGGTCATCCGTTACGTCCGCAAGAAGTGGCTCGTTCATTTCTAGATCTCGGTCCGAAATCCAACCTGCTCCCACCATGTATTGAGAACCGCCACAAAAGCCAACTTCAACGCGTCAAGCAGCTTTTTCTCCTCAGTCTCACCATCAATGGACCCTTGTTCGATTATGTACCGCACTGTCTCTGCGTCGAGCTGACTATATGGCGGGTCGAGCACTGAATCTGTAGTTTCTTTCACACGAGCGCAGACTGGGTATAGCGAATTTGCGGTTTCGCCCAGGCGATAGCGGAGCCAGGGCAGCCTCGGCGCGAAAGTCCTAAGCTGCCGCTTCATCGATATGAGAACTTCCCCGATGACGATGAAGCATGCGTCGGCAAGCTGGGCTGCCGGGAAGCGGTCAACGAGACTCGTCACAATGTCGATCTTGCTCGCGTCGTTGGGGACCCCGGTCGTCGTTTCCTTGTCAAGTGTTGACAGGAGCTCTTTGAGTGATTTGGATAATTCTTTGACAACGCGAACTCGTGCGTCCCGTGACTTTACCTGTTGGAGGAAGTGTGACACCGTTGCGAGAGTGGCTTTCTTCGTCTCTTCGACGGTCTCGGCTGGGGCGTCCTTGATATCCTTAAGAGCAATTGCGATTTTGTCGATGGCTTTGAGGTTATCACCCATGCCGGCCTTGAGTTGGTCAAGGTGCGTCTGAAGCTGAGTATCATATTCCTCAATGGGTTCGATGACATTTGAGGGGCCAACATGAGGAAGCTCAGCGAGACCGCGCTTCAGCCGTTGCATGTCTTCATCGAATCCGTCCAGGAGATCCATGCTTTCCTCATACTCGCAGAGACAGAGCGTCAATGCCCCGAACTCTAGCGCAGTTTGCCTTGTAGAATCAGACAGCTCGCTAATCTTCATTTTTGCAGATGGTCGTAAATATGCAAGGTTTGTGCTTCAAAAGATCATGAGAGCAGGAGTTGTAGCTGAGGGAGAAGTGTCCTTGGAGAGGAGATGATAGGATTGCGTCAGGGAAACCGAATTTATAGTCTCTTCCCTCCTCTCAATCGAAAATGAACACCAAGAACTATCAACAACCCCATGCGTGAAGACGTTAGCGTGAAGTGCCATCTAAAAGGCCTGGCCACAGAGTCAGGAGTGTGTGCCTTAGCTACCGTGGAAAAAGGTAGCGTTGCAACTACGCGACCGCTATTATCTATAAATAAAGGAAAGACAACAAAGGCGTTGTATAGTGCTTTGATAGGACTCCAAAGCAATCTCTTTTCACAAAGGCGAGCCATTCTTTCTCTCGAGTAAGACTTCGAACTTTAGTATAGACATATGAATGCTCTAGCTCAACGGTGAGGGTTGGAAGACAAGCTAAAGGCAGCTTAGGATGGACAGACCGAGCCAATGCTAGAAATTGATAGTGGATAGGTACATGAACAAAGGAACGGAGATGAAAAGGGGAACGAGAAGGTGAAACAGGGTGATACTCTTGAAGAGCGAGAAGATTTGTGGTAAGTGAAGAAGTGATGAACTCTACGCTCATGTATGGATATAGTTTCTTCCTTGGCTAGAAAGAAAGTCGTACAAAGAAAGCCTGGACGAGTCGAGCGAAGGGGTCAATGTTCTCTGTATGCATTGTCTAAATACTACCTCCATGTTCAAATTTGCCTTCCCCAACGCCAGCGCTAAATTGAATCAGTTCCCAGCCGCTATACAATCCATGCTATGCTATGCAATGAAAAGACACGTGAAATGCATTAAGATGCCTTCTTAAAATCTGGCTCTACTCCTCAAACGTGCACTCGGAGGCTCTGTGCTTTCCTCAAGACTAAGGCCGCCGAGCCCAGTTCCTGGACTGTATGCCGTCCTATTTCCGCTTTGTTGAAGTCTCGGTGTCCGCATCCCTGTTGTGGTGATTGTTGGCGCAGTTGAATCTTCCGAATTAGGCGACGAAGTGTCTGTAGAGAAACTATCTCTACGCTGATAAAGTCGGGACGCGTCTGAGCCTTGTGAACTAGGGATATGCTGATAGGGGGGCCTGTGGAAGAAAGACGGTACATTGGATGTCTGTGACGTATTTTGTGGCAGGGCAAAGTTAGAGAAGGCCGGCTGCGGGTTTTGCTTCCACGCGGAAGATGTATTCGGTGCCTTTCGCAGAGAAGATTTGCCAGACTGCTGTTGAAGTGGCTGCTGAGTCGATACATTCGATGGCGCATGTTGAGATGACTGATTATGCCCGACATGGTCTCCTACATCTCTGCTCGATGTCACTGGATGTGCCGGGTCGGGCATTTGCTGTTTTAACGTGCTATGAGGATGCAGGGCGGAGTTCTCTATGGTCGATGAGCTAGTAATACCGTAGTTCTGAGTGCTCACTCCAAGAAAGAATTCTTGCCAAAATAGGATAGCAAGGAGACCGCATAGCAAGGTATGATGTTTGCCTTGAAAATCATAGCCTTCGACTATGCCGAGCAAGCCAAATGCGACAGAGACTACAAGCTCGGCGGTGAAGAGCACCGTCCCTTGCCAGCCAAGATTGATTGATCGTTGCAGAAGTGAGGTTAGTGACGTGATCCCAGTCAACCCTACAATTGCCGCTTTCATCCCAAAAGGATCCAAACTTAGAGCTACGAAAGGGGTCGAGGAGAGGAAGAGAAAGCCCAGAGCCAGACCCAGAAGTGACATAAGCGTAAGATGTAGAGGGCGTAGTCCCGCTATCGGCGTCTGAGAAAGAGATGTCTTGGTAGCTGCGACACCTAACCCGTCCATCACGGCCACATTGGATTCTCCACTCTGAATAGGGGGCGCAAGCAGTTGTGAACCTGTGATTGTCTCAGGTGGCTGATCATTCAGATTGAAGACTCTTCCGAAAAGTCCCTCAAGACCACTGTCAGCAGATCGTGTGAAAAACTGAGGTTCCGCAAAGCCCCGCTGGGGTGGATCTGTCTCCTGGCTCGACGATGGAGAACTGTAACCCACGTTCGAGGGGTCAAAAAAGCCAGGTGGCAGGCCAATAGAATCTCTTTGCGGAATTTGCGCGGCTTGTGGATGAGGGTTGAGCCGATGGTTGTTTGGCTGAGGCGGTAGACGCCCGTAGAATGGCGAACGTTGTGGGCTAGCGGTCTGCACTGGCTGCCGACGTCGGAATTGCAGGTTGTGCGTTGGCTCCCATTCCATACTATCAATCTCCGGTGCATCCTCAGGAGGCGGAGTAGGCGGTTTATATATCAAATTATTCTCGACCGGTACAGCCGATAGCCTGGATAAAGGAAAAGGGCGAGGCTCCTGCGCTCGGGAATCAACCAATTGTTTCCTCTCTTGCAATTGTCGAGCTCGAACAGTTTGCGAAATCAATGGTCCAGGCGCTTTCGAGAAACTAGCCACTTTCTCAACTTTGACCATGTACCAAGGGGCGAATGTGAGAAGTAGATTTGCAGAGAGAAGAAATGCGTGGACTGCCCTAATCACCGACATTGGTGAGCTTGTATGCAAGTCTTGCAACAAGACCCAGGCGAGGAATCTCATTATGAGAGAGCCAGCTTGGACTTGGTAATATTCTTTGAGTCCACTGAGACGTCCTCGTCGGCCTTCGATCTTATGCCTCCATTTTGGGTTCCACCAAATGCTCAGAAAACTGAGGCTCATTGCAATACCTGCAAGAGAGGACCCAAGACTTGCGCACGCAGGGTGTATAGAGTTTTGGTTACGGAAATGGTTCAAACATACTGAAAAATCAACTTTGGCGTTCGGGCCCACGGTGAGGTCAACGCTCTGGTCCGTCATTAATGTAAGAGCACTCCAGAGTATTTGTGCTGCAAGGCTACTGTAATAGCCGATCATCCCAGTCCAGACGACATAATGCCTCCAACCATAGAACCCAGAGGCCCTGTATTTCCGAGACTGGTCCATCATGCGCTTCAAGTTGTCAGATTTTGCTAGGTATTCTGCCTGCTCCATTCGGTTTAAGACGCGATTCTCGCAATCAATGCATACTTGGGGATAGTCTTCCTCTAACCGCTGGCGATATGCGTCAAGTGCTGCTACGCTCTGAGTGTAATTTGGGTCGTCTGAAGGAGGCAAATACTGAGCGAGGAGCTCTCTTTGGATGCCTTGATTCTTTAGACATGTCGAGCAGAATGTTGTATGGTCGCCTGATTGCCGGCTCTCAAGGTAGTCTTGAGCAACTGGATGAGCAAAGCGAGGAGCTGAGATATTCTCCTGCGCTGGAGGGTCTGTGATCTGTCCGTGCTGCGTATAAATCCATTAGCAGGAAGTCGGGTATACCCCGATTAGACGTACCTTGTCGACATGGTTGTCGGATCCGCAGTGTTTGCAGTTCCATACTCGAAGCGGGCCTTGAAGTGTCTGTGTCTGCTGGTTACCGCAGTAGTGGCACTTCAACTTTCGGCGCAAAACGGGCATTGCTGCATATCTTGCATGATTCGAGATGCGAGAATACTTGAGCCTTCAGAGAGTTTAAAGGCATGCAAGATGAGGTTAATTACCTCGGGTACAGGTGAAGTAGGTAGCTGTGCGTCACTAAAGAAATTTCGAGGTTCACCGTTTCGAGATGTTTTTGACTGCCCCGATATGGAAAGGTCAAGAAACTCCTTCCCATGGGATTTCGAGATCACAAAGCTTCCTTCTGTCAACGAGATACATCCCCATATGAACGGCCCCGTATAGGATACATTAATACTTGGTCCGACACTGCAAATGACGGTCACTACTATACAACTATGACATACAGCTGAGTCTTTCTTTGTCTCAGGACCTTTAGAGGGTAGAACTATTTGGCGAACTACAGAGATGGATGTACAACTGATAGCGCTCCGCTTGAAGTTAGCCTTCAGTGATCTTGCAACATCGTTGACAGACTGGTCTGAGACTCCTCGTTCTGTCAAGATTTTCATAGGATGGGTGGCTGTTTTCGCTGTTCTTGCAAATATTGCTCTCATTCGCCTCATGATTATGTTCAGTCGACCCAAGCCGACTGAGGTATCGCGCCGACCGAAACCCCCAGATCACTTAACACATTTGCTAGTAGTTCTTGGGAGCGGTGGTCATACGACGGAGATGTTGGACATGCTACTTCGCCTACCTCTCTCCCCTCAATTATTCACCCACCGAACGTACCTCATCAGCTCAGGAGACTCATTCTCTGCCCGCAAAGCTCTCGACTTTGAACGGCAGATTACCAGTATCGCCTCAAAACGCAGTGCTGAGGCAGGCTTACCTGCTGGAGGAAACTTCGATATTGTTACGGTAACGCGTGCAAGGAAAGTGCACCAGCCAATCTGGACGGCGCCATTCTCGGCCATACTCTGTCTTTGGGACTGCCTGAGAGTCCTTCTCGGGAAACATAGGGATCAACGAGGCCGAAATGGAAAGAGTACTGTACCAGGATATCCAGATTTGATCCTTACGAACGGGCCAGGGACAGGCTTTTGTGTGGTTTTTGCAGCTCTGGTCCTACGATTCTTTGGATTTGAAGGCCCACGACGGAGTAAAAATAATGGTCCGAATCAATGGAGGGATGGTGCAAGAATGCGAACTATCTTCATTGAATCCTGGGCACGGATCAAGACCTTGAGCCTCACTGGGCAGATGCTAAGCCCGCTTGTCGACAGATTGCTCGTACAGTGGCCTGGGCTTGTGACACCAGACGGAAAGGCGGAGTATGTGGGCACTTTGGTAGTTTAGTAGCAATACTTCGCACCTAGAGACCCGTCGCGCTGTCGCCTAGGTTTGGTCTGCTCGCTAGACGATCATATTATACCTACAAAATTATGGATGAGCCAAACATGGCGTCCTAGATCGATGGTGGACAGCAAGACAGCGGCTTTCCCCCCTTGCGTGACTCTTCAATTTGCGCCTGTTGTGCGACGGAACTTATTCCGAAATGTCGTCTCCAGCCGCCGGGGGAGCGGTACACCTTTTCTAAGTTCGCGCCGTCAAAAGTCCATGCCCTCAGCGGCGCTGGATTCGATTTCAAATGTCCAAGCTCTTCAATACAATGATGCATCGCTCTCCATTTAATTAAATTCAATTGGATGAGGCACACAATGACGCCTCCTTGGTGCACGGCCGACGCTTGCACGCCACAGCGTTTGGTGTCAGCTTCTGGGTCCTGGCTCGCTCTATTGAAGCACCATTGCTGATCTCCCCAGATAGACCTCGATCTCTCACCCCGTCTATTGACCGAATTCGGTCACGGACAAGGTTCTTTTAGCGTCGCTATGGCCGCCATGGGAATAGCGCGGCTGATCTGCAAAGGAAGTCAGATTGCGAGATTTTCCACAGTATCTGTCCAAAGTCAATTGCTCTACTTTTTGCTCTCCTCATCACATATTGTGTTGTTGTCTGGTTGACCAGTCGGATTGTCCGGTGCCAGTCTATCTGTTCTGAGAGTTTTCCGAAGCCAGCGAGATGGTAAGATAGCATCCCGCGCGCTCAGACGTTGCATACCCTGCGCCGTGGAGCCGCACTTAACTGGCCTGTATACCTGGTCGAGGGCCTCGTAGGACTTATCGCCCGTAATATCATGTGTGGTTTTCCTTTTAACTTTTGGCCTTCAAAAGAGCAAAGTGAACTGTGGTCTGTTCCTTTCATTTTACTTCTCATGGCTCGTGTTTCAATGTCTCAAATTACCCCCGGATACCAACGTTAACGTTGCACAATGGGGTCTGGGGTATCTTCTATCCGTCATAAAGCACCTCGCTCTTCCATTTCGAAGTGCCTTTGCCCTTGGAGCTGAGAATGCCTCATAAATATTCGCATCGTGTTGTGCTGGCTCATTATTCTAATTTGGGTCTCGTAGACCTGCCTCGCGATACAGAGCTCCTCGAGCACGCTGGCCTTCAGTATTCTATCTATGCCTCCAACGTGCGAAGAGATGAAAACGGAAACAGCGCAAAGTCTTCGTCGGCACGAGAGTCTCGGCCCTCCTCTCATAGTCTTGGTTCAGAGACTACATCAGGGAAATATGGGAATTCACCAAATTCGCTATCATTTCGGCAGCGATCGTTGAATGAAAAGCAGCACAAGAAGCGTGTAAGGTTATCACTGGTGGATCATGAGGACCCTGTTCCAACGCGCTCTAATACTTCTGGCGGCGATGAGGAGTATCTCACCTCGAGCTATAGGAATCAAAATAATCTTAAAAGTCCTAAAAGCATTTCTTGTGAGAGCCATACCACGGCCAGGAGATATCCAGAAACCGCGTCAGATCTTTTGGACGACGATCATTTGGCTAAATCTTCTCTTTCGACAAAGACACCTGAATGTGATTCTTCCAATCGATCACGCCCGCATGAACAAGTCAAACGCATGGATTGCCCCGAGCGTCCTCCTTCGCAGGGAACGGTCATGTCAAACCAAGCGGTCCATCAGGGACCGAGAATGCCTTTGACGCCACCAAATTCGGGCCGTTCGTCATCTTCGCCTCGTCAAAGCCGTACAAACAAGTCAGCTGGAAAAGCTTGTCGTACATTAAGTCCAGCACGCCCTGAATCTGGAACTGCAGCCCGCCAGATTCCAACTCCCGAGAGCGACACTCCCCAGCGGCCTCGATCAGCGAGTAGCAAACGTCAATCCGCTCTATCTACCAAATCCCAATCAAGCCAAACAAGATCGAACTATAGCCCCCAACACATTTCATCTCAAATACGAACAGACCAAAGTGGCGGCCAATATCGCACCAGCCAACCTGGAAGCCGCGCAGAAGCTCTGGATATCTTGGAGTCGGGTTCTTCAAGCAAATACAACCAGGAGATCATCGTGCGTCCCTCTAGCGTCGCCAACCACCAGAGTGTGTCCAACAAGCGGATAATTCTCGATCCCGAGCATTATACATCCCGCCCAATCTCTGCCTTCTCAACGGCTTCCTCGACAAGCCACTACTCCGATAATCTCCCTACAGAAGTCTCTTTCGGCTACGAGACCGATACCGACCCCTTCGACATTCCCTCTTCCGCCACCCGCCTTCGCATCTCCTGTTCCTCCAGTGACGACTACGACCCTACCTCCTCACCCTATCCCGCCTCTGAGGCCTCTAGACTGCGCAGCCGCGCCGCAACCGAACTCCCCTTAAACGCACGCCATGACAACCAACTTGCCTCCTCATCCAAAGACTCCCCCCAGAGCTCCAACAAAACCACCGCCCCTGCACACCACCCCTACGCCACCGCCATCCCCAGCACCCACCTCTCCTTCTCCCCCCTCTCCAGCCTCTCCAGCCTCTCCTCCTTCAGCCCCAACCCCAACCCCACCACCTCCTCCCACGCCGCCTTCAGCCCCAGCATCTTCGAAGGCCACACCCCTCCCATCCCCCACCACCACCACCCACCCCTCACCGCAGACTCCGAGCTCGACATCGCCGCCCCGCCGGCGGACATCCCGACCTCGCGGCTCGAGCGCGGGCGCATGCGGAGCCAGGAGGTGCTCGTGGGGAACGGGGCGGGGAAGGAGTTCAACGCGGCGCGGCGGGAGAGCGAGGAGATGGCGAGGGTGATTGCGGAGGCGGAGGGGAAGGTTAGGGAGAAGGGGGTTAGAGGGGCGGGGGCGGTGGCGTCGTTGGGGAGGAAAGGGGGACGGAGGCTTGTGAAGAGGTTTTTGGGAGGGGGGAAGTGAGGGGCTGGGTCTAAGTTTTCTTTGATTAGATGATAGATCGTTATTGCTAGGTCGCTAGAATGAAACGGAGCTTTTGCATCTCAGTTGAGGGGTTGGAGTTCTCCTGCATATTAACAACATGAAAACTAGAGGTATCCGAACCAATCAAAGTGAGATCTTTGTACGAATTCTTAACTAGTATTTACAACTAGAGCTGTGCTGCCGCTCTCTGGGCTCAAAAAGCAAGCCCTATATCTACCAGTACCTTGCCTTATCATCACACTCTCTCAGCGCTCTCGCCAGTTTATCCAAAATGATCTCCTTTTCCCTCTGACCCTTTGGCTTCCACACTCGCTGACAAGCAAACCACACATCTTCAAGTTTTTCTCTTTTCCCGATGGTCTTGGCATGAGCCTGCAATATCCATTTGACCAAGAACAGCGACGGCTGGATATACCCTTCCGACGGTGATTCTTGCGGTGTAAGTGTATCGACATGGCCTGGTGGTGGAAGGACGCGGGAAGCGGACGGATGTTCGTGCTCGATATCGTCGTCTTCTCTGTTGGAGAGTCTAACATCGTCAGTTGGGCGAGGAGCAGTACTGCGAGGGTCGAAGTCGAGAGGATCGAACAAGGAGGGTCGATAGGTTTTCTGAGATTCGGCAGCTCGTAATCGATAGTCTGAGCTCTTGGATACAGTTGCAAATTCATGCACAAAAGCTCGCCAGGTTGTTATGCGCTCTCCATGTTGATCCTTGTTATCATTCGGCTGTTCATGATCTTCTTTGGAATCGCTCTCACCATCCGGGGTTGTCTGCCTTTCGAGCCCTTCTCCTTGAAGCCACTCTATCTCTTCATCTCCATCTTCAAGATCATCTTCAACTTGGTTCGCTGCATGCAGTGGCTCCCGTCTCCTTCTTCTTCGCGGCTTTTCCATGCCTGCGAGGCACGAATTCCAGACGATTTCGAGTAGCTCTGGGGTCCACTTGTTGGTTCTAATGCCGCCGTGGATCGAAAACCCCCTAAAAATCATGCTGAAGAATAGAGCGGTCATTCCGACGCCGAACAGCGTCATCTCATGAAGAATCATAGCCAAGCGGTCAACTTCTCCTGTCTTGATTGCATAAAGGTCAATCAGGATGCGGTAAGTGACGTGGTCTGGAGTAAGCGACATGGATGCTTGGAGCTCGTTTCTTTTGTCTGACGAGAGGCTGGAAGCACGCAGCAGTGTAGCGCGGAGAGATTGCGAAGCCGGCTTGTTGTCTAGTTTTTCAGCGCCTGGAGGCGGATATTGAACAACACGTGAAACCTTCACATTATCTTCTTCATTCTGATAATCAAAGACTCCATCAGATTCCTCATGCTGAAGCTTATCCTGCAACCGTTTCATTCGTTCATATACTTGCTCGGCGGCCGTTGGTTCTTGCGCACGAACTAGTGACACCATAACGCAATTCAGCACAAGAGTGTCGACGATCTCATTGGCATCAACAAAATCACGATACGCAGATCGAACTCCATCCCCATTCCCCAGCACACCTTGATACCACATGAAACTCACGCGGCCCAATCGATTCAGATGTAGCCCACGTCTGAACATTTCGTCAAGGATCATGTCAGCAATAACGTATTTTCCAGCTTTGACCGTAATATCGAAAAGAATGTTAAAGGTAACATTCGTGGATTGGACACCAGCATCCTGCTCCATAGTTTTCCAAACATTCAAACTATTCATCACGTTTGATTCTAATGCAGTCTTGAAGGCATGGCCAACCAGATAGATGGCTGAAGACCACTCGCCATTTGAAATAGGTAGCTTGGCCTGTTGCATGTCCTCGATAATGGACATATAACGGACAACATTAGATTCGCTTTTCTTGTCCAAATGGGTACTCATTCGATAAAGAAATAGACGAATAGCCGGAGTGGGAAGGTAAGCAACACCTGGTCTGGGGAATTTCGAGTACAGTTCAAAGAGCTTTCTCGGCGAGGGATTTTCTTGCAGCAAACAATCGACAAATGGCCCTAATAGAGAATTGGTTTCCCATGCACCCTTCAGAAACCTCAATTCGAAGTCTTTCAAGTCACCTTGTGTCTCTTCATGAAACCCAGGTTCAATCGCTGCATCAAATTCTGCTACTAAGTCTTTGTGGGGTTGCATTCGTTGGGACATCCGATTTCTATTTGATTCTGACTGGTTGTACAATAGAGGGGTCGGAGAGTTGCGAGGCGAGCCAATGTATTCTGGAGGACGCGAAGAGTAGTAATAGAGATCAACCATGTTCAGATAATCCTCCTTGCTTAGCTGAAGATGCTTTCTTTGTGAGCCCTGCAAGTTGAGCTCCGCAGCCTCCAAGAGTGACATTGCTTTTCCTTCATCTAGTGACTTTTTCAGCTGTAGACGAGCTGCTTCAAGGATTTTCTCGAGCTCTCGAATGCGCCTCAGCTGCTCTAATTGTTCCTTGCGCAGACTGTTTGTTGATTCTGTGACATCGAATATCTGATCCGTGGTGGCATGATGTTGAGACTTGTCGGAAACCGTCTTATGGTCCTCGTCGTTACCAGTAGTGAACGCTTTGTGATCCATAGATTCGTCAGAGGCGTCCGACTTCAGGGCGTTCTGGCTGCTGTAGAGTCTTTGCCATGCTAGACAGCTTTTCAACACAGTCTTGGAAGCAGGCACTCGATCACGCCAGATTCGGCGCTGATCACAGGCAGGAGCAAGTCCATTAAAAGCGGGATTGGCTTTCATTGAAGACAGGATCGAAGCGCGAGAGCGCACATATCGTTCGGCGCGGCCGATTTTTCCTCTTTGCTCGAATTTTTCAGATTCTCCCCGACTAGCCGCCATATGCCTCTTGTAACATCTGTTTTTTCTTTGTGACCTCCAGATCTTGGAAGAGTGTTCATGTTGCCCCCAAGTATGGCGACCAGGCCTCTTATCCGGGCTGTTTCGATTTTGCCGGCTTGAGCAACTTTCAGTCACATCTTGGCGTTTAGGTATGCGATCTTTGGCAACAATCGAATGGAATGTGGCCTCTGCTCGGGGCCATGATCGCAAGTAAGTGCTTGACCTCGCAAGTCTTCCGGTCGACTTAGCTGGGCATGCCGCTACTTCAAAGAACGCTGGAATCAGATATGGGAATAAACTGGACGTCGCATTTGCTGCTGTCTGGAGGCCACACGATGATTGGGCAAGGGTTGAAAGCTGAGGCATGAATCTGCCGACATCATGCCATGGGTGTCAAATCCGCACAAGAGCTGAGAAAGTTCTCGCTTCAATTCAATTGATGGGGTTGATGTACGTTCTCCAAGTCAATTTTCGCCGCGGAGTCTAGAGATAGGCTAAAACCGGTTAGCGTGGAGACTTCGAAGCTTCGAATTTGGAGATGCTCAAGATCTCAAAGTAGGATCAAGAACCCTCAGTACCCTGCTGTAAGCCTTTCTACTATAGCTCTCAATAGCTAACGAAATATCCTTGGCAAATGCTAGTGCTCCTCTAATCTTGAAAGCATATCTTAAACTCCTGCTTTAAGTCCCGCTCATTCACAAATCATGCAGCTCTCATAACCCAGCGTTCATCCCAATTCAACATCGCCCTTACGCTTTCACCATACCCTTCTACTAAGACGCACACGACTCGTCCACAATGGGGCGGCTTAACCTATCCGCCGTCCGTCATCGCTCCCGCGCTCTGCAAACCATGGATGCCCGCAAAATTCGCACACCGAACTGGCTCCCCGCCTTAACAAATGTCCCTGTCTCGCAAATCCTCATCCGCCAACAACCCGTTGCACATCCCGTCGCCAGCACCCGAACACGTTCCCTTCCTAAACCCCCTAAACCTCCACCAGACTACATTCCCAAAACGGAACAGTACAGCATCCTCCTAAAGCACGGACGACGGCACAACAAGAGAGCAAAAGGGAAGCCGAGCAAGGTATTCAAGCCTGTGCAAATGGAGTACGAGGAAGACCATATACGGCAGATGTTCTACAAAGACCACCCGTGGGAGTTAGCACGGCCGCGGATCGTGCTCGAACAAACCGGTGACGATAGCGGATATAACAGGTGGGACTGGAGTACAGGAATCGTGCAGCCAGGAAAGAGACTAGACGGCGAGAAGTATACTTGATCTCCCACCCCTACCATCCCATTCACCTACTAATAACTAAATGTCAAGTGTCGTACACCGCACTCTCCACCTTCTCACCACGACCCCGGATACCACTCTCGCAGACTCCTACAACACTGCCCGGCGCGAGTTTTATGCCGAGCGTATGCAGGAAGACATCTCGCGGCGCATCGCCGTCGAAGAAGCAACACACACCGGCGCCATCTACCCGGACAGAACAAATCCAATTATCGCGAGCATGGCACGCGAAGACGTGATATATGAAGAGTGGCGCGCGTGGGCGGTGCGGCAGAAGGAGTTGGGGGATCAGGGGAGGACAAGGGTGGGGATGTCAAGCTCGTTAGGTGGGAGGAGAGGAGCCGCAGGAGAGCAGGATGAGGAGGTGCTAGATAGTGCGAATCTTGCAGAGGTAGATACGCAGGACTTAGATTTAGAGGCGCCGCGGTTGACAGAGGGGGTGCAGATGGCGCAGGCGGAGAGGACGGCGTTCGGAGGCAGACAGATATAGACAATGGCAGATCGTTGATGACAGGCTATATTTTCATTTCGCGGATATGGTGGATGTCTTATGCTATACCCTATAAGCTAGGACGCTCGACCAGTGTGAACCAACGGAGATTCCAACGTGTCAACTTTCCTACAGAATCTCCTGCCACATCACCACCCCGCCGACATCTAGAAGCGAAGCGTGGAACCACAGGTACATCACATCCCAAAATGTAAAACCGCTCGAAAGCCGTTGAAGCAGCTTTTCCCCCTCGAGTCCCTCCCAGCGTCCACACGCAGGTATGTCCATACATACATGCACATCTTCATATCACCATACCACTACCTTCACCTCACTCCACCACAGCATAGCACAGCACCACAAATCTTCCGCCCCACCCCCCCTTCCCAGCCGCTCCCCAGGTAGAAACCAGCAAACACCCTGCGGACAAAAAGTCGCCCCTAGACGAGACCAGACCAGACCAGACCAGACCAGCGGCAAATTCACACGGCTCGCCACAAACCCTTCTCCCCTCTCCCCAAGTTACGGTGTACTAAACAGCAGAGGTAAGCATTGAAATGCACACAGCCCCTATCCAACAATCCACTCACCCAAACTGACAGACCACACGCCCTCCTGACACAAGCACAACATCCCCTCTCCAGCAGTCCACGAGGTAAGGTAGCGAAGCGTAACATCCAGTAGGGTATGGTACACACTTGCCTAGTTAGTTAGCATTTAGCGTCCACCTACCTACCCTACCTAGCAAGCGAGTTAGCGAGCGACTGTAGCGCAAAAGAAAGATAAACGAAAAGAACAGCCAGGCGATCTGGGTAGGGACATCTAGACATCCAAGGCACAATCCTCTGCAGGGTAAGCCCAGGCACAGTTCCTATGTACACCACACAGCACGGTATACAAGTCCCCAACCAAACGCATCGCAACCTCCTACCAATCCATCCACCGGACGCAGGTCAGATTAGAATCGACGAATAAGTGGTCCATTCGTACGCACGCGCGCTCGCTCCGGTTCGGTAGGATTTTGCTCTCTGCGGGGGTCCCCAGCGTGAGATCGGATCGCTTCGCTTTGCTTTTCACTGGTGGTTCAGCTTTGGGAGGTGGAAGCGGGCTATTTGAGGTTTTCATTTTTTGAAGGGAGACGACGACAACGAAGGACAATGAGGTCCAGATTGACAGATAGGTTGTGTGTAGAAAAAGGACGTGGAAAAAACGGAATTCGGCTCTGGCCGGCCGCTTCCCCAAAGAGATACGACTTGGTAGGCTGAGACAGCAAACAGTAAGATTCTAAAATACCTTCACTAATGGCCGCTGGGAGGCTCTGCGTTGCAATCCATCCAATCTAAAGACGTAAATTCAAAGATTCCTGCAGATAACTCGTCGGTCAAAGTATGTCAAGGGGTCGCGAAAGCGTTCTCCAGTTTGGTGTTCTCATTGAACAAAGTGTCATCCGCAGTGGAGGGTTGAAAGCGCGGGCCAAGAATGGCGGATCTGTACTCATGCTTGTGGTGTCTTTCGCATTACGGAGCAGAAGGGAAACATATTTGACTGACAGGGATGCGCACAGATGGAGTGGAGAGGTCTGGAAAATATATCACACGAAAAGAAACAAAACCAACAACAGTTGTTGGAGAAGATGTGTAGACAATGAAGTCAGTTTGATTTGCGGAGAGAAAAGACACGAAACATATCCAGAATCTAGTATAATTTTCCCCCAGAAAAGTAGATAGTCAACAACAGTAACTGCCTCAACAAAATTCTTATCGTGAGAAAAGTTGTGTATGCTTTCATTTAAGGTAGAATAGAACGTAGGCTTTCAAAAAGTTCGTCAAATGTGAACACCACATGAATCCCAAAAACAGTGAAAAGTATTTCTCTCAGCTCGATCGAGGTAAAGACACTTCACCGGCAGTAAAAAGGTTGCATAGAACAAAACGAATGAAGTATACGTATGCAAGTCTTTGGCATTGTAGAAGAAATAGATTCTCGAATTATGCAGCGGCCTACTCCACTCCATCGAAACCAAAAACACCACAATGATTGTTCAGGGCATGGTGACATCACATCGGGGCCATTGCTGGACTGGTGACCGTGATCAAATCACCTAGTCCGTCACATGATCTGAAAGTGAGGAAAAAGAGGGAAGAAGACAGTGGTCGTGCGTGTTAAAAGGGGGATTAGTCTGTCTGTTTGCGGGTGTGAAGTTTGACCATTCCACCGCCGATGATTGATTGCCCGTTGTCCAAACAGAGAAGAACCAGCGCCAGATTTGTTGGTCGGAGATCCCTTGTCAGATTTGTGCGTTGAAGGGATAGAATGATATGTTGGATATGTTTACAGGATTCTGCACTTCTTCTTCTCCTTCTTCCGAGTCAACAATGCAGCACGAGTCGCCGATTCGAAAACTTCGCGGACGCCTTCGTTGGTCTTGGCGGAGCATTCAAGGTACTTGGTGGCCTGGATCTTCTTGCGGACTTCCTCGCCCTAGAACAGAAATGTGTTAACAATGAAGTAAAGTGTAAATTTGGAAGGACGTACCTGTTCTGGGCTGACAGGCTTCTGAGAGGTCTTCTGTAGCTCATCCTGCACACGACGGTCATGTCGGAGATCTTTCTTGCAGCCAACGAGGATGATCGGAAGACCAGAACAGAAATGGAGGACTTCAGAGATCCACTAAGTTATGTCAACAACAATGTAGGCTGGCCTAACAACGCCAATCTCACCTTCTCTTGAACGTTATCGAGCGAATCAGGAGAATCAATAGCGAAGCAGATGAGAATAACGTGTGAGTCGGGATAGGACAGAGGGCGGAGACGATCGTAATCTTCTTGACCAGCCGTATCCCATAATGCTAGTTCAACGTGTTTACCGTCCACCTCGACATCGGCGACATAGTTCTCAAAGACGGTGGGGACGTAGACCTGTTCGGGCGACGTCAATGTCTCTAGTCTTGGAAAGTCTCTTATTTCCCTGCGATCCAACAGTGTAGATGATTTCGGGGTTATGGATGTTTCGGCGGATGATGGTAATGATGTGGGACGAGGGGAATTCCATACCTCCGGGAAAGTACCCTTGGAAAAGACACTGAAGAGAACAGAGGGTTAGATTGTTGAAGTCCACACGATGGTAGCTCAAGATGCATTCTAAGAGTACTTACATCAATAGACAAGTTTTCCCGCAGGCACCATCTCCGACGATGACAAGTTTTCGGCGAATCTCAGCCATGCTGTCTGAGGGCGAGAGGTTGGGTCAGTAGAGCTGAAAAGCGCGGAAGATGAAGGAGAGAATTCGTCGATCAAATAGAATGAGCGGCTACCGTCCAGCCTAGAAGGAAGATTTGGAGAAAGGAAGGAGTGATGAAGGAAGATGATGAGTCGGTGCTGCTTTCAGGGCCTTACTTTTTAGTCTGGGAGCCGAAGCAGCGCGGCTCAGCCCGTTGACAAAGCGTCGGATCCAAAGTGATGGAGCCCGCCGGTCGGTGAGGGTGAGGGATAATCACTGGATGTTTCTGTTTTCTTTGTGAAGCTCTTTGCGCGTGAATGATGAGATTGAGAAACTTCAGGAAAGCGGTCGTTGGCACAGGGTGGGTCAGGGCGCGAGGCGGTTAGAGATAGGTAGGTAGCGTTGGTGCGTCGCCAGGCTGCCGAACAAGGCCTGGTGCGTCAGGTATTTACGATACCAGATCTTCTGCGGTGTGGGAAAAAAAAGAGGCAAACAGAGTCTGTCTGCAGAGGGTGATGTTTTATTAGAGCCCGATGATCTGTCTACGTGTTTCAACTCCAGCAAATTCACTCCGCCAACCGTGCAAGCGCGTCCTTCGGAGCAAAGGGCCAATTGGTGCGAGGTGAATGGAGGACTTGGGGGAGGCTCAATGATGGGGGCAGGAAGCAAGGCTCTCTCTCTCTCTTCGCTGTACGAAGTATCTCTCTCCGACAAGCCACTGCCTGTAAGACGGGTACGACGCATATCGTGGCGATTGGTTCTCACCGTCTGATGCATAGGCACGGCGAGCGCGATACAGATGGTTACAAGCCGGCGTGCGTCTGATGCTCACCCCAGCAACTGTGCGATAGCCTTCTGGCCCTTGTGTGGCCCGGCTCTCGAGATTGGTCTTCCTCCCTGCATGACTTCCCAAACCACGTATACCACACATTTCTCTTTATGCCATTTCCATTTGATACTATCGCCTGGCCGAGAAATTGACCTACGCGTAAACATGGAGTGCATGATCGAGCCACAAGTGCGGCCATCCGAGACAGGAGGCGAAGATCTCTCGGACCCAGGCCAAGCGTACTGCGCCACTGCTTGGCAGCCGTGAAGGTGCATGGCCGCATGGCTGTGCGTGATGTGGATAAGGGGGTCACCGATAGAAGATAGAATAAGCACCAACAAAGACAAAGATGGACACTGGAACGAGAGAATCATTTTGGATATGACCTTGCTCCCATGGAATGAGACTCATGGTCAATCTTGAGTATCTCCATCCTCCTTGAATCATGATGCCTCTGGAACGAATACCAGCCTACTTCTGGCTCCAATCCCCCCAATACCCCTTTTTGCCCCATATGTCACCTCCCCTCGTACAATTCGGCTGTCTTCTATCCTCATACGTCCCAAATGGCCACATAGGGATGAAGCAAACCTCATCGTACCGACATCTTGGACAACTCTTCCAACTCGACCACCCCAGCCACTCAACAAGCCCCTGGATCCTCGCCTTTGCTACACTATATTCTTCATCGACCAAAACCTGCGAAAGTGAGGTGCAAATCGCTTCTGCAACATTACTCACGGCCATAGAGGAAATAGACAGAGGATACGAGCCTTCAAGAGGAAGAACCTGCCTCCAACACTCCGTCACCTCCATTGTCTCATTGCGCTCATCGTAGTCAGTAAAAGGAAGTAATGCCCATTCTGCCTCTGCCTGTAGAGTCTCGAGCTCACAAAGCTCCCCCGAGGCCATACGCCTTAATCGATCTGAATATCGCTGCACGATCTGATCTGCCACGACTTGCCAGTCGAATGACGGGGTAAAGGCTCCCTCCCTTGTCACAGTGGAGATGGTCTCGGTCCTAATAGCAGATAAAACCATGTCTTCAGCCTGCTTAAGCCTAGGCATGTTCGATGACCCTGGGAATAGGTTCAGCGGGTAGGCGTATGCGGTGACGAATCTGTCGTAGTTGATAGAAACCCTTCCCCCTCCAATGCCTTGATATCTTGCGGCGACCGCGCGATAGTAGTTCAAAGTCGCCTCGTCCTCTCCATCCTGACCCTCCCTGCGATATGCTCTCTTCCCTACCCTCGCGATCGTACGCAAATCCAAGCTCTTTTCAAAATCGCACATTATGATCTCAAACCCACCCTCCATCCGCAAGAACCCATCCACCTTCCCCTCAAACTCATTCTGCGCCATCTCACACAGCAGCCTTGAGCGTCGATACTCGCTGTACATCGGCTCGTCCCCCAGATCCAAGCCATGGAGGAGCACGTAGTCTTGGGAATCCAGAGTGCCGTTACAAGTCCCGGCAGCAGACTGGCCGTCGACGTAGAGGAGATGGAGAGGGTGTTTGGCAGCGTAGGTATGAAGGTAACCGGCCTTGATGTACGGATTATGGTCGTTGAGTGACTGCTGGAGAGGATTCTGGGCGTCGTCGTTTGCTTCGTAAGATTTCCCGGTCGATGAAACGCCTGTCAGAAGTTCTGGAGAAAAGTAAATACGCCGTACAACGTGCTCTTCTTGACTTTTTCCATGCCCCGGTACTTTAAACCGGTTATTTTGCCAGCGTATGATCCCCGCCGCATACATCAAAGAATGCTCTGGTTCAAAAGCAATCCATTCTATCCCCTTCACTGGATCAGGCCCGGCGCTGCCGTGATAAAAGTCCGTGCCTTGAGGCACAGTTGCCATGAAGAAAGACATGCCGTTGTGGTTGAGAGAAGAGCCCCACTGCCTCATAGCGGAATGTATTGCGTTGAATATGTGATTCGAATTAGAGAGGACGAGGTTTGGAGGGTCGAACGGTGTCGCAGCTGTCCCCGGGCCATTACCGGGGAACGCAAAAACCATAAAATGAAACAGGATCTGGAAGGAGAAAAGGAAGACTTTCATCTTGCGAAGGATGAGAGAGTCCACTGACCATTTCTTGAATGAAAGGACAGAATGAAAACGACGCTCGTCTTGCACATAGGTTTCGTGTCATTGTTAGTGTGCTGCCCGCCCCGCTAATAGCGACGGCTTGACGGGTCATTCTCTGGCTATGTCAGCTTCTCTCTGCTCGGCTAGAATCTTCACGTAAGTTCTGCTTGCCCAGGCCCTTTTCCCTGATAGATCCGGAAGTGCTCTATGAGGTTTCGCCCGTTTCTCCCATAGCGTAACTTTGTCTTTGTGTACAAGTATTGGATTGCTTGTTTTGAGCGACATCGCAGAGCTCATGGCTCCAGGCTACACAGTAGTTGGTAGGTAAGTATTCCGAGCCAGTTTTCTTCTTCGCTTCCGTTTCATTTTCGTGATTGCTTTTGGCAGTTTCCGTTCTTGGATAATTGCAGCAGCTCGCTTTCTCTCAGTCCTGTGAGTTCTCTCCTCTGCACCAACTTTACGAGTGAAAGCGACCATCGCTTTCGTATTGCTTTTCACGTATTGCAGAAACGGATAAAATTCCAAAAGGGCTTTTTAAAGTATTCTGAGAGATGGTTGTACGTTGTCGAAAATTATATGATTAGATAAGATAAGGGTGACAAGGTGTGTGGTGCAATTGGTGGAGGGTGGGTAGCCAGTTAGATTTCAGACCCTTTCAGTTTAGCTACAGATGAACCTCAGGCCATTTTCTTTCAGATAGGTGGGCAAAGGTTTTTTCTTGCACGCACATTACACTGTTGGATCTTTTTCTTATATTTTCTCTACCCTAACATTACTACTCAGCCTACTTTCCTTCAATCACCCTTTTCCCATCTCCCTCCACTCTCGAACCGTTTCCCGGGCATAGGCATGTATATCAATGATCGTTCTCCTGCAACTTGTGCTGCTAAAACGCCTGACCTGTCCTATCCTTATGCTCCGCGCTTTTGCTCCTTCTGCCATGAAACAAATGAAAAGCGAGCTCTTGCCCATCTTCGTTGGATTTTGTATTAGCGAATGTTCATGCCATCCAGACGCACATGCTGCGCAAGCCAAGGAAACGAAGACTTTCTGACCATGTCAAGCCTTATGAGCCTTCGAGCAAATGGCGTCTGCATCTGGATTCGAATTAGGGTTTATAAATTTCATTGTCATCGCGTTTTCGTCGTGGAAAATAGGGCGTGCGAAGCGAGAGGATCTTGATGAGAAGGGAATTGGAGTCTATCGCCAGCTCGAAATGGTGGTTGACAGATAATGAAGTTCCGGTGGAGTTGCCTGACAGCATTGTCGAGAATGATACAGCGCAAGAATGTGGTTGGGAGTTATCGGTGGCCAGGAGAGCACGCTTCCTAAGGAAGGGATGTAGGCAACCCTATTTTATGCATTGAGTATCTTGAGAGCTTGGTCCTCACACGGTGCCATGGTGCCCAAACCAAGAAGGAAAAGTGTCAGTCAGTGGATATCCCAATCGATGCAAGATGTCATGACAAGTAGATCATTAACCTGTCGATCACGTTAGTATCGCTGTCCTTACAATTCCAATTTGATCACGTACCGCAGCAGAGAGCCTTCATAACTTTCTGGAAGAAACCAGGCTGAGGTTCCTGTTGTGTTTGGGTGTTTCCTCTACTCCCACCCTGCTGGTTCACCAAAGCTTGACCAGCAGGGCTACTGCCCATCCTCGGCAGATTCGCATTGCTGTTCTGGAATTGGGCTTGGGTGCTTGCTGTTGGCGTCACGACGTCCAAAGCCTGACCCCCCGCTAAACCGCTCTGACGCTTGTTGACTGGCAGGCCCGACCCGGGCGCGTTTTGCCGATCGCGCGAAGTCTTCCCCACGACTCCTGGCTTCCCGGGAGATGGGGGCGGGGGTTGCGCGGCGTTTAAACGGTCGGCAGTTACACCTGCTGCACGCCTGGGATCACCTCGAGGCTGCCCGTGAAGTTCACGTGCTGACGAGTTCGGCGCGGCGTTGGCTTGGTGTAGGTGATGTTGTGACGGATGGGACTTGACGGCTTCCCATCCCCGGCCACCATTCAGTTTCATCCAATCGTATTCTCCATCCTCAACTTCGCCAGTATTCTTCAAGGCCTGCGTAAATAAATCGCGTAGGAAATCATAATCAGGTGTATCTTCGAATCCAAGATTCCGAACGTAGCTAAGGTACTTGTTGAACTCCTCTGTATCACTTGTCAGTTTTGCGAAGAACAAATTCTTGATAGATCGTACCCGGAAATCCATCACAAAGGTCTTTGATAGCCGTTGTCTGTTTCTTTTCCCCGATCTTTTCGTACTTTTGTTTATTTGTGGCAGCTTTCAAACCCTGCCATGGCAAACCACCGCGAAGGAAATACATGAAGACATGGCCCAGAGCTTCGAGATCGTCTCTTCGAGATTGCTCTCTTCCCAAATGTGTGTTGATGCTCATATAACGAGCTGTCCCTGACAATGACTTACGCTCCCTATATGGAATGTGTTGTTTGGTTTTCGGGTCTCGGTATTGCTTCGCCATTCCAAAATCAACGACGTAAATGACGTTTGCCATCTTTGAGTTTGGCCGGCCGATAAGGAAATTGTCTGGTTTTATGTCGCGGTAAATGAGGTTCTTTTCGTGAATGGTTTGAACTCGGGAAAGCTAAGGCAGAATCAGAAATGCTTCAAGAATGCTAAGTAGTTGAGCCCACCATCTGTTTGGCTACCATGACAACAGTCTTAGTGGAGAATCGCCGGTTGCAGTGGTCGAATAGGTCTTCCAAGCTCGGCCCTAGTAGGTCTATCACAAGAATATTGTGAAGACCTTCTTGACCAAAATAGTAGACGTTGGGGATCCCCACTACGATAATGTTAGTCGTAAAGCAAGGCTACGGATCAACCAAGCTTACTGCATCCCACTAAGATCTTATAAGTGCGGTATTCATCTCGTAGTTGCGGTGCATCGCTCTTTCGTGGTTCCTATCGGCAGTGAGAAGAGGGTCCGGGGAAGAGCTCTGGAAGGAAAATGCCGTACAAATTTGATAGCTACTTGTTGGTTGTTGAGCAAGTTTGTGCCCTCAAAGATGACACCAAATGAACCTTCCCCAATCTTTTTCCCGACTCTGTAGTGCACTCCGACAACATTTGACGACGAAGATGCCATTTCTTATTGTGTTGAAGCGATGCCAATTGGTCGATAAGAGTAGTTTAGAGGATGAGGTTGGGGGAGAATTCACACAAGCGACGGTGGGGGCAGAGTCGGAGGATTGGCGAGATTTTGAGAATCGCTGGAGAAATGTTGTTAGTACCGGTTGAGGCATTCCACAGCGTACTTGAAGTGCCCAAAATGCAGCGAAGATTTGCGTTTCATGCCTGTGCGTAAATGGTAAGAAGCTCAGAGTTGTTTGCGTACCTCGATTTTCTGAAGGTCGTCCCGGTCAGATGGACCGTTAACGAGCCCGCCGCAATTACCCTCCTCCCAGCACGAGGGATATAATTGTTTCAGGAAGTCTCATGCAAAGTTGGAAGGTGTCTTGAATCGCTTTGGCAATGGAAGGTAGCCTGGAGTCGCGCGTGGAGACGGCGTCTGGGGTGGAGGTCGGCAGTGTGAGGCTGAAGGGGAGGATGGGTGAGGCCGGTGATTGGTGTTGCCTGTGTTTCGGGTTGTCTTAGAGAGATTTTCTTGCTGCGGGTGACCGATTACGCCGGCTCGAGGAAAGCAGCTCAGAGCTCGCTTCTACCCACCGTGACCGATTACTTCTGAGCGAAAAAGGTTCAATGCAGGAAGCGAGAGGTGAGTCGTGGCCGAAATGGGAGACCAGTGCAAAATGCTGCACAGCTCCAGGGGGTCCGATTTTGCCTGCAGCGGCAGACCTCGCCCGTTCAATTTTAGCTGCCCGACGGCCGGCTAGACCGCGCATGGTTAAAGCAGAGGAAGCTATGCCCCGCCCAGCTCTAGCAGCCTTTCACCTGATTTCCCCCTAAACTCCCCCCGGCAAGGCGGCAAAGCGCAGCAGAGACTCGACTCCGCCGAGACCATTAACCTCTCCCAGGGGAGCGCCTTCTCCGAACCTCTCAAAGACTCTCGACCGCCGCCCAGGAAATTGAGCTGCACCCAGGCATCGTGTTCAGAGTTCAATAGTCCATCGGTACCCCAGCCCTACGGGTCCTACGGGAGTGGCATTTGCACATCATGTCAACGCCATTGGCGCCTCCCTCCCGCAGCCTCGAAGAGCATCCCCGTGTGTGACTTGCAGGTCGCACAGACAGGGCAGCTGCTTGGTTCAGGGGCATCG
Organism: Pyrenula massariospora; assembly: GCA_021030905.1. Taxonomy (NCBI): domain Eukaryota; kingdom Fungi; phylum Ascomycota; class Eurotiomycetes; order Pyrenulales; family Pyrenulaceae; genus Pyrenula; species Pyrenula massariospora. Next base: position 167,735 of record JAGFMI010000029.1, read on the forward strand.
CATAAAGGGTCGGAGGATTCTCAGAAAGTCAACTTAACGCCAACTAGTGCACCTTGGAGCACTCTATGCCGACCACAGCTGAGAGTCGATTTGCCATTCAGATCTAGTGAACTGTGAAAATACACGTAATTTGCACAATCAAGCTGCACATATCATGATACGTATGAATCAACAGCCTTGTCAGCCTCTAAAGTCTCTGGTACCCTCGATCCCTTGCTTTTCTATCCATGCTGTCTGTCTCTCTATCTGTATTCCATGGCCTTGCTCCTAAGTATAAGCTGCTAAGGCTTGAGAAAAGTGGAGAAATAGTGGCTTTCATTGTTTCTTTTTCGGATCACCCCTCATATGGTTTCATCCGCACAGATGAGTAGGGGTGGTCTCAACCGGGCTAGAAGCTGAATAGACTCGTTGTCGGTATGTGTCTTCCCTCTCCGAAGGTCGCTCCACCATTTTCATAACGTCAGTGTGCTGTCGTAAAGGATTTATCCATTTTGGGCTTTCTGTGGCCTTGTCTTGTCTGTGTCAGTCCGCAATCAACCCGGGCTACTTGTCAAAAGAATTTGGTATCCACGCTAAAGGAGTTGCTTGGCCGCGTAAGACATGATCGTGAGGTGGGACACAAGAGAGGACTAACCTTTGGCTGAACGCTTATTCTTTGAGAATTCATGGCTCCGATTCTCGATGGATGTTGTAGGACGCTCATGGTCATTCAGGCGCGAAAGAGCCTTAGGAGACTCGAAAACTGGAGGTAGTGATGCCCTGGAGTGTCTTGGAGACGTCGTGATCTTGCTAAAGTCGAAATCTTCGAATGTCGCCTGAAAAGAGCTCCGGGCATTCGTCACATTTTCGTCCAGAAATTTGTCTGGACCTGGGAACGGTAATGGCACGAGATCAGTTGTCGATTCCCCCGCTAGAGGCATCATACCCTCTCGCTTTTTTAAAGCGACGCTCAAGGACGAGCTACTAACTCGGTGTCCCGAATTTCGCTTCGTCTGCATGTTGTCTGCAAGGTCATGTATTTTCCCCTTTCCGGCGTCGACGATACTTCTCGTTCGCGGTCTACTATTTTTCTCAATAGACGACACCCGCATTGCCGCATTCACGTTTTCTTTAGATGCGTTCAATTTCCCGAAGAAACGGCGTTTTCCTCCTCCTTTGCTACTAAAGCTACCAGAGAACGTGCTCCTGAGCCTCGCCAACGCCTTTCTGCTGAGCTCAACCTTTTGTGTTGTTTCAGCAGTCCCATATGAGGTACGATGACCGCTCTCACTCAGATGTCCTACAAAATCCGTAGCCTTATTTTCTTCCGACATGTGAGACTCAGTAGTCGGCAACCCAGACGAGACGGATCCAGAACGAGGTGATGTCGAGGTGCCACTGAGTTCTCCAAAACGAAGAGGTGTAGCTTCGATACCCTCTTTGGCGGCGACTCGAATATTGGTCGTACTGGTGAGAATCGGGCTTGAAATTAGACTCCGAGAAACGGACGTGGAGCTGCGATTCTGCGGAAGGGAAGACAGTGGTTTATCACCGCTTTTCGAAGACGCGAGACTGCGAATTGACAGCCACGACAGTGGTCTTCCTTTTCTCGATTGTGAGGGTTCGAAGTTCTTTACTGCCGTTGCAACTGACTTATTTTCCGTTGTCAACGTTTGTGTGGAGGTAGTGCGAGGTCGGGAGCGCCAATTACTGGTGTTCGAATCGACATCTTGCAATGGTGGAAGGGCTGTGATGATTGCATTTTCTTCGAGTAACGGATCGGAAAGCCCGTCATAGCTGCTGCATCGTCGAGAAGTTCTATTGCCTTCTTGTGCGGTTTCGTCCCGACTGTCCTTAGATATGTCTTCCTTTAAGTGAGCACTTACGGCTTAAAAACAAATCATGTGAAGAGAGACATACTTGCAGAGTTAAGTGAAGAGAGCAGTGAACCTGCGGCGCGGCTTTTTTTCCGGCCATGTGTGGTCGCTGCTCCCTTTGCCGACATTGCAGAGGAACGCTGATGTCGCTAGCGAGCCGAATTGTGTCGACGCAGGCCCTCTTCTCGCAACACTTCAAGAACAAAAGGCCTGAGCGGCTCCAGTTGTCTCCGAAGAGCGTCCAGGTGCACAAGCGGTTGCAAACAAACATGAGGTGAAGTGTTGCAGCCTCTAGGAGAGAAGGTGCCTCACACTCCACCACGGAAGGAACAACGCAATAACAGACAAAGACAACGCGATCTGAATCATGGAAACAAGCAACGCATAGTGATATCCGCAATAATGATTATGAGATAGGACCGTGAATTCAGGCCATGACACACAAGAAAGCAACAGGCAAATTGGTGCAGCACATGGCAGGCCGAAGGGGACAAGATCGTTTACGATGTACACTTTTTCTCTAAATACTTCTCGTTCGTGCATGTTTGTTCTACGCATGATGACTTTTCCGTGTGGAGGAATTGGCGTTGTATTGGAGTGACAGCCCCCAGCATCTTCTCTACGGACATGCCTATCATAATCGCACTGAGTACAGTCAAGGGTTTCCGGGAAAAAGAATGTCAACACATACTTCATCTTCCAATATAAGGGCTCAGTTCACGCTTTATCGCTGCTCAGTATTTATGTGCCGCAGTGCCAAATGTCGCTGAAAAGGCAAAAGATGTAAACATGCATCCCAAATTCGCCGACCGCAAAGTGGGGTATTTAGAGAATGTCGATTACGGACCACAGCGGATAGAATCAGCAAGAACCTGGCACATCCACTGCACCGCTAACTTTCATATCCCCTTTTCAAGTATCTAGCCGCATCTTCAAAACGATTGAAAAGAGACATCCGCCTATATCCGATGCCTTATTCACTAAAGAACCGGAATGTGTTGATTACCGGGGGGTCAAGGTATTATCTACTCTCGGCGGGCAATCGCCCTACGTTTTACAATATTTCAAGGGAATTCGATGCCAATGACATGGGCGCTGACTGTTGCAGAGGCGTCGGAGCGTTGATTGCCGAAAAATTCGCTGCAGAAGGTAGCAATGTATTGATAACGTATGTCGCCAATGAGGCCCGAGCAAAAGAAACGGTCGAAAAGATTCGGGATAAATATGGTGTGAAGGCGGTCTCCATCCAAGCGGTTTGGTTCCAGCTCGCCAGTTCCGATGAGAGATACTAAAAGGAGCACGAAGGATGCAGGTGTCTCGTCCGACAATATAAAGGCAATCCAGATGACAATAAGCGAGCTCGGTGGCCTAGACATCATCGTAGCAAATGCTGGATGGACCAAGTTCTCCGATTTTGCGGACCTGTCAGCCTTGAGTGGTGTGGAATGGGACAAAGTAATCCATCAATCTTTTCACCCTTGGACACTAGCTCACTTGTGAAGTGTTGGTCCACGAACGTGAAAGCTAATCTCGAGTTGCTGCGAGAAGCGTTGCCAACATTCAAGGCGAACCCAGAAGGGGGAGTGTTGCTCATGACTTCCTCTGTTGCGGTAAGAACAATCTCTGTGCTTGTGAAGCACGCTAAAACCTTCAGGGTGTGACGTCAGGCGGAAGTAGCATGGCATATTCTGTGACCAAAGCTGCCGGTGAGCTGACAACTTTTGACCAATTGCTTCATTAACAGCATCAGGTCTGCACCTCATGAAATGTCTCGCATCAACGCAAGGGCCCAAAGTGCGGGTCAACGCTGTTCTGCCGGGATTGTTGTTGACGGAATGGGTGTGTTCTGCCTTGGAGATTCTCAATCGCACTGACAATCCGTAGGGTCTGAAATACGGGCCTGACAGAGTGAATTGGGTAAAGGAGAACTCAGCTTTGAAAAAAGAGGTTAGTCTTCCATATACTTCTAGAGATAGACGACTTGCCTTACCCAAAACTAGACGGATCTGGACGACTGCGCAGATGCGTTCATCATGGCTGCCAAAAACTCTTCCATGACTGGCCAGCAGATCCAAATAGGTCAGCATCTCAAAGTCGCCATAGGTCGGAAGCATGCTAACAAGTGTAGATGCCGGTCTTGCCATACGCTAAGCCTGCAGACCGCTCTTGAAGATAAGAAGAGAATGGTCGCAAGAGCCAGTAATGTTGAGCCCCAGTAGTATTGAGATGAAAAGAGTCATCTCTCCTCGAGGTTTGGAACTAGTGCAGCGGATCGATAAATTTCCAGATAGTCCATGTCATTCGCCCTTTCTGCCCAGTAATGTTTGTCTTCTCCGTAAGCCCCAGCCTGATAGATGGGCCTAATGGATTCTGCGAACGTTCATTTTCTGGCCTCATCTCGTTGATATGAAGGACCTTTCCATCACAAGTGTTCACGACCACTGCCTTCCTATACCTAAGCATTTTGTCCATGCTTGTGTGAGCTGCAAAATAAGGACAGCCAGGAGGTACCTCCGGACATGGGTTGACCCAGTGTTCATCAGCTACAGTCATCGCTTGTGTAAATTTGAGCCTGACGGAGACATGCTTGCCATCCGAGTTCGCCGTGGCGTAGTTCCATACACTTCCCGTAATACGCTGTCTTAGGCGAATGTCGTCGGCAGTCCACATCGACCAGGCGATATGGCTATGTTCATCTTTGATCTTTGGTGCGAGTCTAAGTTTCGTCTCTTCACTTTGCGACTGTGACCTACCTACATCGACTAGAGGAGGAACGTAAACTCGATCGCGTATACCTTCAACGAGCATCTTCGAAGATTCTTGCTGAACCTTCTGGAATAACGCTACATATTGCGGATCCGGCCAATGTATCTCCTGTGATTCTGAGGCTGATGGTTGAGGCACCTCATATCCTGGATAAGGTGTTTGTCTCAAGATCGTTCCATGATCGATCTTGCTTGGATGTAAGGTTTGAAGTGTGACTCCAGTATACTTGTCGTCGTAAAGAAGAGTCCAGTGGATTGGTGCTGCACCGCGTAAACTTGATTGAATTAGCTACAGAGTTAGTTGTAGAAAGGGCTTTTATGGCGTACTCTGGAAGCATTGAAGGGTGCAAATTAAGACCTCCGAATCTCGCGCTTTTTAATATTCTCGGAGGGACGAACAGCCCAAATGAGACAACTACGATGAGATTGATACCATCAGGTAGCTCCCAGCCTGTGAAAGTATCCAGCTCGTGTAGGCGCAAACCCAATTTTCGAGCGAGGTCTGCAAAAGGCCTCTGCGAGAGATTTTTCAACCCTCTTCCCGTGCGTTTGGCTGGTCTGCACGCTACATCGATGGACTTGATGTCTGATGACTCTCGACAGCTCTCTTTATACAAAGCTTCGAGACAGGACGCGCTTCCATCATCAGATCCACAGAATAAGATGCGTAGTGGCTCAGATAATTCTTTTAATGACCGATTGGGGTGAGAGAATGGCCGTGTCCAACGTAGTGGATAACTGACAGAAGGAGATTTTGCAAGAGACAGCCACGATAAACCTTGAGAGTGCCATCGAAGTGAATGAGCGGCTAGCAAGAACATTCGGTACTAAATTGTGAGTATGCCGAACTAGTTGCGTTTTTAAACTTATCGAGAGGAAACCAAAGGAGAAAATACAGGTTTTGCTTTGCTGCAAAATGACAAAAGGAATGATTTAAATGGCTTCAGAGTACATCGAAAGATAGAACAGCGCTAGATTTGCTTCTCGTAAAAATATAGCATTGGATCTGGTTAAATGATTCTTCGTAGTGTTATGATAGTAAGCTCTCTGCAATAGGCGGGTTTTGTCAATGGTGCTAAGATTTTTCCAACGGCGAACCATCATACAAGCCACTAACGTCTATACCTCACCCTAACACATTGCAATTTAGCTCTTCAATACCCGCTTGACCTCACCCTAACTTCTCCATAACCTCGTATATAGTACAATGATACCCTGGTGACCAGACCCCACGCCAACTCACCGCCCAGACCTCCCCATTCCCTCATCCCTCCCAACCAGAAAAAGCATCAAAAATGCAAAAAGTCCTCCGCCGCCAGATCCTCTCCCGCAACGCCCGCCTCAAGCGCCAACGCGCCGCCAACCTCCTCGAGCACCGACATTCCCGCAGGAACGAGCACCGCCAGAACCTGTTCAATGCCCAGGCGGCCGCAGAAGAAGTGCGTGCAGAGCGCCGCGCCCGCCGCGAGGACTGGGTCATGGGGCCCTTGGCGCCGAATCGGGACTATGGGCTGGGAGGGGGCTTGTACGGGACGATGGAGGGGAGCCGGTTGACGTTGGGGAAGGTTTCTGGGAGGTCGAAGGCGCGATTTGTGAATTTTGCGGTAGGGGATCGGGTGGTGGTAGTGCAGGGGAGGGAGAAGGGGAAGATCGGGTCTGTGAGGGAGGTGAATGGAGAGACGGGATTTATTAGGGTAGACGGGGTGAATATGGTATGCGCCTTCCCATTCTGTGACCTTCTACTCTCTTCTATACCTACCCCCTTTCTCTAAGCTATGTTCCGTGGGTAAACCAACTAATTGATTCTTGTTTAGGTCGACTTCCAACTTCCTTCCTGGCTCGTCGAGTCCCGAGGCAGCGGACAGATCCAAACCCAACCTGCTCCTCTCCCCATCTCGCACGTCCGCCTCGTAGTGCCCATATCCGACGGCGCCGACCCATCCAAACCGGCCCGCGAAGTCATCGTCAAGCACATGCACGGCGGAAAACCGTATGAACACCGGCCGCACGGCTCCCCGCTACCTAAACATACCCGCTATCTCAGTGGACAGAATCTCCCGATCCCGTGGCCAGAGACGAAGAATGAAGAGTTCCAGTTTGAGGATGGTGACACACCAAGTATGCGAGTGGAAGAGGCGCAGGGCGGGAACTTTGTGCCGGACCTGGGCACGCTACCGATGCCGAGAGAAGTCGTTGATGAGGTAATCAATAAGTACTCATCGACGAGGAAGAGGCACGATGCGGAGTGGGTGAGGGGGAAGGTGGAGGAGGATGTGAAAAGGAGCTGGGAGAGGAGGAGGAGGGCTTTGACCCCACAAGTAGAGTATTGGGAAAAGAAGGAAGTGGAGAGGCGGGAGGAGGCAGCGGGAAGGAGGATTACAGAGGATACGGCGGAGTTGATTCAGCAGGCACAGGGGCTGAGGTTGGGGGATGATGCTGGGAAGAGGATGGAGGTGAAGGCTGAGGCTTGAAAAGCTATGATCAGAACAAGCGTTTACACGTAGGCACATTACTGCATAGCATTACCAGGCGCTTTTGCGAAATTTTCCTAGAAAATACAATTCGCCGCACTTCAAGGAACCTGACCATTCCAAACATGTTAACTTGGGGTAGTAATGGAAAGAAGTTGTACCTGTCTAGGGTATCTGATGTGCAATATAAAAGTTCACAACCTAAGCACGCTGGTTGCTATCGTGCATATCTTGCCAGTTTTGGATCGGTCCGCTTCCAGTCCGATACAGTATCAATGAGCAAATCTTTTTGTAAAAGTATCTCGTAATTGTTGGGTATCCAAACCAAAGGTCTATGCTAAAGAGTACCGCGTGCCACCGCTGAGAATGTGATACCTAATATACCGACGTTGCGCTGCCTACCCATCCGCCGGATAAGGTCGAATTGAATCATGTTGGAACTCCAATAATCATATTTCCATCAGGGCCGAGAATTTACAGTGCAACGACCAATCCAGCAAGGGCGATGGCCGCCGCAACAAATGCCCCGCCTTGCTGCGGAACAACCGATCCAGCACCACTTCCACTGCTTGAGGAACCTGAACCACTGCTGGTTGCGGAAGCACCACCACTGCTGCCACCGTTCCCACTACCACTTCCTGTCGGAACGGCAGGAGAGTTGAAACCGGTCGCAGAACCAGAGACGGACATGACGCTTGTTTGGGTGCAAGAGCATGAGCTGTTGTAGACTGCAGTGGTGACGAGGTAGGTGCCGTTGGCGGAGTTGGAGGGCATTGAGGAAGCGGAGGTGGAGATAGCTGGGTAAATCGTCAGCAAATGAGACAAGATAGACATCGTATAGGCAAGAATGGTAATGCCAGCTTGCAGAGAAAGCGTAATGGATTTATTTCCTTTAAAGACTTACAAACTTGGTGTCCGGAATCTTTGCAGGTCTGGGCGTAAGCGTTCATAGCTGCGTTGACATTTTTCCCGCAGAGACTATTGATCTGATCTTCGACTTTTTGAGAATCTTTACCGCAGATGGAATTCAAATCGGATGGATCGGGTTGTGTGCTGAGATCTTGTTAGCCTCGAGTTTGGCGTGAGAGACGCGTCTCTTACTTGACTGCAGCGAGAAGACATGCGGGCGGGATGGCGATAACTCTGGCTGAGAGAGTGAACAAGGCGAATAAAATTGTTGATTTGAACATTTTCGCTGATGTGGTGGTGAATGGCAAGACAGTGGTAAAGATTAGAGGGGACTGATTAAGGGCGATCTCAATAGAGTGCTTGACGTTGAAGAATCCCTAGATGGTACAAAAGAGTGTTGCGTCGATAGGATACACTATAAAGAGTGAACGTCAACTGAAGTGACAGGTATGCAGCACGAACAAAAGGTCGCAAAGGAGGCGGTGGACAGGTTCGAGGTTGGTTGACGGGCTGCGAAGGTGTTGGTGTCCGGGAACGCCCCAAATGCCCCCTTGAACTGGCTCGTTCGCGCCCGTCCCGGCGACTGGTCCGTTTTAGGTTTAGTCAGGGACATTCTCCCCGTTTTGAAACCGCAGCCTTGGCAACTTGGCCGCGTCCAATGGCAGCCTCAGCTTTTGTCCCGCGCTTCCAGACCAGCTTTTCTTACGGAAACGGCAATCCGAACCGCCTTCAAAGGTGAAGTATTGGACGACCGCGCATCCGGATGCCTAACATCGTTCATCAGATACGCTGATACGGTTGGTGTCGAGATAATGATTGGTCAATTCTCATAGCCTTTGGCCGACAAGCCTTGCCAAGTATCTCTGCAGCAATTACATCTACCGGTAGGACCCAATGCTGTATACATCATCCAACACCTTGATCCTGTTAGCAATTGGACGACTCTATTGAAACATTTATTGAGCATCATCTATTGCCCCATTGCAGTATCAAATGCCCTCGTCATATTACCACAACAGAATTATGGAGCATCCTTATTAGACCCAATATTTCGAAGAGCTTGACAGCACCACTCAGCCATGTCAAATCAACTAATACCGCGTACACAGGACGATGAAGGAGCGACACTGTCGATCTACTTTCCGACCCGGCCGCCTTATAAGCCCGAGAGAATCATCTTATGTCAGCATGGTGGAGTAATAAGAAAGACATTGAGTGTCTGAGAGTGCTGAGAATCATTTAGCATGCTATCCAAACCGTCAATCAATTCTCATGACTTTCTAGTTGTGAAGGCCGTGTTAGGCATTATGTCGATACAAGAAATGGATCTGAAATGCATTTGAGAAGGAGATGTTGTGACAACAGTCTGATCACCTTGGAGGCTGGAAAACGCGCAAACCATTAAACTCTTGTTTAGTATTTACAAATACATTGTGAACCCGATCTAGCGATTAATTGCCCTGAGAACCTAAAATTAGGGAGAAGAAAGTTATTTTAGAAGTCGGACGTCTTGTTCTCTCCCAAGTGGAATCTGGGCTTGGTCACAGGAAGATTGAGCCTAGTCAATTGCCCCATTCTGATTTATCTATCTATCACGAGAGCGCAGAAAATAAATCACATTGCGAACGTGGGGAATGCCTTGTGCGGAGCCCTGGGAGGAGCTTTGAGGCCTTACGAGCAGATCTCTCCATACACCGCGGCCTTCCTCGTCCAGATCTTCAGCTTTGCCTTTAGATACTAAGCGTGACAGGGTGCGCCGCAGCTCTTTGCCTTTTAAATATGGTTTCGTTGAATCTATCAACCCAATAGATTCATGCCTAACACCATCGAACCTGCATCGTGTGACGAGAGCACGCGCATCTAATGGAGTGGTGCCTCACTCTAGGCACCCCTCTCGCCAGGCTACCACGACGCTATCGGTTATACCAGTCACCCAAGTAGAGCTCGGGAAGGGCTCAGCACGTCTATGTAAGAGAGGCAAAATCCACAATTATCCTCCTGAAATAGTCCTCTAGTTCTCATCCCAAAATTCTTTCACACTTTGCAACACAGCAAACTTCGTCACGTTAGTTCGATAACCTGAAGACGCCGTTAAAAATTCAGTATGAGCTCGACGGCTGGCGGCGGTAGCGGCGACGGTAACGGCGACTCTTACAAACTTCCTCGTCCCACGGATGAGGATTTGATGGAAGCAGCCGCCAAAGCGGCCAAGGAATCGAGGGAAAGGGCCGAGCAGGAGAGAAGGGAGCGCGAATACCGTGAAATGATGGAAAAAGCTGCGAGAGAATCCAAGGAACGACGCGGCAGATAAGGGAATGTGCTCTAGCCAGGATTAAGGCATGTTCTTAATCCAGCGAGACCCACAGCCTCAGTTCAGTTACTGCTAGGATATAATGTCCTTCATTGCCAGCGCGACGTGGAACAGCTTCAAGTCTTCTCAGCCAACTTCACAGACTCGGTCACTAGCAAATCAAGGACACTGAACTCGAGGGACACATGTCTGACGAGCGAAACCCGAAAGATACAAAAGATGAACGATGTACACATGCCTCTGCACTTCCAATCTCTGAGGCATAACCAATGAATCAAATAATTAATGACTTACTCAGTTGCTAAGTCTGGCTTTAAGCAAACTCTTCGATGATGTGAGCATTTATTCATAACGCTGCTGGCTTAGAGTTGTTGTGGTTTGGGAATCTCAGCCGAACCCGCGATCGGAAAATATCACACAGCGAAGCCATCGCGCTCTCTCTCATATTCCCTCAATTGCTCCATCTTCATCTGAATGAAAGGCTCTAGATCAGCACGCGCCGTGTCGTCCAGCGACTCCACTCCTGCACCGTTCTCATTCAGATGGGTGTAAAAAAGATCGTCCACATCGAAAGGTTTCCTTGCGGCGTAATTAAACCAGAACCGTTTAGTGTCCCATGACTCTCGCATTAAATAAGAAAGCGGCTTTTCACCACGTAAGATCTCCCTTGGTCCTGATCTTGCTTCGGCCCTTTTGATGGCCCGCAGAAATTGCTCCATTCGGGGTTCGTAGGCAGCTACGAACGCCTCTACAGTGCGGCCTCGTTGGAGCCACACCTCAGGTCCCACGAGTAGTAGCCACCAGGGCGGATCGTATGCAAATTGCGCTGGCATCGCATTCGTGAATTCCAGATCAAGCACAGCGGTAATTCCGAGGGTCTCTGGATCCACGAGGATATTCTGAGGTCGTAGGTCGTCACAAAAGAGTTTGAAAGGACCAGAGTCATTCACGCAGAATTTTGAAACCAGCTTCGCAAATAGACACCGGCCAATGTATAGTTTCTCTGCGCTGGACGGACTCTCAGCAATGTTCCTCTGGGTCCGAAGGTGGATCATATGTCCATTGGTAAGCGACTTGAGATATTCGCTGGCATTCTTGAATGGCTTCGTGGGAAAGTCATGGATGGGGTAGCCTGCACAAGTTGCCAACTCGTTCATGCCATATGTCAGAGGTCTGTGGAAAGAGCATGCGTCCAAAGTACTGCCCTCTGAGATAGCTCCAATGAGATTGAAATTGAGCTTAAATATTTGCAAGGTGTAATCAGCGAGCTGGTCGTAGATAAAATCCAGTTTTCTGTCATCGATATCTGGGTCCAGGTAGTCCCTTTTCTCATTGGGCTCAGTCGGGTCTCGTAAGATGTCGGACAGATGCATCCCAATTGCAAAGTCCATGATGATAAAGGGCCCTAAATGGTGTGGGCTTTCTGCAGTCGAGCCGGAACATATCAAACGAGGCAAAGGAATGGTTGTGTTTTGCTTGAGCATTGTTATGGCCGCGACCTCCTGCGCTATCTTTTCTTCCCTAAAAGCTGAATGTCCCGGTTTGGGAAACCGAATAATGGCGTCTGGTCCCCCGTCCTTGAATGTGACACGGACGCAGAAGTTGAAGGATCCCCGATAGACATTAGGGATCCCACTTGCCTCACCTTGCCGGCGTTGAGCGACAAATGCTCCTATTTCATCTAATGCACCAAAAACCTTCTTCAACCAGAGCTCCCATTCTTGATCACCCTCTGTTTCGGCTAGTTCGTCACAAATAGCCATCTTTCACACTGTGCTGAGAACATTGGTGGGCTGATGAGAGAGGTGTTACCTTCTATTCACTTGTGGCTATCTGGTCCTGGCGGGTAGAAAGAGGGGTTTATATTACAAAGTAAAAAGGAGAAGATTGTGAGAGAGTGCCGCTCTAGCACTTCCAGGCAGCGATGGAGCCATGGGCAGTATGAAGCGAGCGCGCTGAGACGGCGCGGCTAGAATGAGAAAGTGGGATAGAAATATGGACGAGCAAACGAACGACAAGACGGTCGCGTAGGGAAAACACTCAGATCAACATTTAAAAACGGCACAGAGTCAACCACACTCCGAAGCATCTTTATATCAAAGGAGTGTGAATTGTGAGCGCCAACTACTTGGTTCTCTCGTCCAAAAACAGTAAAGACCTAACGCGGTGCCCCCTCAGCTCTGATTCGCCGATCGCTCGAGTCTGCCAGCTTTAGCCGGCACCTTTCCCTCGGTGCTAGCTTAAGGAATACATCTTTACAGCAGCTGGTTCAGCTGTCATAGCCAACAAGATGTCTGGAGAGTCTTCTTCGCCTCCAAAGTCTGGAGGCATGGTGTCTCTATATGCCAATCTCTTAGACCCTTCATCTACCTCCACCCCCGGCAGCATCTCCAGTGCGCCAGTGACATATCAGAAGCCGGCGCTTGAAGCTTCTCCCGAACAAGATGACGCTGCAAAAAAGCAGCAAGCAATGGCCGGTAGATCCAAAGCCCCCTCTATAAGAGATTGAATTTTGAAATGGATTTGCTCACGAGTGGTTCGATGTGGTCTGCGTGCAGCTTCATTACGATTCCAACCTACCAAAAGACCGCAACTGGCAGCGCAAAAGGCAAAGGCGAAAGCAATTGCAGCCAAATTCGCACAACCTCCAACGGCTGCGAGCGCTACTGTCATTGCGTCACCGACAATCCAACCAATTCCAGAAGAAAAGGCGACAATCGATTCGCCAGCCACATCTACTCAAGCGGCGCCAAAGTCCTCGCTCGCTGACTGGGCAGCAACGGCTGAAGATGACGAATACAATGCCTACACCGAGAAGCGCCAGCGAGGCGGCCGGAAGAAACGGAAGAAGAATAAGGGCGTCGATGAGATACCCCAGAACTGGGACGATATCTATGACCCTTCGCGCCCGAACAACTACGAAGACTACAAGCAGAGTGAGGAGAAGATCAGAGAGATTCGAGAATGGAAAGATAGACTGTATGCGCATCGGGCGAGCAGGAGAGACTCGAACAACTACGAAGACTACAAGCAGAGTGAGAAGATCAGAAAGATTCGAGAATTCAAAGATAGACTGTATGCGCATCGGGCGAGCAGGAGAGACTCGAGCGACTATGATAGCGAGGAAGAGGATAGAGGACCCCGGAATCGTAAGTATTTGGACGTTGACGCTTTTCAGCCTACTAATGTTACCATAGACCAATTTGCGCCTCCAGCTGCGATGTCTTTTGCGCCACCACGCTTCGACGACGAGTCTACAGAAGTCACCCCTCCTCCTCCCCCTCCTCCCGTAGAGGCGACTAATGATGCTACCGGAGATGATGCTTACGCGCGACGTATGCGTATGTCGCAGAATCAACCGCCTCACCCCCCTCAGCCATCCGTACAAGATGTCCCAGCTCCTTCAGCAAACTTACCTTCGACTGTATCTGCTCCGACCCCTCCACCTCCGACAGTGGGTCAAATCTCACGTGCCCCTGTCCGATATAATCTACCACCACCGTCAGCAGATATTCCGTCGTCTGAGACCGAGCTTGAAGCTGCGATGGAGATATCTGGAAAAGAGAACGAGCCAGATGAAGAAACGTCTGCCACGGACGAACCGCGTTCCCTTCGACCTGGCCAGGCAGGCTTCGCAGAACGTCTACTGATGAAGCAAGGCTGGACTAAAGGCAGCGGTCTCGGTGCCAATGCAAGCGGTATCATTAATCCACTGTACGCGAAAGTGGACAAGCGCAAGAAGAAGTCAGATGCTGAAGGTGGCGGCTACGCGACTCCTGCTGGAACAGGCAAGATCCTAGGTGGCCACAAGAGCGCAAAGGCAAAGGAAGAGGAGATGGGCAAGTTTGGAGGCATGAGTGAGGTGGTAGTTCTGAAGGGTATGCTCAAAGGTATGGACCTAGACGAGGAAATGAGTAGAGGTGAAGGGGGCATCATGCAGGAGATCGGAGAAGAGTGCGGAGACAAATATGGGACCGTGGAGAGGGTGTTCATTCATCGCGGCAGTGATATGGATGAAGAAGGGGGGACGGTATTTGTGCGATTCACGAGCCAGCTCAGTGGATTGAGGGCTGTGAATGCACTTGAGGGGAGGGTGTTCAATGGCAATACCATCACGGCGCGGTTTGGGGATAGGGAAAAATTTGACAAGGGAGTCTTTGATTAAAATGGCGATTATACGAAGGTATAATTGGTGCAGTGGGAGGAATGGTCCAGCTCTCCACCATATCTTGTTCATTGTTCTCACATCTCCATCCCTATTACCGACTTTCGGTCTTAGACACGTCCTTCTCGGCAGTGTTCCCCGTTCCACACTTCCAAAGTCTTTCGCTCACCTTGACCAATCTGAATGCTTCTCCTCTCTTATCAGATTGTGGATTCGATTTTCCGTTGTCATGCTGCACAATGTCTGTCTTGTATCTACGGCGATCTCCCAGGGGTTTCGAATGCCCTTTTCTGTATCTGAAAGAAAGTTGTCTCAAACAGGAACGACTTCTTTCTTGCGACTGTTTCACACATCTGTGAAAGTCTAAGACTTAATAGGAAATCAAATGCTTCAGCGGTGAGCGACGTATCTATTTAATCATGTCCTTTGTCTGTGTTTAAGCATTTCCTCACTCAACTGCCATTCCATCTTGTCCAACAGATCTAGTCAGCAGCAACGTGATTATCTGGACAATCCACTGAACCATTCCTACGTGAACTTCAACATGCTATTCAACTTCTTCAAAACACTATTCCTGTTCTTCGGATTGGGAAGAGGACCTGAAGCTCCGCCGCTTCTTCCAATACATAGACCGAGCATCGAGACCTCGGCGAGTGCTCAAGCGAACCAGACAGAGCACCAACCGCTCTGTCCACCAGACCATATAAACACACCTCCGTCCACCACCGACCGAGCCAGCCAGACAGACACCCCTCCTCCGTCTCCACCGCACACCACTACCATCATTCCACCACCAAGCCCCCAAATCATTTACACCACGGACCCAATCGAGTGTTCGATGCGAGAGGAATATGAGCCGGGCGATAGCGGCTTTGTTAGAGCGATGATTAGGATGTTTAATGAGATGGGAGGGGCGTGAGCAGGAGAATATGGGGAGACAATCGGAAAGAAGATAAAGGTTTGGGGGATTGGCTTGGATGACTGGCGCTTGGTTGTTGATGGATGCTGAGAAGTGTTGCCGCCGTTAGGGGGCTGCGGGATAGATTTCCTTGCTTTCCTTATTTCCGTTTTCGAGATAGAGAATTTGATATTTGATACGCGGCTCTTGCAATCTAGTCTCAACTAGCTCAATCGACTAGAAAGGCGCTTCGTTTCCATATTGCTGTGCGTATTGAATTGTACTTCATGCCCTCCCTGTTGGCGTGGTTGTCGAATTCTGCTTGCTTCCGTAATTTCGAAAATGCGAAATTGTTCCCTTGCTTAATTGTCCTGTCTCTCAATCCCTTTGACGGACAGTACCCCTGTTTGAGGTTTTCAAAGGTGCTTTCTTTGACAATGGCCTTGTCTCAGAAGCTAGCGGCGCAAAACTGGAACGGCTACTGGTAGAGGAAAGGAAACTTCAAGTACCTGTGCTAGTATGAATTTTTAATTTTCCTTCTATGCTCATAGAAATTCCATAATCCTTTCCTTGCCCCACGATTCAACTTAGAATATTTCGTGAAGATCCCCAAACGATCAAGCAAGCCCACTTTCTTTGCCAGCGGTACCAAAAACACCAGGAATGCCTTTTAACATCCGCAAGAAGTTGAGCAAATACCGGCAAAGCAGGTTACACCCAGAGATTCCACCCAGCTACTCTCCACCTGCTTATCGCGATGAGCCAAATTCTCTGCAAGTGCCCAACACACCCCTGCCACAGTATACTGTTGATCGAGTTCTGCCTGACTACATGGATGTCTTGCGGGCCGATGAAGAAGAACTCAGTGTTCAAATTGAATGGTTCCGTTTTCTTGAGCGATTGGAAGCTTTGAGGGAGGCAAGAAGGTGGATAGAAGAAGTACGGAGCATGCGTGGTCTAGGACGGCAAGCGGAGACGGCGGATGCAGCCATGTCAACACAAACATGACGGCGGAGATTAATTATTGTTAAAGGGTTTCGATGATGGTATGCCTAGACGACTTATATAGTTTGAAAATTGAAGGCAAGGGAATATGAAGAAAGGAATCGCATTGTGGAAGATGGCAGCAGACGCAGGTATTGTACACTGGCGGGTTGAAATGGTAAGCTCTCAAAATTGTGAAAGATAAATAACTTCAATTAACCAATTCTGGGCGACGTTCGAGGCTGCCGGCGTCGATCGTTGTCGAGTGTCAGAGGTAATTGATGCTAGCCATTCGACCTTTAAAGTTTTTCCCATTGCGTCTGTCTGCTGCATGAAGTGTCTGCTCTAATTTCCCCATCCAAGAATTGCGATGTTTGGTCCTCTTGGGTAGCTCTTAAGAAGCCTTTGTTATGAAGATACTAGTTCCCAAAGGACTGATTAGACGAGCGAGGCGGAGAGCAACCATACCTGAGAATTCGAAGACAGCAAAGACTTGGGAGGGGCTGATGCTGGCGAACTAGGCATGCTGGGGAAGATCTCTTGGCCAGCAGTCACAGTAAATTCATTCAATCCCCCATTTGTAGTCATTACTTCCGCGTCCATTAGAGCTGATCAGTGGATTAGCAACGCATTAGGAGCGCACTGGCTTTCCAATTGGACGGGATGTTCTGCCAGTATCTCAAGCATGCCCAAACCAAGTAGCAACACCATGGTTTGCGGAAGCCGAAAGTGTCGTCCACTCAGCGAGCCTTCCATGGGATCCCCAGGGATTCGCACGATTTGTCGACCGTCACCCCTCGCTCGTCATAAATCGGGAGAATGTAGCAATCATGTAGTAGGAGACACTTTTGCGTTAAATATGCGGGGCCAAACGGCATCAAAACAGATAGCGAAGATTCGACCGCGATTTCGAAGAGTAAGCATATTCTGCAAAGAGCATTGGATGGTCGGCGAGGGCAAAGAGTAAGTTCGCATCGGCAGCGCCAGTAGCCAAGCACAATGGCGAAAAATGATTCGAGGAAAGACCAGACGGGATAGAGCTCAAAATTGGGACGTCAATATTCGTGACAGTGTTGAGGTATTGCATTTACCTCCAACGGCGACAGAGCATTGTCTTTGGGCTGGCGTGCCGACCCGTTGTAGTCTCGAAGATTCTCCCAAAATGTGGTCTTGGTTCGTCATGGCTTTTCTGAGACCGAACATGCTTGACTGATGTTCTTCATATTTTAGGGAATGCATAGTTTTGTCGGCTAGGTCGCAGAGTTCGTTAGCGAGATGTTCTTGCTTCGATCTGACAAGTATCATGCAGTAGGTACATCGGTAGAAGATCGAGGAGTCATAGACTTATACCGGAATAAGTGTTTGTTCGTTCTGAAATAGTGTGGGACCTCTTCTCGAAGCTCGAACATCTTCACTCCCCTTTTGCTTCCCTCTCCGTTCTCTCTTTCTCCGCCTTCTCTTGAGCTAGCACCCTCTGCACAATCTCTTGAGTCCCCTTCCTCCCTTTAAGTCCCACTAATTCACCCTCCACCGTCGTCCTCCCTTGGCCCCTTTCCTCCACGTCTCCCAACTTCTTTGCCTTATTCCCGCCCATATTCTCACTCTCGCTCTTGGCCTCCCTCCCTACTCCTCTAAAAAGACTAAGTCCACTTGTACCCTCAACTTTGTCAAGTACGCCGTGTCGCCGGAGACTTTCCTTGCGCATGTCGAGCTGGCCGCCGTCGGCTTCGCGGTGGAGCTGAGCGTTGCGTTTTGCGGCGCGGATGGAGGAGACGCTGTAGGCGTAGAGGATTATGGCCATACAAACAGCGCCGATGGGGGCGGTAATTGTCTAATTAGCAGTAAGTTGGGTGCTTTGGGAGTCTGGAATTGAGGTAGAGTTTACTCGGGGGTTGAAGATTGAGCCACTGGGCTTGAATATTCGCGCCATGGCTTTCTGGGCGTGGATTTACGCAGAACGCTTGCGCGAAATGGAATTGAATATGAACCACTAATTATTTACATGTTGGAATCAAGAACTTAAGAGAGGTCCTGCTCTCTCTTCACAATAGTGGGTGGGGGAGAAATTGGAGTTTAAGGTGATGTCAATGCTGAGCTTGGTCTTCGCAATAGATGGGTTCCGATTCTTAGGTCCATTGCTAAATTAAGGTTAGTACCATTCTTGATATCATGCTTTTAGCTCGTTGCTTTTTCTTAGGCCCTGATATTATAGTCTAGTGTATCTGCATCGCGACGTAGTTCACGCCTAGATTTGCCAGTGAACTACGATCCTTACTTGATACCCTAATTGCATCCGTTCGGGATGTGGAAGTCTCGAAACACCCGAGAGAAAATGATGCTATTAGCTGCGAGTTACAACTATGCTGTCTTGTTGAGGGGAAAATATCACAAGTCGAACATTCTGTGCTGCTAGTTATCATGATTGCGAGTAAAGCGGCTGTGTAATATGGGGTTGGAAAAGTTACGAATGACGCATAGAAACCGATGTGCGCTCAGGGGTACGCTCGAAGCTTTGAAGCAGCAATATGGGATGAAATTTGCAAGGTCTCGTACAAGCTGAAACCAGAATTGATGGCAGATGAAGCAACTGTGTTGTTAAGCGGCCTCATTCTCCCTTTTGGTCTGCGTATTGGAGCCGTGTATTATCGGCGGGAACAGCCTGCTCTGCTCACTTTGCTGTCCGTTCAGCAGTTCTGAACTGTTCGGAAGGCGCTGGATTAGCACTGCGTCGCACGCTATCATTGTAGAGTAAACAATCAATAATGCTCACCGGGATGACTTGCATCTTCTCCAGATCCCAGACACCGCTTGTTGTATATATGTCACTTTTGATCCTTTCCAAGACCTCCTCCTGACTATTTCCATTGATCAAAACGACCGAGCCCACCATTTTCGGCTGCTCCCCTTCCTTCGGATGTTCTGATAGCATAGCACCTCCAAGTGTTACCCTCTTAGCCTCAACATCCGATTTGGCTCCGGCGAGGTGCTGAGGGCGGACTGAGAGCCGCTTCTCGAGAGCGGAGGGCTTGTCGGGGAGGATGATCAGGTATTCTTGCATAGCTGAAGCGGAAGAAATATAACGCGAGTTGAATAGGTGAGCTCTCGGTATTGCACGTTGAGTACCGGCTCTGTTGGTCGAAAAGGCACTGATCGTCTGATGTATCAGCGAGGAGCGGAGGCACAGTAGACGAGGGAACATGAGTTGCAAAATGGCAGCTTCTACGGGGCGAAAGATACGGAAGAAGATTTATATCATATGAGATGTATGTATGTGATGCGAACTGGAGCTACGAGTACGTTCGAGGATGAAATATGGCACGGCGGCGCCGGGGGTTCTTGAGGATTCGTGGTGGGGATCCCAGTGTCGCCGCAAGACGTGGCACGATACAGCAAAAACCCTATATAAGCAAGGGGCCAAAACGCGTCCTCGATTGCTTAAAAGGTAAGATTGTTTGTACCGAATTTCACCGAGCTTCGCCGAGTACCGATGTTAAATTTATAACAGTAGGTAAAGAGCGATATATCCAAAATAAACTTTCTGTGTACAGAGCAACTTTGTGTACACGGCTCTCTTTCCTATCAAAAAATCCCCTCTCTTTATAAGCAATCCTAATAAAATTTTCAAATTTACTAAGTAATTGCTTGTAAGGCGAGATCGATGCTAAATACTAGTAAATTTTAGTGGTGCTGACATCTTGTTGTTACTAGCGCGAAATTGCTTATACGGCGATTGCTTATAAAGGGGATTTACTGTACTTGATTAGCGATACCCTACGTCTCAAGTGTCGTTCTAGACTCTTTAGGCGAACTGCTCGATCTATGCGTTCGTCTGACATACGAAGGCTACGAGAAGTTGTCCTCAAACAAACTTCTGAGCGGAGAAAGTTAGGGAAGTCCTTTTGCCCCTTTTGGGAGAGACCTGACTTTGTCGGCTATCAGAGCACGAAAATGCCATCAGCACTATCACGGAGATTCTGCATCGTCTTTTCAGCCTTCGTTTGCTCTACGAAGAACGCCACTCAGATATTGACTACGGCCTTTTCCACAAATCGGAGAGACTTGAAATCTAGCCTTATGATTGTCTCTACGCTGCTTGGTATCCTTGGGCTGGCGAATAGTTTCTTAGGAATTCGAACTCGTAAAGAATCAGTAGACCAACGTGCAAAATCGCCCATACCGTGCTGACAGCTTGAGCCTTGCATGATCAAGCATGCAGCTTATCAATCACCTTTACAAATTATTACCAAGGGTCCATGGACTGCAAGGCTATGAGAATGAGACGTGGATGCAGGTAGAGTTGGAGAAAGAAAAGAATGCAGACATGTTTTGAGAACATGGACTTG
Organism: Pyrenula massariospora; assembly: GCA_021030905.1. Taxonomy (NCBI): domain Eukaryota; kingdom Fungi; phylum Ascomycota; class Eurotiomycetes; order Pyrenulales; family Pyrenulaceae; genus Pyrenula; species Pyrenula massariospora. The sequence continues at coordinate 188,437 of JAGFMI010000029.1, forward strand.
CACAACTCTCTGTTGGAACCCAGTGCATTGTCCCTTGCAAATACCAACTTCAGGTGTTGGTGGCAGCGACCGTAGCCTTGAAATAGTCCATGGCTTGATTTCTGTCAACCCGTAGCGCCTCCTTTTCTTTCCCATTCATGACACTGAAACGCCGCTTTTCTGAAACCAACAATTACAGGCCATTTCGTTCCGCATGGCACCCTACACTATTCACTCATGGTCCGTAGTTGCACTAATTTGCGAAAGTCAGCTCAACCCGTCCGGTCCCCTTTTTTGCAACAAGAAAGGAAGGAGCATGAGCACTCACATAGCCAAACGAACAAGCCCCACCGCATCCCTGCGCATGGCAATCTGACGTCGTTCCACACGGTGGAAAACAGTTTGCGCGCTCGCCAAGGTTGGCGGATAGCTTGGCGACGTTCATCTCGTCGGCCACTGGGCTGGCAAGGACGGTGGCGGTGGTGAGGAGGGTGAGAGCCGCGATGAGGGTTTGAAAATGCATAATGTAATGCTTTGAGGCTAGAATATTGTTTATTAGAAGGGAACAGTGTTACTGATTAGAAATGATTGACGTGAAAAAGAGGGCGAGGATAAAGCGCCTAGTGATAGCTGGAGAGTCGCTTAGCTGAGAAGTGAATCTGGGGTAGGGAAAACGGCATTGAAAGAGCGGGCGGCTTTGAGCGTTATATAACAGCCTTTGGTGGATCATAACGGCCTGTGGGATCATAACGGCCTGTGGGATCATAACGGCCTGTGGGATCATAACGGCCTGTGGGATCAAAACGAGTATTACAAGGTAAGCACCTCTGTCTGACAATGTTTTGCCCCTTCAGTGCCTAATTGGGAAGAAACAGCTCGGGAAATGATTCGTGACAAACCCTTACGCTAAAGCGTATTTTTCAGAGCAGAAAGCGAATGAAAATCTGTAAGGGTAGAATTATCAATGTCTGATTAGGTAAAGTATACAAAGCAGAGGAAGTAAGCAGTTTAAATTGATGCCAACAGAAGCTCTCCTTGGCTGAAAAGTCCCTCGAGGAATACGAGTTTTCTGACCTGTAGAACCAAAGCCGACGGCAAAGGATCGTCAATCATCCTTTCGGAATGTGGGGTGCAAGAATGGGGTTGTGAGTGCTGAGAAGGTACATTGTTTAGTTGAAAAAGGCACAGCGTCAGCGTGTCGCGAGAAAGCTGATGAGACTTGTCAATTTCGCCACTTGTAATATCAGGGAAAGCGTCATGAGCCAAGTCATGTCGTCCATAGCTGAACCCCAACGGGACCACTTTAGCACTAATCATTCAGTCGATGCTTTCGATATCTAGGCTACTCATTTCCTCTTTTTCCTTCCTAAACCGCTTCGGTTGCTCCCAGCCCGACTCACCTCGCTGATAACGCTTGCGCTTCGTTTTTGAGCTGCAGAAACCACAGAACGGGTAGTAGAAGCTTTGCGCTCGTGGGCCTCAGCCTCGCTTTGATCTGCTTCGACTTCTGCCGCTTCATCTTCCTCGTCAGGTTCAGGCTGTTCCTCGTCATCTTCACCTTCCCCGTCTTCTTCCTGGCCGCTTTCTTCGATTTCCCCGTCTGCTCGCTCGTCTTCGTCTTCGTCTTCTTCTCCTTGCTCTTCATCATCTCCAGCAGCTTCTATATCTGCGTCTTCTTCTTCCTCACCTTCTCCTTCTCCATCAGCCTCAGCCTCGCCTTCAGATTCCTCTTCGACCTCTGGACCAGCTTGAAATTCTTCATCTTCCTCGTCATCATTGTCAACGCCCAGTCCAGCACCGATATCCTCTTCTTCTTCATTTTCGTCCTCGTTTTCGACATCCTCATTCTCTTCTCCATCTTCCCCATTGGCTTCTTCTTCGTCATCCTGACGATCATGATCTGGCGAATCTTCGCGTTGACTAGTCCGCTCCTCGTCGTCTTCTTCATCCGGTTCGATTTTACTGTCCTCCATGTTCTTGAGAACGCTCTCGTCACCTTCCTCTTCCTCCTGTGCCTCATTTGTATCACCATTTGTTTGTTGGTGTGATAGCTTTGCTTGAGCAAGACGATCACCATGTACCTCTTCGCTCGCGTCCTTCATTGCCATGTCTTGTCTAGCTTCAGAGTCTTTAGTACCACCGTCTGCTTCATTATCTTCATTACCCTGGCCGCTTTCCCCGCCTGCATCTTCGCCTAGCCTTCGTCTCCTCACACCTTCGAGTACTTGAATTTCGCTGCTGACTTTCTCTGCATGTTTCCTGACGTCAAGTAACAGATTGATCTCGCCAATAAGCGATTCAAAGGTCCGAACGACCTTTTCAGTAGGCATGACAAGTCTGAGAGGCACATTGAGATGAGCAAGAGCACCCTGAATCTTTTGAGTCTGAGCCTGGCTCTTGGCCACTGTAGCCCTATTTGCCTTTTCCCCACGGAAAGTGACTCCAGACGTGATTCGTTCAGAATGACGAGTCACACCGTACTTGACCTCTTCAGCTAGCGTCAGCTGGCGGACCGCTGGAGGAGCAGCCATGGAGCCCTTCTTTTGAGGGCCAGCTATCGGTGTCTGCGCAACATCGTCGCCGGTCTGCTGTGTATTTCGCCTTGTGTACTGGTTGGGATGGCTGCCTTTCTCCCATGAAGGGCCACCACCGGTCGATGATTGAGGAGCCGTTGAGCCGTCGATTGCCCGCCGTGTGCCTTGCTTCAGTGCCCGCTCTTTCTGTAAAAGGTGCTGTAATGTCTGGTGTAGGCCTGCACTCGAGCGTTCAAAGCCGTGGGTCTCCTCGTCAGGGAGGCGGCGTCGCTCAGTTAATGAGAAGTCTATACGACCTAAAAGGTCGTTCCTAGACACAAGCCAATCATCTTCATCCTTGAGAATTTTCTTCAGCTCTGCGAGGAGCAATTGTTCCTCCATCGCCTCGTTCTCTTCTCGAGCGAAAAGCGCCTCTGCAAGCTTCTTGCGGTTCCTCTCCGTTGAGTAATCGTACTTCTTAGCTAGATCCCAATTAGTGTACTCATGATTATTCATCTCTTTGGGAGGTATTCGCCGCTCAAACATCTTGTGATATACAAAGTAATAGCGAGCTTTCAATTCCTCAAGGCTGCGGTCATGATAAGGCGTATTCACGAGTGTGGAGTCGATATCCATAGCATCTCCGTTAGTCTCGATGCTTTGAATATGAGGAGGGAGAGCGATCTTAGTCTTATCGTACCGGTCAGCCACGACAAACCATCGAAGGTCGTAGTCTTTGCAAAGTTCCATTAAATAGTCTGTCTCTTGCTTTGTCCAATCCTCAGACTTTAACATCAGCTCGTATTCGTCGTCCGTGTAGCTGGGAACATCAACACGGATATTGAATTTCTCCATCGGGAACTCGTCATCGAACCGATAAACAACATCTTGGCCAGATTCTGGCGCGTTCATCTTATCTTCTGTTGAACCAACACCTCCCATCGTTGTATCCTCCCCGCTCTTCACCTCTGCAGCTTCGCCATTTGGCTGGGGTCCTTTGACTGGCTTAGCGTCGCTGTGAGGGCGCTTCACCTTCCAATGCCTTAGCCACAGGCCGTCGTCTCTTGCGCCATTCTGAAAGGGTCGGAGTTCGTAGTGCCTTGGTTTGAAGGCTTTGTTCATGTAGGCAGGTTTTGATTTGTATTTGATCTGATTGAGCGGTATTGGAGGTGCATGGTCGCCTTGTAGAGCTTGAATCTCACGGCTTATTCCTGTGACTCGGGGGGCAGGAGGCCCCTTCAACTTCTTTGCTGGCGGAGGGCCGGTTGGAGTGGCAGAAATGCCCATGAGGTCGCGGGCATCACCACCACTCGCCATTTTCGCAGCCCTGGATCTGATTCGAATAAATTAGTTGTAGAGAATAGACTGCCTGTAATCGAATCGGAAAAACCATCGATGTCTAAATCAACATATCGTTGACAGTCGCGATCGCCAGAACAGCCCAAAAAAATAGGATTAAGAGTGGCGCTCAAGCACTAGAACGGTGTGAAGGAAGATTCCAGGAAGACATGAAAGCCACGACATTGATTCAGTACTTCTGTACACTGGTGTAAGTATTCGCTCGCTAATGAAGCAGCGCGTTTAATTCCAAGACAATACAATCCTTCACCTGAGCGGTCGCAATAATGCAACCCGGAGTCGTTCCGCACTCGGGGCCGCGGAGCCCACCACCCTTGCTTTAGGCGTGAAAGTTACGCCGCCTTACGCTCACCCTCAATCGCACGAGTAGATACAGAAAGGCTACAACTACCAGTCTAAACAAAGTAAGAAGATTCCGATATATTAAGCTTTATGAAACCCGCCAGAAAGTTACTACTGTCTCTGAATGTATTGTCTTCATCGTGGTGGATCGAGGAGGGAATGAAATAGCTCTGGCCGCTTCGACGCCTTTAGCTTGCAAGGCCTATTACAATCGTAAGGGTCGGCGAGGCATGCCGTGTAACTGCATTTCTAACGTAGAGTAGACCACTTCATTAACCACCATCACATATTTGAGGCTGGAGTTGGCTCCGTTGTCACATGGTAGAATAACCCTCCCTATTTTCAAGGCCAAGGAAATGATACAGCTCGAATAATACGATTTCGCCACGACTCCCACATCTTCCACACAATCATGACTGCGGCTGTAAGTGGTATAGTGATCACCCAATATATCCAGAATAACGGGGAGACGACATTTTTGGTCTCGCCTAGATTGAAGTTGAACATGTTCATACCGAAAAGGCTCTTTCCAGAGGGAATTCAATTAGCCCACATATTTATGCGATCCAAGGACAGAATACATAATAGACAAAACTCACGGAAACATATGTAGGAGGGAGAAAGAAAGCTGTCAAGAACGCTACAGTCAGCATAGAAGAACTGTCCTGTTTCGCCGCCGAAGCGATATCCAAGTTACTGCGACTGTCGACTTGTGCAACAATAGCGTTGAGCTATTGAGCCGGAATGCCGTTAGAAAACTCGGAGTAAACGAAGGACTTTGACTCACAGTTGCCATGAGATTATTGACTCGCTTCTGTAAGCATTGGACCTGGTGTAGCTGATTACTAGCGAGGTCAATATTGTCCTGCAGGGCCTCCGTGAAATCGGCGTCTGCCGCCATAGTCTTGTCGGTGCCAATGCGACCATGTATAGACGTATGTTTGAGTACATCTAAACATTCGAGAAGAAACCTGTTCAGCGAAATAAGGAACACTAGGCGTCTTTCCAAATAGATTGGACCTGTTATCAGCCTATAGCACTCCTGCGTATACGCACGCAAAACATCTGGCTTCCAGTTCCAACCGCGGAATCCTGTGGCACCCCGGGTGATGCCAAGTCTCTGTTCCAAGTCGCCAACGTCTGTACCGAGATTCTGTATCATCTCTGTATAATAGGTATCAAGAAGCCCCGTTAAGAAAATCAGGAAGGCGAAAGGATTTTCCAGCTCGGAAATCGCGTGCGTCAAGTAAGCCTCAATTTCCTGTAAGTCTGCTCTTGTGAGTCCGTCGAAGAAGACATCGCATGAATTCTTCCTTAGGTCCCAGGAGAACGTTAAAGACCAGATGGCTTTATCTTGGTTTCGCGGCGCATGAGGTACACGGGTTACAACAGCTTCAATTCGTGAGCTCTAGACTTGAAAAAAAGTGAGCTCTAACTTATATTGACGAGATTACCGGACTCGTCACGCTGAAAATACTTGAAATGAGCTCCAGATGTGTTGGCGTTTGCTCGTATGTGGAGGTATGAAGGCGGAATGCGGAAGACGTCGGACAAAACCCTGAAAGTGTCCTTCTTCAAAGACATATATAAGGTTCGAATGTCTTTCTTTTTATTTACTGTACGGTGACAAGTGAATCTGTTGGCGCTCAGCGAGACGCGCGAGTAGGATGCCATCTAAAAAGCGTACAAGGCCCGAAACAGAAAGTCTTCTCTACCTTCATGCAGCAAAGCACAGAGCTGCTCTTCCGATAAGACCACTTTTTGTATCGTACGTAGCGAGCGCTCAACTTTGACCAAGAGAAGTTCATGATGTGATGCTAGGCTATCATCGAAACGTGGAAGTCGTCCCAAAAACCACTCCGAATACATATTTTTCGAAGCAACGCGAGCTCTTAAGAGTAGAGGTAAGCTGCAGAACTGGTCGCCTCTTTCGAATTTCGAAGAGAATCTTCGCGATATATCGAGGCTTTCTAGTTAGAACATGTCACGTCAAGGCTACAATTTCACGGTCAACTATCTTGGTTAGAGTGGGGACGTTCTCCAGGGCTGACTCCAGGCTGATAGAGCCGCAAGAAATGGAGCGATCCTCGGCTCTTTCACATCTGAAAAGAGAGCTCGATCCAGCCATGTGGCCGTCAACTGTGGCCGTCCTGATCCGCAGGGACCAGGGGACGAAGTTAAGGCATCATCATACCGTGGAAAATTCACTAAAAACGGTGGCGTCAATTAATGAGGAGATGCAGGTGAGAAGTGGTGATATGGTGATAGCATATCAACTGGGGGGTTGATAAAGTAGCGAGGAGCTTTAATGTGGGTGAGCCGCCAGAAGTACAAAATCTGCATCCTCTTCGCCCCCGCGTCCGGTATTGGGATGATGCCGCCCTGTGCTCACCCAGCAACACAGACGGGCAATACTCCATAACACCCCAGTATGCGAGGCGCATCAGCGTTGATTTCATCATGGTTCACTCTCGCTGACTGCTACTGGGTGGTCAATACTTTCTCGTACAATCGCTTACATTCATCGGGTCGCCTCTGAACCTATGGCCTAGCAGGGGGTGACAACCCCAGACGGCTTTAATACCATCCAGGATTTAGATTTGTGGTATACAATTCGCAATTTGGTCCTCAGGGACGCCTTCAATGTCAATGCCAGCCAGGTCGGAACGACGTGACGATAGCCACCGGGTGGCCTCCGGGCGACAGTCTATCTTTACATATTCTCTATACCTCTGTCAATGCGTTTCCTTTCCCCTCTTAGCTTAACGTATGCTCTGCATAGCCAACAAAAGGCTGAGGCCATTCAAGCTCATTCATATGGTGGAGGCGTTTTATGATGTGAAGCGGCTCGTGCGCCTCACCTGGCTCGCGGGGTACACCTTTGCGGCGAAATCCTTTCGTCGTTCATCCGACATGTCGCTGCGCTGTTGTCCCAGCATTAAAGGATGAGTCATAGTCAGAGGAGCGGTCAAGCTAGCCCTGAGCAGATAAGCCAATCCCCTCTAGACTTAGGTAGGTACTTATGGAAGTCGGTGCCTTCCATTGGTCTGGAAGTTCGCTGGCTTAGTTGAGCCAGGCTCTTTGGCGGGATTTGAAAGTTGGCCCGGAAGAGAACGAGCCACAACATTTTGTCATCGTTAGTTGCCTCTCTTCCTATGCGATGGTTTGCACGCAATCATCGTGGCGTTAAATGTTTACTATCTTCTCCCTCGGACGGAAGTCCAAAAGGTATTTGAATCAGCGGCTCCCCCCCTTCCTCAACGTACACTGCAAAGCAGACTGGTCTATCGTTACCGTAACTTTTGCGACTTTCACCAATTCCATTGTGAAAAGGAGGCAACTGGTGAAGACACAAACCACCACAACAATCATTGTGTCCAACCTACCCAAGTACTTCAAATCCAGCGACACCTGCACAGCAAGGACCATGTACACAGTCAAAGATTCTAATGCAACAGCAAAAGCCTTCAAAAGCCTTCACAAGCCAGGTGACCCTCTGATACTAGCAAACATCTACGATCGTCTGTCTGCGGAAGCGATTGGAGCCTTGCCCTCCGTAAAGGCACTAGCGACGGCATCATATGGCGTTGCTCGTGCCAATGGCTTCGAAGACAACGACATGACTCTTGAGACGAACTTGGAGGCTGTAAAACCTATTGCCGAGGTTGCACGGAAGCTCAAAAAACCTTTGACTGTGGATATCCAGGATGCATACGGAGACCGACTTGAAGAGGCGATCGGGCAGCTCATCGACCTGGGTGTGGTCGGGGTGAATTTAGAGGATGTTGACAAAGAGTCGCAGAAGTTCCATGGTATCGATATGGCCGTGGATCGTGTGAGGAGAAGCCTAGATGTTGCGAAATACAAAGGCGTTCCGGATTTCGTGGTGAACGCACGGTGCGACACGTTGGTTTGGGGCGGTGAGCTCGAAGAGACCATTCAACGGGGCAAGGCGTATCTAGTAGCAGGTGCGACGACAGTCTTCGTTTGGGGTGGCTCGAAGAGAGGCGTCTCTCGAAGTGAGGTCGAGCAGCTGGTCAAGGCTTTTGACGGAAAGTTGAACGTTTCATTGAAGATGGCGGCCCCAGATCGGCTGACAGTCAAAGACTTGAGTTCGATTGGCGTCGCAAGAATCTCCACTGGCCCACAGCTCCAATTTATTGCCCATGCAAAGATTGCAGAAGAGGCGAAGAAGCTGACGGAAGGCAACCTATGAATAGGACCTTATTCGCCTTAGAGTTTGTACCGAAGGGGTCTTGACCCGGTCATCTATCTGATTTCCCCAGAGCTTGCAACATCCGTTTCTCCATTTCCGTTCTCAATATACTATCATTCACCGATCTTCTACATCTGTAGGTTTTAAACACATGTAGTCTAGGTGGCATCAACAAGAATATTGACGTTGTTGACGCTGTCCTGCTACGATTCGCGCAAGGTATTATAAGGCAAGCCCTTCCACGTCCTCCAATATAAAGTAGTATGAGGTGAGTTAAGTTTCTGGATTTGACAGGACATGCAAACTGCCCCGTGAGGCCTTCGGTAAAGGCAGAATAGAGATGGCTGGATGTCTCAAACGCCACTATCCCATAATGACATTGAAATAGCTCTCATACTGGGCTAACTTCAGTTGCTGACGGAATACTGGTGAATCGATTCCGTCTCAGCTCTACCACTCCGAGTCAGTCCTTCATGTCAACTAAACTTTATACTGCGGTGAGTAATGAATATCACCAATCGTGCTCTGCTAGCGGAAACACTCCTTTCCTGAATTGTTCCGCCTTCACCGTCTTTAAAGGATCAATATGCCGAGCCCCAAGTGTGCGCAGTGCCTCCACCACATTCTGTCTTGAGTGTATCATAGCCGTCAACATTGGCCATTCATCATCCCCTCGTTCATACCACCCACAACCTTTGTCGACAGGAACGCCTAGATCGGCCAAGGCCCTCACGACACAGCCCCACCCGTATTGACATGCGCCTAGCATGGCTTGCTCTGCCTGGTACTGATGCTCTTTGATGTTAAAGTCCTGTGAGAAGAGTAGGCGGATGGCGGCGGGCTGGCCAGACCGGGCAGCGTCGGTTAAAGGACCGTAATTACCCTCGATATTGAAACCGTGAGGATTTGCACCAACGTTAAGGAGTAGGCGCATCACCGAGGTATGGCCACGACTTGCGGCGAGGTTGAGAGCATCCTTGTTGTTGAGGCTGCCGTAGAACGGTTCGGCATCTGTGCGAGAAAGTAGGAACGAGACAATTTCGGTATGGCCGCATTGAGAGGCGAGTTGGAGGAGGTCTTGCTGTGGAGGGTCAGGAGAGAAGGTACGGAAGGAAGAATTGGAGAGTTCGTTCGGGTAGGTTATTAGCAGATGTGAGACAGTGGATGTAGAACCGCGGCGGATGGCGGACAGTAGGCATTGGCGGAGCAAAGGGGAGCTAGGGGAGAAAGTGGTTGCGTGAGGGAGAAGAAGGTTAAATATGGAGAGTCGGTCGTAGATGACACTGTCATAGATAGCGTCTTGGATTAGTTTTGCAGTAGGAGATGGCTTGTGAGATAAGAAGAGCTTAACAATGGAGGTATTGCCGACTCTCGTTGCTTCAAGCATCGCGTAAGACTCATTTATATCCGCCTTAGCCTTGAGGAGGGTTTCAACAATGACTAGATGTCCCTGCATAGCCGCTGTGCTCAGGGGGTCAGAGAAATACCAGCTGTCAGGATTGGGGTGGAGATCTGGACTCATGAGTGAAGTAAATGAAGGTAAGCCTGTGTAAGCAGCCATCGAAAGGACCGACCAACTATCTTGCCGTTGATCCTGCTGAGGTGGCGAAAATGTTGAAGCTTTGCTGCTAGCCAATATGTCAAAGACATTCTGTCCCCAAACTCTGGCTAAGCAATCACAGGTTGCTTTTTTATAAGATAAGTGGTCATTTGTACTTGTGATGCTGCTTATTTGACGAAACGCTGTAATTTGTTCTGCGGTTTTCTGTAAAGCTTTCAGAATATAATTATCAACTTGCATATGATCATCGACAAATGCACGATAGAAAAGCATGCGCGAGATTATGGAGGGATCAAGGCTTCTGTCAGGAGCAAGGATCGAGGCACGGTCAATGAGCCTTGTCGAGATTGTGGCGTTGACGATTTCGATATCAAAATTTTCTAACGTAGATTAAATTAGAAATGAATCTATGCGCTGCATCAAATAATAAGGATAAAGACAGTATAGATTGACGACAATGGCCTCTTGATTCGAGGACCGGATAACAACTATAACTTACTGCAGACCAAACGCGCTCGGAAAGACCTTCTTAAACCTAGCCGCTTCACGGTCTCTTCCAATACTGCCTTGAATAGCTCTAAAGGTAGATCCAGAAGACGCATGGTGATAATTTGGTCTGCGTCCGACCACCGGGCTGGAATCGATTGGCTATCTTCAAAGAAAGCCGATAAGACGTAGGATAGTAAGCCAGCGAATCTAGACCCTGATGGAAACTTACGTTAAGTAAAAATTCGACAAGATTTTTGTCTGTACCAGTAGAATATGATTTGTCCTGAGACACTTTGTCTTGAGACAATGTTCGGTTTTTGCTGTTGGTGGCTTCGGAAGTTGTGGTGCGGACTTTGAGACAAATGTCAGCTCGACCGCGCCACCCTAGGAACCATGTTGTGTAACCGCTAGGGACGTTCCCCTGCGCAAGAAAAGAGACTTTGTGCGAATTACCGCGTTTTAGAGCCTTGCTGTTACAGATGCGAAGTTTCAGCCGTGAACCCATCACCTTCTGCACTTCGCATGAGTTCAATTTCAAGCGCTGATTTGCGTGTTGTAGTATGAAACACACGTGGGAGCGTGGCGCAAGCTTAGGATGTCCATATTTAAGAGCAATCCACGGTTTTTGAAACCAATGTAGCAATGACTACGGGTTTGGAACGTACCTTTCAGTCAAGGTACTTAACCCTGGTAACTAGTAACCGCCCATCTAGTCGTAAAGTTAGTGCCTGAAGTTGTGGAGCACAGCATTGATAATAGACCAGTATTTACGCTGCGTTACAGGTTCCAACGCTTTTTTGCGCAGCTATATAAAATTCTTATACCATCCCGAGATGGGCAGTTTGTATGAAGTTTTTTGTTTATTTAAGACCACTTGGTGCCACCAGGAGCTTTTTACAGGTTATCAAAGACTGTCAGCGGCCCTTGGGGCTACTAGAAATCCCTTGGGACCCTGCAAAGAGGCTACAGGGCCTTACGCCCCCAGAATTTAGTTCCCAGATCTTCTTTATTTCACAACATCGCCTTCATTCCATGCTAGCAACAGTACAAATAATGAGCCCATATCCATGCTTCACTGTATTACCGTGGTGTGGATAATATTGCGACAGTCTTGAGTCTGTGTGAAGTGTTAGACTCGGTCTCAGGCTTGCGCAACTTAAAAGGATAGATTGTGTCAAAACGTTGCGCGCAACATACTCATCATTGTATTATGCTGGACGCTGTTAAAAGGTACAAAGTCTCTAGCTAACGTCCAAACGGAAGAACCAGCTGTCTCATGTGCTCTGGATATTGTGCTTTCCATGTGCCTACCACTTTACGTCTGCGGTCACAAATTCGAAAAGTCCGGTGCTCTTGACACATGCGCTGCTCTAAAATGCTGAAAAATCATTACACGGCCATACATTGCCCAGGCGTCTAGTGAGTCGGACAGATTCCTGCAAGCCCAGCTCAAATCTGCGATCACTAAAGGAACATGATCATGGACCCTATCAAAATGATCATTCTATGTGATAATCGGCCCTGCGAAGTTTGAACTCAGATTCCTGTTGATGGTTGTATATCAGATGATAATCCAATATTGACTCTCTTGAAAACCGATATCTGCCATATGGCGCGGGAAAGTGGGAGTCTTTCATAGCATTCTAGCTCTGCTAAGTACCCCAGCCCCATTTGATGATGATGGAAGCTGGGTGCCCTCCGTGTTCTTGGTTTTTAAACTTGTTCGTGGGCCCGAAAAAGGTGATCTCCTCAATTGAGCGTCCACCGGCCTTACCAAAAACTTCTGGATACCAACATCTCATCTGATTTGTTGAAAAAATATTGTCGAGCATGTGAGAGCGATCGAAGTCTTGGTTATCGTTTTCAACGAATCTCGACAGGGTTATTTTCCCGTCTAGGTTGACATTCCTTTTTTTGAAAAGGCGGAGGATAAAGGCATTCTGAGCATTATAAGTAAGACGTACTAAAAATGGGATAAGAAAAGACAAACGGTGTTGTCATTACCAATGCTTTGTCTGACGACGTAGACGAATTTTGTGGTAAGTTCCTTACTGTTGCCAATGCCCCCAAACTTCTTTGACAAATGCATGAAGGCAAGGTCATAATTTTTCAGCGCTTGGTTATTATAAACACTGTCCCTTGTTTCATGATCGTCAGTAGGATTTAGGTATCGATTATTGTCTAGTTTTGCATGATTATCTTCAGCAATCAGCATAACATGATCATTCCCGGTGCCGATTTTACTACGAGCCGTGTATCGCGTAGAGTACGGATTAGAATTCCTCCCCGGAGGTGGTTCACGTAATAGCGAATAGCTTTTGAAGTCGGAATATGTTGCTCCATCAAGATCGATGATCGGATCATTCATTTGCCTTAGCAGATCTCTGATACCGCTCTCTCCCGAGGATCCGGTAAGTAAAGTATTGTCATCCGGATCCTCATCGGTCTTATAGCCTTTACTAAATTTGGCTTCAATCTCGTTTAAATGGTTTGGTCTCTCAGGCTGCATTTTAAGCTTTCCTGCCTCTTCAGCTGCTTCATAAGCGTTAAGTAGTGCATTATCATCCTTCACTCCGGACTTCTTTTGAGCATCAGCTACCATCTGATCATGGCTGGGATCCCAGGGCTCACAACGAGGTGCTAGACCTCGTTTTGCAGTCGCACATCCAACTACAGGATGCTCAGGGACATCTGGATCAGGGCCATCGGCATGATGAATGTTTCCTCCAAGTGTAGCCGACGTATCTCCTCCGGAATTGGAAGTACCATGTGCATGAGACAGAGATGTATCTGAAAGTCCAGGTGAAGATTCTCCGGGGTCCTTCGTACCCGTTCCAGGACCCTCTGTACCCGTTCCAGGGCCCTCCGTACCTGGCCCAAGCTTTGGTTCAGTCTCAGGTGGTCGAGGATTGACTGCTCGTTCTGTGTGAGCCGGTAAGATAATGTCTGTTCGGGGCACTATTGAGTTAAATTTAGATCCTCGTATTACACTGAAAGGAAAGGCTCCAACTGAATCGCTGCAGTGTGATAGGAGAGTAATTCCCGCCAGAAGAATTTTCAAATTTGCGGAGGCGCGCATGATTATGATATAACAGACAACTGCGAGGGAGTGCTTCCACTTTGACGACCTGGGATAAGGAAAGACATTTATATTCCAGTATTCCCCTGAACAAATCGTGTAGCGTTCGTTTTCATAGTTCAACAGCCTACTAAGACGGGAGGCATCAATGAACAAGTGTTATATGTTGCTATGATGAAACAAGTACGTTCCTGCTAGCGCGATTGCGGATTCAGCTCTGGGGCTTTAAGTGAAGACGAGCCAGATTTGGTGTAGCCAACTGCTTTCTGAGGTGGGCTTAACAATGATGGTATCCATCCTCGGATACCGTTGGTGGATAACAGTTTTCCACGCTCTGAAACTAGGATTTTGAAGCTTAAAGACATATCAGATATGATCAGTGCAAGACATCAACCTGTTGTGATAGATCTAGCAAGCCAACAAACGCTGGCTGCCTGCGATGATTAGCAAAAGTAAATTGCCTGCAATGAGAGGCAGGCTGACAGGCCGTCACCAAGGGAAACTCTAAATTTGGTCTGATATTAGCGAGCGCACCGATCGCCTTTGAAAATTCCTCGTGGGCTATGCCACTATAACCTCTCATTATATGGAGGAAGTTGCTGTACAAACACACCTGACATTCTTCACACTTATGTTGGGGTTGCAATTTTCTCTGCATCGATCGAGAGAGTCCAAAAAGCAGTAAATGACATACCTTGCAGCAAGGGCCCCACCAGTTTTAGCGTTGTCAGGTTACGACCGCTAGTAGACATCCTGTAATATGGGGAAATTTTTGCTGCAGCCAAACTTTGGAAGTGTTCTCTGGTCCTGATACGACTTAGAGTCAGAGGCCTCTAACTAACATCGACAAAGCTACGACACAAACTTTTACTTGGTCACCCATGCCAAAATCCAATGGAGTCGACAGCTGAAAAAGGTGGTTCGAGTACCGAAGGTATTTTCAGGAACCAAACCCACAAACCAGCTTGTCCTACCCTGATGAGTCAAATAGCTTTTGAAATAATTATGAGCAACATCTGCACTCCTCCGAGCCTTGCAGCGTTTCTGTTACAGGGCCGGTTGAAAACCTCACGCTCAAACTGGGCAATGCTGCCTCGGTGGCATTGATCATATTTTGGGGCCAGCCTTGCAAGGCAAAGTATGAGATTTTGCTTTTGCGCTTTCAAAATGCAAGGTCGCCGCATCTTTGTAATAGCTAGGCAACCTTCTTCCACATCTGGCCTACCCTATTATCTGCTACTCTTCTCGTATACGGTTGGAGGGAACGACACATTGTTCAGCCAACTAATCTCAATGCATCTACAATGTTACCTCGTGTAACGACTGTCTTGTGTTACCGCCGTCCGTTTGGTGTCAAAATTTTATCTTCTAAATCTTTCAAAGTAGCGCTTCGAATCATTGGCCGAAAGAGAGATCATCGTTGCTCACAGATCCAACGTGCAGCACAAGTTCAGGAGTTGCATAACAATATTGTTCACGAGGAACCATTCACTGCCAACAACAAGGAGCACAAACGTTCATGTTTCTTGCCATGTAGCGGACTAGAGCTCTGAGGCGATGATGAATGGAAAACCATTTTCTCGGAGGTCTTCATCGATGGCAGCTATCTCTTTATAAAAGTCTAGTGTTTGCTCACGAGTAATACCCAAGATCGGTCTTGTCAGCCATTGCTTTTCGACTTAACGCCCATTCATTTGTTATCGTACAAATATCGTTTTCAAATCTTTTGTTCTTGTTCGTGCTATGGCTAATGCTATCCTAAACGGTCTTTTCTTGTCTCTGACTTTGATTCCAATGGCAAAGGACTTCTTTCCAGGACAGCAGGACGTGAAGACCACGGTCCGAGTCGGAGCTGGTTTGGCCAAAAATGGGGACAAAACGGCTAGTACTGCTGGCAGTGCGCCTAATGTTGCCTTGTTCGATAACAACGGTCAACGAATCGGTAGCAAAAGTGGGTCTGGAAAAATAGGTGATGGAGAATACAGCGATATCGCGGTAAAGCACTCTAATTCAAAAAATAATAAACCTGCGAGCTACATCTCGATCTCAAGCGGTAGCTCTGATGCTTTGTGCATCTCTTACTTAGCTATTACCTGGGCCACTGGAGATCAGTTTCAATGGTATGGAGACATGGGAGTTGTAAGTTGTGCCTTAATACCCGAAGGAATTAATTGCTGACTGACTCTTTTTGCAGCAATGTGGCATGACATGGTATCCATCCAATCAAGTACGCCTTTCCAACATTGCGTCTCAGGAGCAATCGACTAAATGAACTCCTTAGCAAGTGCCTACGAAACAGAATCCAAATTACGTCCCCAAATGTGTTTGGTAAGCTTCCCGTGTGCAGCATCTCACCGCCAACCCCTTCCAAAATTAGACGCTAGCATCCCGAGATCTCTAAGAAGTTGCCATCCAACAGGATTGACAGTCCCGACAAAAATGGTAAAAAGACCGTCGCCTCATATCCCCAAGGCTTCAGCTTCCATGTCAGCGACTTCCAGTTTACAGAATCCGACCAAGATCCCAGAGCAATGGGGTATCAAGACAATCCCGACACAATGTGTAAAGCACCAGCGCGCTTCAGTACTTGGCCGAGTGAGTATCCAACTATCTCCAATGCCGCTCTTCTTCCCCACTCTTTCAAGAAGCTTCTAAGCCCGAAATATTCCGCATCGAAACTCTAACCAGACCGTCCAGCCCTCAACCAGAAGAACTGCATTCCCGTCTACGACCCACCCCTCCAATACAACCAGGACGGTACCGATCCCTACGATATCAAAGCAATTACCACACCCGGAAAAGTCTCATGCGACCACCCTCCCCCGGGCTCCCAATACGTAAAGCGCGACACCACCAACACTACTACCACTACCAATTCCCCCCCTTCCCCTTCTACCCTTAACCTCCAAGCCCTCGTCCCCGACGACTGCAACCACAAACACGTCGTCATCTCGCACCACCAAGCCCACAAAGCCCGAGAAGTCTGCGCGTCCGAAACCTCATCTGGCCCGGACTTCGTCTCCGTCCACGACATGATGTTCTGCGACATGTGTACGCACACTTCCATACCCCTGTGTCACGGTAAAATCCAGAATAAATGTTTTGATCTGACAGATATGGAGATGAAGAATGGGACTGTGTCGCATGATAATGGTAATGCTGGTAGTGAAGGAGGAGCAGGAAGGAAGAATAATAATTCGACCGTACCGCCGATCCCGACAAAGTCATACACGAATGCGATCGTTTGGAGTAATCAGACCGCAGGGCAGAACACAACGACAAGTGTGGAGCAGGCTGTTAGTGGGATTGCAGAGGTGCTTGGGATTGTTCGTGGGATGGTGGGCCTTTCGAAAGGGGTTGCTGGGAGGAGGCTTAAATATTGATATCGGAGAAAATTGGAGGAACGTTGTATCTCTGGAATCTCGAAGGGTTATGTGTGGATAGAGGAAATCTTTTTCGTAGACAACCCGCGTAAGTGATTTTTGAAACGCTCCACAACAGGGCTTTGATATGAATCGACGGAGCTGGATAGGACCAAGGAATCCAGAAAAGTGTTCGATGGTAACGAAAATGGGATCTACGAATTTCAACGATACTCCTATAGAGGACATTTTCAGTGTGAATCCCTCTGTCCTCAATAGAATATCAGCTCGCAACTACGTTCCGAATCGTCCAGAGTCAATCTAGCTAACCAACTACCAAGATCTAAACGTGTTTAAAAGGTGATACTATCCACCAAATGAACTGAAAAACATCTGAGAGCTGTTAAGAATATTTAGACTTTAATATAGATAGACTGCGCAACAGGCTGGGTCAGATTAGGTTTAAGAGCGTTTTAGGCCTAACCCGAGGCGGATTGCAAAGGGGTTTGAAGCGTTTTCAACCTGGTTTTAGGTGGTCCACGGGTTAGTTGTTCTGCCCCTGCTTTCATGTCATGCCTACCAAGGCTGACAAGAGCGTCGCCGCAGAGTGTGTACGTGTACATACCCTTATAAACGCAAGTGCGCGAACTTGGTTCGGTCGTTTTGGGCCAGGCGGTAGCGCCGCCTAACAATAACTTCTGTTTCTATCAGGGTTTGCTTGAATGTGCGTTTATGTAAATGGTAGGTATCCAGGATTTCATGTAATATTGAATTAATGCATCTGCGTCAATTGCAGTCCAATATCAAAGAATTTGGTTGAAGTAGATTATGGAGGCGCATTACTAGCAATATACAGATGACTGTGTTTTAAAGCATCAGTTATGGCCGCGTAGAAGACAGCGGTGGAGATGGTGAGAGGAAGGGTGAGCGAGATGCAGACATTTCAACTCTTAGAAGCCGCAAGATGTGGAAAATCTGCATCCTCGATCCTCCTCCAGCCCGCCAAGACTTTCGTTGAGGTCCCTGTCCACCACAAATTTCCAGCTTGTCTACAAGATTGACACGCGACTCCTCCAACACGGTCATCAGTGTTGGCCACATCTCGCCGTCATGGCGCCTTCAAGATCCTTCATTGAGTCACCGTGGTGTACCTCACTCTTGGGTGTCCTCCTGTTCCTATTCCTCGCATCTCCCTCGCAAGCCCTCTACTTCTATCTGGATGGACCGCAACCAAAGTGCTTCTATGAAGAATTGCCTAAGGACACGTTAGTTGTTGGTAAGTCGCTAGATTGTTTGTAGCGCTCATAACAAGCTGCACAAGCGACAGGCTACCACCAACGCCGGCTCAGAAGTTGATTCATTGAACTTAGCCACGGCTAGAAAGTCGAATTACTTTCGCTGCAACAACTTCTGCTAGAATCATGACTTCACAGTACAACCATTACGTCTTTTCAGATCTATGACTGACTCCTCACCCCTGCAGGATCCTACAAAGCCCTCGCCTACAGCACAACCACCCAATCCTTCGGGGCGACACCTGACCTCACAATCACCTTCAGCGTCGCCGAAACCTTCGACAACGACCACCAAGTCATCAAGCAATCCAACCCATCCACCGACTCCGCCCAAAAGTTCACCTTCAGCGCCGCCGACTCTGGCCTCCACCGCCTCTGTTTCACTCCCTCTGGCCCCGCCGCCGCGCCTCTCAGCGGCTGGTTCTCCAACACCGGCGCCCAAGTACCAGGCTCGGTGCAGCTGACGCTCGACATGGCGATCGGCGACACGACCAAGATCGCTAGCAGCGACCAAGGCAAGATGGATGACATCGTCAGCAAGGTGCGCGACCTAAACGCGCGGCTGACGGACGTGAAGCGGGAGCAACAGTTCCAGCGGGAGCGCGAGGCTGAGTTCCGGGACCAGAGCGAGGCGACGAATAGTCGCGTGGTCAAGTGGACATTGGTGCAGCTGGGGGTCCTGGCGGTGACATGCGCGTGGCAGTTGAGCCATTTGAGGAGCTTTTTCATCAAACAGAAGTTGACTTGAGGAGGAAGAGAGGGAGGGAGGAGGTTAATCCCAGGGGCACGTGGAAAGAATTACTCTCCGCAAGGGAAACAAGAGGAAACGAAAGCAGCGTAGAGCCCGACGAGCTCGCAACAGGCGGACATGTCCGTGGAGCGTTGTACCTGAAGAGAGAAAACTGTACACAAAATAGACGTCACACCATCCAAAGACCGTGCCTCCTACCGCACTTGTAACTCTCACCGGATCAAAGAACAGCACAGCATAGTATTTCACAGCGTTCTCCACCCGACGAACGCCGTGCTCTCTTCGCAATCCCCACCGGTCCGCCCGGTCGGTATACCAAACACCGCATACTCCATATCTTCACACAGAACATCCCATCCTGTGAACACATCCCGACCCCAACCACATCCCCAAAACCTAGATCCTACCTACCTATACGCTTCCCCCGATCCCAATCAGAGCAGGGTGGGTACAGGTACGTGGGCCTCGGACCTCGCCGAAGAGCCTCACCGCGTACCTTGCTTTCCTCTCGACCGACGCCGGCGTGGGAGTAGCTCAAGCCATAGATCGACTCCCTAAGCTAGCAGCATGTAGTGGCAGCGTAAAGACAGGAACGGAGAAATCTCGGGATGAGTAGTCAAGACAAGTAAGGTAAGGAAAAAAGGGTGTGGAACATTTCATTCTACTTGATGTTACGAAAATTGTACGTAAACGATGTCAAAATTTTTTAAAGGAGAAAAAAATGTTTTCTTCAATATCACCAAACGCATGTGGTTGTCGAATTGGGCTCGGGATTATGCAAATGCAAGCGTGCTAGCTAAAAGTTTACGTAGATAGGTAGATCGCCGACTTGCCGCGTATCTTTGTCCAAACTACCCAGACTTCTGGAATAGGCAAGGTACCTGATCCGTCTGATCGTCCTCTTCCCGCCTGTCGCACCGGCATGTCCAATTATGTACTTCCCGCCACAACCTCACAAGAACGACCCAAGTAGAGCGTAGACCAAAATCCTAGGCTTTGCCGATAATGCCCAAAACTCGAAAAGACCCTTTGATAGAAACAAAAACGCCGAATCATGACTTCATAAAATGCCAGGGAATGGAGAGATAGTATGAGGAGACGGCCCAGAATCCGAAGCCTGGAACCAGATCCAACATGATTTTTTTCGGTTGCCCAAATTCGCTTTGAAAAACGCGCTTTCTAAATCGCGGGGTGCACGCATGCACTAGTCGCTGATGCATTGTCCCTTCAAACCCCGCCAGGTCGAACTCATCTCGACCTCAACGCCAATCCGTCTATGGATGCATGTAAAAAGTTGTAGAAAATGCCAAGTACGTTGCATGTGTCTGCTTCTCCGTGTGCTGGTAGGATTTTTCCGATGTGTGGAAGAGGCTCAAATGCTTCCGTTTCATCTTCATTCATCCTGTGTTCCCGACTTTCCCTTGCCACTGGTGCTTTCACTTCCGGCCGTACTTGTAAAGGCACCTTCCCTCAAATGGCCCGCGCTTTTCTTCTTAGTCCAGCCCTTGCTCAATTTCTGGCTCATCCGCTTCCACCCGCCGCTGTCGCTGCGTCCGCTCTTGGAATGCGGGCTGATCTGCATGCTTTCACGGCTAACCGTGCCGCCGAGCTCGCTGCTTGGGGGTGTTGTAGGGGGAGTCATTAGCTCGCGCTCAATACCAGATGGCGACGGACTGGAAGCGCTACCACTATCGTCAGTGAGAATTGGGACGCTATCGGTCATAGACGCTGTTGCTGAGGCAGAAGTAGGTTGCTGGGTAATGTGGGTCGAGTGCCGTTGGGGCCCTGTGGAGCGGAAGGCGGTCAGGTGGCGTGATGACGTGATGTCCATGGACGAGGACTGCGGAGAGCGTTGGCGGCGGCGAGATATGTGGCGGCCAAGTCGGCTTTCTTCGTAGCTGTTACGAGGGACCGTAAGATCACTCGGGTCACTGCTGCCGCTGGGCTCATATTCAGAGGGTGGTCTCAGATTGGTCTGGGAGGCGGTATATGGGATCGAGACACTGTTGATGAACGGAAGATAGATGGATTCTTGCATCAAATCGTACATTCGCTGTACGGCTTGATCAAGTGTCTCGGGTGGTGGTGCTTTGACAACATGAGGAAATTCGAGAAGTTCGTCTCTATCGTCACTCGGTAGGTTAATCTCACGGGGGGCCCCAGGTGCAATGTATATGTCAAGGATGCGTTTCCAGTCTCGCTGCAAATCGGCTCCTTCCTCACAGTCCGACGTAATGGGCATCCCAGCCATTGAGGCAGAGACTGTGTCAAATTTCTCTCGATATCTGTTTGCATCCATCGTAAACTCGAGGGTTTCCAAACAGTGATTCTGAGAAAGGAAAGCCATGAACGCGGTGAGTGTGTATGGTGGAGGAGCATTGTTGGCTAAAATGTCTGAAAGCAATGGTCCCCTCGAAGGCGAGAATGCTGCTTCTCGGCCAGGCACTGCTATGCTCGCTGATGCTTCCCAGGAGGGCACATCATCCTCTGTGCCTGCCATTAATTCGTCTTCCAAACTCCCTGTGCTTAATAGGATCGGCGATCCTTTTGGCGTCAGGTCCGGCGTCAAGGGCCAAATAGATGTCTGGGAGATTTTTGGCGATTTTCGCCGTATCATATCGCTCTGATTGTGAGATCCTAGGACCTCTCTTTCTGTCTTCGCGCCGGCCTTTTTCCTACGCAGGTTCCAGGCTCGACGCAGTAGGAGTCAACTGATCGACAGTTGGTGAGCCAGGTTGGGCAGTCACAGAGCCGACAGCAAAAGGTGGCGAGTGAGTACTTTCGAAGTGTTGGAATAGATCTTGCTCTTCAGGCAAAGACAGTGTGCCCCGTCAACTCTCCTCCAAGCTTGTCGCACTGAACAGTCTTTTAGTCGAGGAGTCCGTAAAGTATTAAAGGTTGAGTCTGGTATGTGGATTGACGTCTTGTAAGGAATGTCCTGTGAAAAGAGGGACAAGGCTATCGGGCGCCTATGCAGAGGTCGACCGTAGAGACTAGCCTAGGCGGCAGACGGTTGGTAAAATATCCTTCTGCCCCTTTTCCAATCCAAATATCACCAACGATCTCAATTATGGTAGTAGTCAGAAATAGCAGGATGTATTATTAACGAAGATGTAGTGTGTAGACCAGCACACAAGGTACGGTATCGGGACGGTGTAGCCAACTGAGAAAGGAATGGAATCCGTAACCGGGGCGTAACAGGCACAGGTGTTTTGGCCCCGAGCCGTGAAACGCTGCTGATAGGCTGCCGATGGTGTGACTTTACGAATCGAGAGTTCTTGCAGCACGTAACGGCGGCGTCGATGATTGAATGAGGATTCGCCGGGGGGGAGGTGGCAGACGCGGTGAGGAATGGCAGCGTAGGATGGGATAGGAAGGTTGACAGCGGCCGAGATACAGGGAAGGGGGAGGAGTTGCGGCTGATGATGTAGGTCGAAAGAGGAGGTGCTGGGAGAGAGGGAGTATGTAGTAGCAGCAGTAGCAGCAGCAGCAGTAGTATTAGGGGACCAACACCGAACAGTTGGAGTTTTGTGGGGAGGTGAAAACGGGAGGCGAAGTCGGAGGGGGGGAGGGAGTTTGGGAGTGTGTCAGTGGCCACACTGGTTGGAGAGGAGAGGGGGAGCAGGGTGACAGGGGCGGCGAATGTTGCGACGGGCTGCAGAAAATTCCTGATCCGCGTCACGAGCAGCCTTCTTAGTGTCTTCGAGAAGGTGGAATGGAAGCCATGGAACCCTGCACGGAAACGCCCCCCAGGCCTCCCTGCCTGCCCACTTGGGCCTTTCCACGCTGCTCTGGGCAAGGCTGATTGGGGGGCGGCGGCGCTCCTGGGCGGTCCTTCCGGCTAAGCGCGTCGCCCGTTGCTCCGATCTTTCCCTTCCCCGGCCACAGCGCCCTGCCACAAGCTTCTTGCTTCCTGCAAGCTCTGCTCCCCCCCCCGGCTTAGGCCATCTTCTAGAAAGGCAGGGAAGCGAGATCGCTCAAACGGCTGAGCAGTAATCGACAGCCGCCCTCAAACTCTATTGGACGTTGCACAAAGCCAAAAGAAGCTTGTCCCTCGCACGCCGCAACATGAGTCGGTGATTACATGAGATAATAATAATAATAACGCGGCGGCCTTGTCCGTTGTTGACTCACAACCCGCTGACTGACCACCTCACTGCCTGAACGGACTTGGTCGCCGCCTCACCGCTCCACGATACGAACACAGACAAAAGGTTTCATCCTAGGGGAGGGTGGAGTTGCGGTTGCAGGGTCGCGTGTTGAAGACTTAATTACTATTGCAGCAGCCTGTGGACTAATGCCCGGGTCATGTACACCCCCTCGGGAAGCTGGTTAGATTTGCCTTCCTCTATCTGCGGCCAGTGGTCCTGCCGCATTACAAAAACTTTAGAAGCATGCAAAATCCTAGTCGACTTCCCCTTATCCTTCCCACCGTGTAAATCCAACCCGAAGCTTGCCTCGCGGGAACGGAGGTTTAAACGACTTTGAAAGCCAGATCTTCCTCCATGACTCTAAGCTCCATTTGTGTGCGCAGATCACCATCCAATGAGCACCTAGAAGGAATAGGGTAGCCTTCCCTTAATCTCTCCGTTCTAACCTGTACCTTGCCGGCCTCTCTACGACCTGCCTGACGTTCGCGAAAGCGAATGAGAGCGCGAGTCCAGCTTTTCAAATCAGATGGGAGGCCGCTGCTGAAAACGGATCTGCACATAACGTGTCACCACAGGCAGGAAGCGTAGCTTTGATCATATCAGCTCTTGCACAGCCTACTGGTGTTTCCTGCCCGACTGAGGAAGAGACATCTCGTCCATAACCTCATCAAGACGACACCGATCTTCTCTTCTGAGCAACATACTGATTCAGAAAGCCTGCAACGTAACGTATCCCAAACAGAGGGGTAGTATTCCGATCTTGTCTAAGGCCTGTTCTCCGCAATTATTCGTTGGCCTAGTCGCGTCTCTAATGCCGGCGTGTCAATCAACCATCCCATTTTCCCGAGTTGCTCAAGGAAGTCCGGGAATCGGATTGAGTGGATTTTGAGGGTTCTTCTTATTTCTGCTTCCAAGCCTTTGTTAGTTGACTGCGCGATTTTCTTGCCTGGGAGCTGATCTTTGATCTCCCGTGCAAGAAGTAAGGCATGAGTCCAAGCTTTCAGCTGCGCCCTTGCGTCTGCCCCCTTTTTGAGACATATAACAGCTTGCATCGATGACGAATCGCACCACAGTAAATGCTGGTCATCCTGGAAAATTTGGAGCAGCGTCTTCAAGGGAATTTGGAATTCTCTCAAAGAGTTTGTCTGCGGATGATGTTTACCCATTGATTGCAGGAGCTGCGCTAGAGCTGACCCAATCTTGCAAGACCCGACGACAGTCGACGATCTCCACCTCAGCACGCCATCTGGCTCAAAGATTCGCTCCATACGAGATGCCTCTTCAGGCGACAGCGCTCGACCGGTTTCGCTGAAATGAGAGAATACAATGTTTGCTCTCTGTCGATTGAGCGTCCTCATGCTGACGGATCTGACCGCTGCATAATTTGTGATGAGATGGACTGATAGCAGAAGCAGCAAAGATATCCATGTCGCGACAGTTGAGGTTATGACAGAAACAACTAAGCTACCCGCCTACGCTCTATCTCAGTATACAGCTTTGGTGACAGGGGACAGGGTTGAACTATACCCACATGCCCAGGAGGGAGATGACGGTCTCCTGGCTGGCATCTTTCTGCTCTCGAGGTCAGAGCTATCAGAATCCATCACCGGGCGCGAGATATAGTGAAGAAAGGCGCTGAGTGGCGTTCACTTACTGCGTTGAGCTCCCCAATATTATCTCCAACAGCGAAATGCGCGCTCAAGGTTGCCTTCGAGCTACCACTGGCGACGCCACATAACGAGCGGAAGACACTCGAAAGGCTTAGCAATGGTACGCGCACGTACTTAGGAAACATGGGCGAAAGGGTATCGAAGATCATAGCTGTATCGTTGAATACGTCCGCGGCGAGCCTGTACCTCTTACACTCCGGCTCAAGTGACACCCCAAGCCTGTGAGCAAACAAGATTGTGGCGAACCTTCCCATACTCTCTTGGAGGACAGAGAGCAGCATAGCAGCCGTTGGCGAGGCAGAGCTATCGCCGACGCCAATGCCCTGAAGCACAGCTCGATTGGCTAGTAGACTGGCAATGGAACTCGAAAATGCCTGCAGAGAATCGTAGATCTGGTAGTTGATATAATCCTTGCTCACGCTGTGCGGATAGCCCGCAGGCAAAAAGACGTTGAGAATGTCTTGCCAAAGTGTTGTGGTTTTTGGAGCTCTTGTCACGTCGACACGATTGCCATCTTCTGAACAGAGGTAGAGAGCAGTTTCGGTGTCGACCTCATTGACCTCTTTGAGCTCTAGTGTCTGGCTAACCCTCTGATGCAAGCTAGAAGACATGAATACCTTCAATCGTAAAAGAGCAAGTTCAATATCTAACAGTAGATTTGTGTGTAGTCGTGCTAAAGAGCCTTGTGCTTTGACGGCTGTGGGCAATTCGAGGGGTGAATGCGAAAGCTTCCTAATTTCTCAAGAGGGAGCTTCAAATTCATGCCAAGACTTCCCAAACATTTGTATTACTTCAGCATGGTCGTGCAAAAACCACTGGGTATTTATGCGCACCTTTTTGGCGCACAACTTTTGAACATAAGAATCATGAACAGGGATGGACTTTGAGCACTGGGCGATCGACGCGACAGCTGAGGCCAGACAGCTAGTATCTACTCACGACTGACCTACAGAGATTGACCGAGAAATCGCTAATGAATGTTATTCAATGTCTGTCAAAATCTATAGGAGCGAGACCAGCTCGACCTTGTGAGCCGGAGCAAATGCCAACCTGCAGCGTTTTCTCCTTTCTCCGTTCGTCGACCAATCGCCACACTATGTAGAGGTGTCCTTTCCTTCATCTGATGAATCCTTACATCGGAGTGATCCCTTCAATTTATGGCCCGACTGAGAGCACATATTCTAGCGCACATGAATGTCAACATCACAATGTGTTCCGGTAGACACAGATGCATACGCAGTTATAATTATCCCAATTACCAAGGCACTGGTAATATGCTCGGTCCTTCAATGTTGACCCCCCTATCCATTGGTCGAGTCCGTTGGACGGCACATTTCTGTAGAGAACGCAATACTGTGAAGGTCATCGGTCAACTGTCTTCTTGCTCTTCAATATTTCTTTTCCGACATCTTGTACTCACAACCGGAGTTGGACCCGGGCCTTTCTGTGGCTCTGTCGAGCAAGTGTTCTCCACAATTGGACTGGCGAAGCAGCTGAGTGCTTTGTCTCGAGCGGTCCATTTATGGGGACAGTCACAAGGATGAAGAGGAATGTCTCCGGCATGGTTGGGACAGTAGTTGCTATAAGAAACGATAGGCAGTGAGAGGCAAATGAAGAGGAGGGTGAAAATAGTGAGGTGGGATAACATGGCAGGCTATTGTTATATGGATCGGAGACTGTTTCTAGAAGGCAATCTAAGCTACCTAGGTAGGTATAGAAGAAAGCAAATGCGGTAGCAGATAGTTGGAGAAAGGTACGAAAGCCTTAAGCAGGTCGGTGTTATAATCTTTTCGTTTCAGTGTGTCATGCTGTTGACCACAACACATGATTCATTACATACCCTGACAAAGGGCGCGGGAAAGCAAAGATGTGAAAACCCGCATTCCATGACACTAGAAGTCACTCACTCTCTTTAAAGCGTTCGGCCTCTGATATCAATACCACAGTGAAGTAGGTAGAGCAGAGAGCATGACTTTCGCTGTTAATCTCCTTAGACAATACGTGCACGAGACTTGAAAAGCTCTCGCAAACATACAACGCTCAGTAGATGACATCTCCATCTTTATCCCTCTGAAAAGACGTTTGTGACGTTATCGACCTTGTTGTCTTGAGTTTCAGCGACGCAAATCAACGGCTTTCATGGTAATCCTTGAAGTCGGCACAGGGGAAGACATCGCATTAACGTTGGCCTATAGCTTTTATTGGGATTAGGTTTCTTGTGTTCTGACTATAGTTTGCGAAGTGAAAAAATGGAGAATTTTTAGTGAACGAGTATTGCCCATCGTGCTATTCTAGCAGCATGCAAGACCTCCCCCCCCCATTAAGTCCGGCACATTTGACGATCTTCTACCCAGCAGTAGCCATTATAGGCTGCAGAACCATGGTCTATGCACCCTTAAATGTTAAATCTTTATCGGATAACGGCAATTCTTCGAGTTCTTGTATTTGTGACCAGACTCAAGGCAAATGTTCTGGTGGCAACGTCAATGATTTGCCAGCTGACCGGTGTTCTGTACGGGATCTCAACTCACGCAGTTGTGCTTGTCGAAAGTCCCCTAGCACGGGTACCAAGCTCCATCATCCTCATATTCCCAATGCTCATCTAGCGTCTTTTTCTGTATCAACCGAAATGCGACGCAATACTAGATATGAATACCGTTTGTTATTTCTTCGGTATCTTTTCTGCGGCTCACCCCACACAAGGCGCCACGTCCCAATGTCGAGAACTTACAGCAAAGGGAGGAGCATCTGGGGCACAAGGATTAACACAAGATTTGTCGTCAGTGTCATAATTGCCAGTGATGAAGCACTTGAAGCCGCGCGGTATGTCGAAGTCGCAATCACATCGTTCAGCGCTCTTCTCTCCGTTGGGGTAAAAGACGCTATTTGGACCGTAGTTGTACGAGAAGGTGTGCGAGACGAAGAGGAGAACAATAGCCAGAAAGAAGGCTTGCATATTGGCCAGGAAAGGTACGTAGTGGGTTCAAGACTAGGAAAGGATCTCAAGCACCAAAATGCAGAACAGGAATGGGAGTTCGCAAAGGCAGAATTCTTGAAACACTGTCACAGCGTACCGCTAGCAATCAAGTCATACCAGGACATGTGACACGTTGTTATAATGGAAGGTGAAGGCATTGCTGAATAAATTGAAGTCTCGGCAACACTTGTCTGCTGCCCTCTTCTGAGCGCTAAAGCCAGCGTGAATTTAGCAATGATGAATTCAAGGGACATCAAGGCGCAGAGTATCTCCACTTGTAAGCTAGTAACTGGTTCTGTTCCTTTGTCCCCAGTGTAGTCGCCGGCACGAGACGGCATGTGCCAAATAGAGCGGGAAGCTCTACTATACCGTGGATCGGGCTAGATGTTTACTTTCGGTCTTACCTAGAGAAGCAATCTCTTGGTAGACTGATTGTTGATGTACAATGGTACCAGAACGCGCATGCGCTCTCCATGAACCCAACAACTCGATCAGTCAAGTTGTCTCCTGAGGTGAAGGTCGCTGTTCAACCTGTAGAGAGATTAACCACTGAGCCCGCTGTTCTGTTCACGCATCCTGTCACCCCGCTCGTAGGCATCACGCTTCATGTGCTCGACAACCTGATGGATCTCTTCTCGTTTGCGCAATAAATCGTGTAGCGCTACGTCAGCCGAGGACTCATCTTCCTCCAATTTCTTCAATTCCTCATCGGCTATCTCCCGCTGCCGGAGTATGTCAAGCCACTCTTGTAACTTGTCATCTCCCCCGAAGCAGATTCCATACCCGTCGCAATAGCACTCGTCTTGGGATGGGCAAACTTCGCTCTCCCGCGTGAAGATGTACTGCCATGTGTATTCCATGATGCGGCCGGAGATGCTATCAGCAAGCGTGGTGTTGAGAAGCCAGTCACGGTAGTGGATGTAATCCGACTGTGGGCGGGTTCTGATTCGTTCCCCTGATACGGCAAATTGGGCGCAGCACGGTTGCGAGATCGCCGGTGGTTCTGGAACGCCGGGATGTAATTCTCGCCAGACGTTGGTGGTAAAGTATTCCTCTTCTTTCTTGTTGATGAAGTCAAGTTCTTCTTTTGGTCGATCGAGGTGGAGCCAGTCGGGGCAACCTGGGTCGTGATGGCATCGAGAGTTCATGTATCCCTTCTGAATTATGCGAGCGTCGCTCATGCGGCGAATGGTGAGAGCCGTGTTAAGGTCGAGGAGGATGTTGTTATGCCAAGCATATTGTTGAGGGTGAAAGAATAAGACGACATCCGGAAGAGACTCATAGTGATCAATGATATAGGTTAGATACACCATTGCTTCGCGACCTTTATTTTGAGGAATCAGTGGCGTAGCTTCAAAGTCGTCGACAGCGTAGAGAGTTTTGTTGAGGTCTGGAAGCTCTTTCTCCAGCCATGACATATCGTCGTGGCGTTGGTGACCCATGACTAGCATACGGGAGTAAGCTTTGGCCGGAATTTTTAATTGACCGGCTTCTAGTTGGGACGATGAGTCTCGCCATGGCCTCGCATCTGGGACGAAGCTAAGCAACTCTCGGGGAGAGGCATAGAAGTAGAGGAGAATCACAGCAGCAAAAGTGGAGGTTGTTATATAGATACCAGCGCCTCGCAAATTTGATGAGAGAAGCATCGGTGGTGGAATTTGTCATGGGAGGTGAATGGGCAAAAAAAGGTATACATCAATCAACAGCGCCACCAGAACAAATTTGGAAAAGGAGATGCTTGCCTCTGACGAAGGAGCAGAATCATGATCCGACGAATTGAGACATAATTCTGCAAGGCGAGAATAAAGCTTTCCCTGCCGCCTCAATTCAGACAGTAAAGTGAAGTGATTGGTGTGGAATGCTACGCGCTGGCAGCCTACGCAAGGGCCTTGTCTCGGTGCGGATGCGCACATCCGCGCAGATGGGCGGCCAGGATCCAGGACCCATGGGGGGATCTCTGCAAAAAGCGAACATCCTGGTTTTGTGTTTGGGATTCCTGTGTTGCATTCAAGCGCTCTGCGGTTACGGCACAGCGTTGCTGGAAGATCGGCTTCCGTAGGCGTGGAAGGGCCTGCTTGGGCTTAGCGCTCTCATGAAAATTCACAGCACGGCGACATCCTCCATATTGCAGCTTTCCTTCACGATCTTCTCAACGCACCGAGTCAGTCGTTGAAGACAAGCGCAAATCTTTCTCCTTTAAGCTCATGTAATCACTGAGTTTAGTGGAGCACTAGCCCTGGCAACCCACGTCACTGATCATCAGGGGACAGAGTTTTGAGCCGTGTATCCGGTTTGCGAGTAGCCTGTGCCCCTTTCCAAGTATCATACGATCCACGTACTTTATTACAGCCCTATTGAATTTCTGCGGCCGCCACTACCCCATCATATCTTACATACACGTACAGCTTTAATAGCGGGCTTGCTCGACTATTTCTGAAATATACACACTTGATAACCAACACTACCGAAGACCCACCGAAATTTAATGGACCTGTGACGTTGTAGACACCAGCTTGGAATATATCCTTTGGCGGGGTTGTAATACGTATACCTTCGTATCACGTCCATGCGCATGCTGAACAAAACTCAATCTATCTAAGCGTGTTATACTCCTTCATAGACTTCGACGGCCTCATATATGCTGCGGCTGTGTCCAATATCCTGACCTCATTATTTTATCAATGTCATAGACCGACAACATATCGGCCCTCTGGACGATATACGTAGCAGTCACTCTTCCTCGCTAGGTATCCTTTCCTTTCTCGTCCCCCGTCTTTCATCACCAACAACTGCATGCCGCTTCTTGGCCTCTCGCGAGAGCGCAGAACCAAAACAATCAATGCTGCTCTATCCCATAATGGCCAGATTATAGCAGGCACGCGTGCATGTCGTAGATTCTAAGCTTAAGAAGTTCCGAAGGTGCGTGTGTCATGTCTTTCCGGCATGTGCTCAAGTCGAGAAGTTCGTAACCCAGTACTTACTCCACACCTCCCTTTGGGCAGGAGTGCCAGAAAACTTTGCACATGGTCAGTCCCATCTTCCCGCAAGATCTCGGTAGAGCAAAAATTGAAAAGCACCGTCCGGATATAAGATGCTGTGCATACCTTAAAGTCGATCTTCACGACATCCTGGAACCCCTCCGCTACGGTCGGTTCCTGGTACCTTGTCGCAAAGCTACGGAAAGCCACTGGCGGAAGGATGGAGCGTTTCTCGGGATTCATCTAACATACAGTCAGCCCAATGTTTCAAAAGGAGTGTTCTCTAAGCAACGTACAAGTTCAACGTTGAAGCTCCGCACCGTGTCGTTATGTTCGCAGAGCCTCGACGAGGCGGTGAAGTGCACGCAGCGGATTGGTATGCTGAACTTCTGGGCTAATTCGATCCAGTGTTGGCGGGTGTCGAGGTCGGCGTTTGTGTTATCTAGAAGCGTTTGTTAAGCCCAAGTCCTGATTGCGGATCACGAGTCTCATTCAGCGTACCGACTGCGACTGATAATCCTCCCGCAAGGGAATTCTCTGCGACTTTGAGGCATTTGTCACGCTTTAGAATGTGAGCCATTGGGCCATTGAGATGGTGTGGATAGTGTCGCTTACCGTCTTCAAGGTATCTTGATTGACCCGCTCGTAGCCAAGCTTCTGGAGGTGGTTCCAGTAGAATGTCGACTTGCCTGCACCGGGACTACCGCAGAAAATGACAAGATCTAAGTTGTTACGTTTGGTGAATGACGGTAAGGGGGGTGGCGCGTGGGCAGGACTGAGATGTTGTAATGGCTCGAATGGTCGTGTGAAAGGCTCCGTCGGTTGGTCCAAAAAGAACTCTTCGGGTGTTTTAAAGCCGATCCCGACATTTGCTGCAAGGTCTCTTGCATGAACGTGAGTCAAGAAGCTGAATAAAACAGTAGGAAAAGGAATACCTATCGCAACTTGAATGATCCTTTAGCCGATTCCCGACCTTCTCCCGCCCAGCCGCATCGCCCACAAAGCATGACCTGGACAGATCGACCACACCTTCAGCTTCAAGGTCAAGATCTTCGAGCATCTCCTTCCACATACCCTCCCTAGGCTTCCGATACAAGTCCTTCTCAGTCGCTGCGTAGACATTAACAGGCAAATCAAGCTGCCGGAGCACCGCACCCAGCTGATCTTTAAAGTTCCGAAAACTAGCCTTGTCCCTCTGAGGGACCTTGGCATCGTCTTTGAGGGAAATAACGTTCTGGTTTGTTAAGATTGCAATCTGGAAGCCCTGACTGTTAAGCTCCTTGAGCCTTATCGGCACAGAAGGATCCCACCATTTCCAGCCGGTAGCCGACTTGGTGAACTTCCCGGACGTAGATGTGATGAGTGTATCATCGAGATCGAATGCTGCGATCTTGACAGGCGGAATGCAAGGCGGCATGCTCTTGTCTTTGACTACGTACTTGCCAACGATTAGGCTTTTGTTGACGATGCGCCATTGCAACTGGTCGATCTCCTTCTTCGACGCTGGCTTGAAGAAATTTGAGACGGCACTGTCTGAGCGAGTCAGTATAATATCCTAGCTGGCTCGTTGGGACGCACTAGTTGTCGTAGACGTCACCTTGCGTTTCACAGATGGAGGAGAAATGTCACGATCGTTGGTGCTTGCTCTTTTCAAAGCCATGGGCCTGCAGGGAGTAACGATGTCGCGGCTACAGAGTTTTCGATTCTGAAGTCTGAAGCTGCTGAGAGCGCATAGGCAAGGACAACTCCTCCTCATCCAGCTGCCGTCTTAAGACTCTAGAGATGCCCTTGGCGGACTTTGTAGCTCTGTTCTTTTTATAGAAGTAGCAGGCTAGGCTTCAAACAAAATCTCTCCATGTTTGGAACATTGTGAATCTTAAAAAAGAAAAAGCTTGAGGAACTAGGAGCGGGCAGGCCATTCCAACAGACAGCACTACATCACCCATTGGTCAAGATTAGGACGATTTACATCGGGAAAATCGCGTAAGCCAAGCTACGCGAAATCACGCATTCACGTGATATTTTCGAAAGATGTTTACCGAAAGTGTAGAGAAGTCGACCGTCTACGATAGACCCTTGAGAAGGACAGGAAGCCATATACGAATCATCGATCATGTCTTATATTTCTACAGGTGTAATAGATTCTGCATAGTACCTTAACCCGAATTTATTTGCCCGACAGATTCATCCAATTCTTCGAACGTTGACTCGCGTGTCTAATGACAACCGGTCTGCTGGCTGCAAATTGATCGTGCCTCTGAATATCTCTTTGAATGTTAATAGCTCCTCGGTGCCACGTCGCCTTAATTCCGGATTATTACTGTCAGCTAGGTCGATTGACAACTGAAGGACATATCCTCCGCTCTGGTCGAGCGGCGTCATGGTATTTAGGGGCGGCATTTTTATAGCCGGCTCGGAGATTTTTCCACTCTCAGTTGATAGAATCAAAGTTTTGTTTAGGAAGAGAGTTGTATTCTGGTCGTAGACTTTATAACCTTCCAATACGTACTGAGAAACATATCTATAAAAGGCAGTCAGATTTCTTGATGTCCAATTTTGGTAAATGAAACGAACTCGTATCCAAAACTTTGCATGAAGTCAAAGGCCTTCCCATGTTCTATCGGCGTCTTGGAAGCCAGCCGGGCTGTAACTTGTTGCGTGGTACCCGCTTCTGGAATGTCTTTGAATTCGATAGTCCAGGAGGGCGTAATGGATTTCAAAGTGTCATTGTCGAGTTCAGAGTCCTCGTAGGGGCCAAGGTCATATCGACCTACAAGCTGAATGTAGAAAAGCCCTCCACCGAGCATTGCATGGACTCTCTTTATCTCCGGGGGCATGGAGCTCTGACTGCCGGCATTCTGGGTCTCGCTGAGACCTGGAGGCGATGTAGCTTTGAAGATAAGATGTCTCTCTAGTACGCGTTGAGGACACATGCGAGTGACACCAGCCACTTGATTCAAGGTCCTTTCAAAGGCATCCGCCGGCACCTGTCCAAAAAGGAGAAGTTCATACATTTTAATGAAACGTTCCGAGACAAATGTCGCGTATGTGGTACTTTGGTAGTGTGCCCTCTATCTGGTAGCATGGTAGCAGCTCAGGGGCAGGTGAGATATTCACGAGATGCTAGATCAGGAGAGACTTGAGTAGAGCTTCCCGTCATGGCAGGGTGCTTCACCGCGAAGTTTCACACCCTCGATAGTCGCAGTATTCTTGATTGATGGGTAATCACCAGACAGAGCTAGAGCAGTCGCTTTCACGAGTGTAGTGCCATCGTCAAAGTCAAAAGAATTCAAGCTGGCGGAATCGCGCGAAAGCGCTCTCGCGTGTCTCCGGATCGCGTGCGTAACTCCGGGTGGAGCGGAGAAGGAAAAAACTCCGGCTCGTCCCGATCTTGTGAGATAAAGGCTGCTGCCTCAACTTCGAGCTTTGTCCGGAGCTTCCAGGCCAAGTGCAAATCCCTATTTTCTTTGTTGTGAGCTCTATCGTCCTTATAGCACTTCTATCATTGCCAGTCGCTTACGAAATATTGTTCCAGAGCTTACCCAGAGCTCAATTGGAGCTTATCAAGCGCAATGCGAGCTACCCCACTACTCCGACAAGCTGCGCAAGCTCAGCACCGCACCCCTTTGATCAAATTTATTGGCAAGAGAAGCCCTCCAAGTACGTAGACACCTCACACGAGGAATTTTCAGCATGCTTATCCGCATTCCAGAATCCCTTGACCACTCCCCACAAGCCCACCCAGCCTCCCCGACACATTCCCTCCCCGACTCCTTCGCAACCTACCGCTCCAAAGCTCAACAACACGGCCCGCTCGGCCACCGCACAAACTCCTCGTCATCTGTGGCCTACGGCGCCATCGGTGGCCACACAGGCCATGATCTAGGCCCCATCGAGCCGAAGAAGGGCGAGTTCTTTGACCGGAACGAGCTGCCCGCGAGGTTTCGAAGGACGCCGTGGACGCAGGCGGAGATTGACGCGATTGATACGGGAGGGGCAAGTATGTTTGGTTAAAGATTGTTTGGAAATGGTTACGGAGACTGTGCATAGATGGAGTTGGGGATTGCGGGTATTGCTAGCGACACGATTTTCTTCTGGGATCCACGGAGCATAGATTCGGCAACGCTGCCCTTTTCATAGAGTTTTCTTACGACTTTCAACACGTCAAAGACTGCTCGGACACGAACTTCTGTCGCAATATTTTCCTACAGAGATGATATTGGAAATTCACTAACCATGTCTTATTTGGACATTCACGTCCATAGCTAGCATATCCTAATGCAAGGCTATTTCATAACCTGTCTACGAATTCTCATAGTCTCCTGAACGGTGGTTATGGCATATTCAAAAGCCAGGGACACGCTGCAAGGCTTCAGATAGATTTCCCTATCACCGAACAAGCCCTTCATCAACCATTACAGTGATTTTCCCACTCGACCCCTTTGCATACCTCGGGTGATGACCAGTCTGTCGGGCCCAAGCCTTCTTTCTGCGCCAAGTTAACAATTTCATTGTAGGCCTGATCAGGCAATTTCATTAGCTTACCGTGCAAATGCATTTCCACCCGCTCGACGCTGCCGAAGCAGTTGCACAACCCACTGACGACGTGGCCGGTTCCGCACGCTCTTGTATGTTGGGACCGATACAGCGTCACGGGCAAGCACAATCCATCAAGCACGTCTACTTCGACGCAGAAACCGACATCTCCGCACCGGTGGAACATGTCAAGATTAGTATATCATGGCCGCATTGCTGGCTCCAGTACTGGACTGCGCCGTACAAGACGAACTAATCGCTGTTTAGCCAGGAGGCCAACGGCTCGCATTTGGCTTGGTGATCGCACAATGATTGCGCCGCGGCGTCTTGATCCCGGTACCCAGGTAAGGTCCAGTCGCCGTCTGCGAGGACGAGGGACTCTCTGACGCCCCATGCGAGCTCTGACTTGACCTCATCTTTCCCGGTTGGGGAGATAGTAGTCCATGGCGGCGGCCCTGACGGCATGGGCGATCATGTGCGCTGTGAGACAAGTCAGGGATGAGGGAATCACTGCAATGTGGCAGAGCGCTCTCGGCGAGCCAGCTCAAGGTCGACCAGACTTGCGAATGTGGGTGTCGGAACGACATGCACGGCAACCTGCGCGGTCATCGGCTAGAAAGGTTGAGGCTTCTTACGACCTCGATCCCCAGAGGAAATCCGGGTCCGTTCGTGTATCCTTTGCAAATTACGATACGATTCCTTCGCGCCTGGCAGCCGCCTACGCTCATGCGAGTAGCTAAATCTGGAGCGTCGATGGCTACTTGAAAGTGCTGGGCGCCAGGCATCACGCAGACTTTTTCGGAGCCGGTGTTTTTCGGGCTTTCGAATTGCACTCCAAGGGAACAAAGCGCGCTGAGTAGCATTGAAGCCGTGAAAGTCCTTGTCGCCTGGGAAGGAGTCCACCACCTTTCTGACGCCAAAAATTTCTTGTAGTATATACTGGGCATATGGTCTGTTTTCCGACAAGGATCGTCAGGGCCACCTTCGGGGCCATGTACTATTCCCCAGAGTATCATTCCCGCTACTTCAATACCCGAGGATGTATCTTGGCATGGAAAAGATCCAGTGGAGCTAGCAAGCATGCGAGAAGTGGCAGAATGTTCCAGTGGTCGTCCTGTTAACGAGGGAATGACGGTGATCGGTGGAAGAGCAAAAAACAAAGGGAAAGAAATAAAAGAAGCAATAAGCATTTAGAAAGCTAAATTTCGATTGCCATCCTGTCCACCATAATCGGACTGAAAGTATTTGAGCCACAATGCAAAGATGTTGAAATAATTAAGGACTGTTCCTATTGAAAGCAGCGCGGGAGCGCTTGAAAAAAAGCATTCTTTCGTACTGACAAAACCACGAAGCTTGACTGACAGCCTTTGCTGTACGAAATAGGAAATAATGTCTGAAGTATTATTTACGACCATTTGTTAGCTGTTGCAATCAGTAGGTTTTCACGAGAGATGCGCAGTGTTTTCTCGTCAACCTACGGCGCTTAGCAGGCAACGGAAGCCAGGCGACTTGTAAAGTTGGCGTCCGCTCAAAATAGTTCCATTCTCCAGTATAAGAGAACACCATTTACAGCAACGGACGTGCGATTTGGAAATTTTGAAACCGTCGTTGGCGTCGTTGTCAACCTGCTAAGCCAGAGAACTCCGTTGCTTGTTGTTCGGCCCGAAAGGGGAAGAGGCCAACAGCCAATGATTCTCGCAGAGAGCTTCCTTTTACGATGGGGCAACCGCTCCGTCGTAAGACACTGCGGACAGTTTGTGAGAAAACATTAAGTCATTAGAAAAAGCGATTAGTGTCATAGAAAAAAGTCATCTCCCTTTTCCGATAGCTATGCAGAAGATGTTGAAGATTAATTAATTAATCACGGATTATTTATTTCTTGCTTCAAATTCTTCGCATTCAGCTAACAGGTTCTCTTAATGCTTTTGAAAGACCTCGAAGTTTGGGTATCGAAGAAGGACAACCTTGAATCATAGAACTTTCGTTAGCTATCTCTACTTTACTTTGTCGATTTCTGTATGGCAGCTCAAGCATCTGGAGCATGTGGAGCTCTACCTCTCTTACCTCTGTTTCCCCGGCATGGTTCTGTCGTAGACATACTCATCGAACCAAGTTCTCTCGGAGTCCCCCAAGCTCACGCTAGAACCGCCCTGCTGAACGTGCCAGAGCATTTTGTGCTTCTCCTGCCGACTAAGCTGACCTCGTTCGAATTCGTCCACCAGCCTCTTCGCCTCTGCCGCAGTAAACCTAGTTTTAGAAATGGCCTCTCTTAGCGCTGACCTCTCTGCTTCGCTTGTTCGATTCACCGCCGCTTCTTGATACTCCCCATAATTCTCCTCATCGTCGTCCGCCTCCCCAATCTCCTCAATGACAAACCTTCCACCCTTGGCTGGACCATATCCGTTAGGAAACCACTTCGCCGCAGCTGCCTGTTTCCTTTGCTGTTCACGAACTTTGTCACCTGGGCATAGCGGCTCCTCATTTCTCAGCCTAGGATGCTTTGTCGCCTGCCCCGCCGCAAAATCGTCAACAGTAGGAATGCCTTCCATTAGTCGCCTCGCTTCTTCGGCGCCCCAATCTAGATGTAGAACGTAGCATGGCAGGACACGTGTTGTTTCAAAAAAGACCCATTGAAGTCCTGTTTTGCTAGCGTGACTATCATAGCCCTCTTCTGGCTCTTCGTATTCCCGCCACTCACCATACATTTTGTTTTCTGCTACCCGACCTCGAAGCACAGCACATACAAGCAATCTTAGATGCGGGATATCTTCTTGTTTAACAGCGTCTCTGCTATCAGTATACGAGAGCGCGAAGCGGGCGTCGGGGGACGTGTAAATCCCGCGCCCATGCGTTGAGCCGCAACGGATTGCAAGTTTCTTTCCTGTGTGACCGATCATTCGGCCGGGCATAGCGAATCCATTGCGCACGATAGAAGGTACGTAACGCTTTGGTGTGCCATGAAATGCGAGCTCTGGACGTGTGAGGTATGCAATGTGGTCTTCACGGCGCTTTTGGAAATCATGAAGGCGTGATCGATGCGTGGGAGGGACGTACCGCTGAAGATCGCCAGCGCATGCATCCAGAGTGTCAAGCAGAGCCGCTTTACTTTTGCAAAAGGTTTCCGTAAGATCTTTGCGAAGGATGTTCTCCACGTGTAAAACCCGAAATTCGGAAGGAACACGTGCGCAAATCTCTTCATTTGAAAGCGAGAGAATGTCATGGGCTATGTCAGCAATGCTTTTGACGTTGACGCCATAATAATTTGTGAGGACATGGTCTTTCATGAAACCGGCCTTCGAATCCCAGCCTTTAGAGCCACTTGCTTTGAGCGCCTGCTGCTTAAGTAATTGCTGGTTTTGCCACTTTTCTGAGACAGGGTTGGCGATCTCAAGAAGCTGAAGAATGCAAACAGCAAAGTACCAAGGTCTATCGACCGTAGAGTGATTGGAAAAAATATTTTCATCCTGCCTGGAAAGACAGCAACGTAGCTCCTTACGCAGGGGATCAATCCATTTCCGAGGCAAGGTGTTTGTAGTAGCGTTCACGTAAATCGGGGTGGTTGATAACTCCAAACAGAGCTCCGGAAAATTTAACGTATGTCTCTTCCCGCACACGCTGTGGGACCATGATTGTAATCTGGCCGGCTTGTGAGTTCGGATGAGAGCATCGAGCTTGGACTGGTAAATTTCGCCTAGATCTTGAAAGCCACGAGGAAGGTGCAGCCATTCGGGAGCAAATAGGCTATCTTCATCGAGATAGTATTTTTGAAAAGTAAGCTGATTATAATGTTCAGCCATACTGAGCTAAGGGGGCGTGTTTAATGGTGGAGGAAGTCGCCAAATTCCGTTAGGATCTGTGAAAGATGTTAATTTGCAGACTCCGAGTAGAGATGGTCACTTTATGCTCCCAAGAGATGTCAAGCGATAGTTACAAGCACGAGATTTAACCAGGCCAGGAGCAATTGCTACTCTTAATTCTGGTAGGAGGAAATATCTCATGCTTTGTTCATCCAAAAGAATGCAATTGTGCGCGTGGATTGCGAAAGTCCACTTAACACCCGAAAATCACATTGCTACGAGAGATATTAGTCATATTCGCGGTTTAAGAGGGACCAAGCCGAGTATAACTACGTTGGATTGAACTTAACCACACGGTTTAGACTGGGTTCTGCTGCTATGAGTCATAGAGATAGGAACAATGAACCCAATGTGAACAGTGATCCGAAAGGATAGAAGGTGAACTTGGAACTTAATCAATGGGAAGCCTGGTCTAGGAGAGTGGAAAGCTGGGGGCTTTGAGAAATGTGCATTGAAAATCCACGTTTATACGCCCTTGTTATTCGGATTCTGAGGAAGATCCCAATTACGAGACACTGCGCACAGCAAATATAAGATGTGTCAAGGCAGATGGAGTTCTTGGCAAGGAAGGATTGGGAGACAATTATTCATTTTTGATAACGTGATGTGTCAGCGTATGAGTTGAAGTGTTTAGACGAAGAGAATTGAACACTGGCCAGTAAGTAGAGAGATTAGCTCATTTGAGGTAAATGACCACAGGCGATCAAAGTGACCGATGTAGACCTTATTTTGGGTTCTCATACAATTGACAAGCTCGACTGCATGAATTTAGGGATCGGTGGTGTGCTCAAGTGGACGAAGATAGGTTGGTCCTAATTATTATTATCGCGCCTCCGACATGTCCGCAGAGCCCTCCGGCATCATTGAGCCTATGCGGTCATTTTGTGGGGTATGCGACCTCGGTTTCCGGGAGCCTGCAGTATCAACCATGTTGCTTGTTCGGCGACTTGCATGCAAACACGGACGCATTTTCTTGAAAAGCTATGGAATATTGGAGGAACTGACGCTGTCTTAAATGACAGACTCGTAACCTCGAGAATCACAAGCAGCTCATCATGGCTGCCAATTCCGAAAACCAGCCCAAACCTGCAACACAATCTCATGAAGATTCCACCGCCAGCACAGACATATCAAGCGCAAAGCAAGAGCCAAAGCCACACCCGCCAGAAGAAGATTCAGACCCAGATTTAGAAGACCTAGATGGTAAAGCTTTGCTCTGTTCTTTAAACAGTCAGAGAAAGACCTGACCTCGCCTAGACATACTCGACGAATTCTCCTCTACCTCAAACGCTCAAAACGCTCAATCAAAACCTACCCCCTCCGCCTCTGGTCCGGGGAGACCGGCGCCTCCCCAAGCCACCGCCTCAGAAGATGACTTCCTCGCGAGCCTCCAATCCGAAATGTCCTCCCTCCTCTCCTCCGGCACCATCCCGGTCGCGAACCGGACGGCAGATGGTAAACCCGACCCCGACGCCGAGGCTGCTGACATAGCGAAGATGGGCAAGGAGCTGGATGAGTTTACCCGGCAGATGGAGCGGGAAGGTAAGAAGCCGGAGGATTGGCTGAGGTCCGTTTTGGGGAAGGATGCCGATGCTATTCTTGAAAGTAGGGATGAGGGGGAGAAGAGCGGGGAGGGGAGTTCATCGCAGGCCGGGAAGAAAGACAATGAGAGTTTTGAAGAGACGATTCGAAAGACGATGGACCGGCTGAAGTCTTCGGACTCGTCCGCCACGAATGCCGCGCAGCAGCCCTCGTCGTCGGACGAGGATATGCTCGCTACGCTCATGAAGGCCATGGAGCAGGAAGGTGACGGGGAGGGCGAGGAGGGCATCAGCAAGATGTTCCTCGGCATGATGGAGCAGCTGACGAACAAAGACATGTTGTACGAGCCGATGAAGGAGCTAGATTCGAAATTCGACCCGTGGCTACGGGACAACGAGAAGAAGGTTTCAAAGGAAGACTTAGAAAGATATCAGACGCAGCGGACGGTTGTGAAAGAGATTGTGGCTAAATTCGAGGAGCCGGGGTACTCGGATGAGAATCCAGAGTGTAGGAGTTTCATTTGGGAAAAGATGCAGACTGTGAGTTATAGATCATATTCCGAGAGAAAGTGGCCAACTGACTTTTGAACAGATGCAAGCGGCAGGCTCACCGCCGACCGATCTTATTGCCAATCCATGGCCTTCTTTTATGAGCGGAGGCGGTGGGGATGATCCATTAGGAGGATGTCCAACACAATAACTTGCGGTGGAAAGATTATAAATTGGAAGATGGATTTTGGATCTGGTCTATAATCGGAAGATAAATATGCTCTAGTCCATGTTCAAGTCTCCATACCCATAAATCATACATGGCGGTGCAGAGCCTCCGACGATGTAGCTCAGGTCATTCCCATACAACCAAAGCTCATGACATCTCGATATCTTCTGCCGTCCGATCTTGGTCAATTTCCATGCCGACGTTGCGCCCCATTTGATCACGTTGCTTATCTTGTTCATTAAAGGACATTGTATTGTCCGCCTTGAGAATGTCCCTAAAGAGCTGGTCGTAATCTTCGTCCTCCGAGCCATATCCTCCAGACTCTGCTATGCTCCTTTGGTCGTCACAGCCATTCGAACCATCGTAGTAATGAGCATTCCGTTCAGAGGATAAGGTTTGCGCCTGCTCCTGATTGTCTTCGGGCTCCAGATATCTAACCAGTGCCTCTATTTCTTCTTCTTCGGTGGGCATCAATTGGTCTTCGGCATCTTCCTTCTCATCCATCTCCTCCTCGTAATGCATTGGGATTTCTTGCTGACCCCGCCTCCGCTTGCTTTCCTCCCACCTCCTCTGTTCCCTCATCCACTCCATCCGCGATAGCTGATCCGAGCGGTCTTGGAGGTAAGCATCTTCACGCCGTTTATTGGCTCGTTGTCGGTGCGCGTTCTTACGCTCGTCGCGGCGGGACGTGATCAGGCGGGATAGCTGTGCTGCGGGAGTGGGGGAAGGCTGCGGTTTAAAAGAAAAAGCTGATTTTTGATTCGTGCCTGAAGAAGACTGGGTTTGAGACATAAAATTCACATTTCGAGATGTTCGAAGAGGAGATGCACGTTTGGGGATGTAGTTTGGTTTGTAGTAGTGTGGTGTGGAGGAATGGAACAGCGGTAGAGCCGGTGTAGGCGCGAAGGCGAAGACCGAGCTGTTCATTGCATCAGATACAGTCTTGGGTGGAGTAGAAAAGCGATACAGTTGCTACGCGCCGTGAAGACAAGGAATCGTTCGACGACTTTGGATGGTACCTGAAAGAAAGCGTGTTGGCTTACTGGGACTTTCCGATATATGACGCGCCTTGGGATTGCCCTCACGCGTTGCTTCGCGCTAGCCGCGATAGGAGATCAAGCTTGCAGCCATTGCGATAGGACTTTGGTACGTCAAAATACAGAATAAGATTCATTTGACATGCGAAACACATGTCATTGTGGCCTCAATTCAAGACGCCTAGTACTTGTAGCCTAGGCTCTGTGTCCAAAATACTCCACCTTGTTTCGTCATTTTGCTTCCATTCCAACTGGCAACCTCAACGCCATCAACTAGCACCTATTCTCAGGCTCCTGGTAACATGAGCCACTTTCGAGTTTGCCAATCCAACGCCTGCAATCCATCCTATGGATCGCAAATCAAAGTGAAACCTTCCGGTACGGTAAATGGCGTTGAAGCTGCTGCCCTTGACGAAGAGGAACTGCTAGAAGATGAGCTACTTGAAGAGCTCGAGGGCTTGGCGTTGTTGTCATTATTATTGTTGTTATTATTGTTATTGCTGCTGTCGAAAGATTTCTGCGGTGCTGAAGACTGAGCCGAGTTGCATTTCTCTTCATCGGATGTTAGCAACGCTAGAAAAGCGACTTCGACCCGAACCAACCTTGCTGATCATTGCATTGGCTCACTGTAAATCCACCACCCGAATTGGCCGCTTTTTGGCAATCATCCAATTGTTCGGAACAGCTAGTAGAGAGTCAAAGACATTCCTTCTAGATAAAGACTTCAGCTCACCTTCTCTGACCAGCTGTCGCGAAGTCTGGCTGCAGCAACTTTAACCCAAGTCGTACATAGCATTGCAAAAGACTTACGAATGTACTGCCGCCGACTTTGAAGGGCCGCTCTGGATCATTTGACTGCGTGATCTGCAACCTCAGTTCAACAAAAGTAGCGCACAGGGAGTAAATATTCTCGTACCGGTGAGGCACTTCCACCCAATGATCCCGAAAAAGTCTTGAAGATATTAGCTTATTTTCTGCGCAGAAAATTCGATCGCCTCGCCTGTAAATTTTGCGATTGCCTCAGCTTCAGCGGAGCGTAATGCATCGGCGAGTGTAGGAATCCATCTTGCAACAAGCTCGCATTGACTCGGAGATTGGATTGCACGCTCAAGTAAACTGATATAGAGAAAAATAACGCCGACGGCAGCTGGGAGAACATGGCGCCGCTCCACGACTAGGTTGGATATCTAGAGCATACCTAGAGGGAGTCCAATAACACCATTGTAAAGAGAGAAAGAGTAGAGCATGAGGCACGAAGGTCAGCCTCAAGGTTGGGCAAGATTCGAAACGCGGCAAGCGAGAAACACTGCGCGGAAGGGCAGGGGTCATGCCAAACGGCAAATAGGCCGTTCTTACTACCCATACGACTTTCGTATGAAGCCGACTCGAGACATACGCCGCTTTCGATGCCAGACCGGGAATCTCAAGCGCCAGATTATTAATTTCTGATCTTGCGTTATTCCCGTCCCAAACGGAGGAATTCCCCAGAGTTCGAGCACATGCACAGAACGGGGCCTTGGCATTTCAGAAATGGCCGAAATGAGTTTGCGGATGTGTTGCAGGGAAA
The DNA here is from genome assembly GCA_021030905.1 of Pyrenula massariospora. Lineage (NCBI taxonomy): Eukaryota > Fungi > Ascomycota > Eurotiomycetes > Pyrenulales > Pyrenulaceae > Pyrenula > Pyrenula massariospora. Next base: position 232,415 of record JAGFMI010000029.1, read on the forward strand.
CGGTTGAGACAAGCCACGTCGTAACCCTGGACCAATTTGTGCGGTTGCGCGACGAGTGGTGGGGCATCACTCAGGGGCAAGTCGCAGGATCGCTTGTATCGATGCCGTGCGCATAGCCTGGCCAGTAGACGGCACACACTAGCTATCTTGTTCACGCACGCACTTCGGTTCAATCGACTAGACCATAAACGACGGTCATTAACACAGAGCGCAAGTCTATTGAGACATATGGAATTATTCGTCGCTATGCTATGCTACCCTAACCTCAGTGTTTGTTGATCTCAACATGAAATGCATCGCTAAGGACGACCCCAGGCGCTCGGAGGAAGACTCATCGAAGAGCTAACCTGGGTCGACAAAGCCGAAGCAAATAATTCTATTACGATTGCGCCAGTTGTCCTTAGTTGCCCAAATTTGCCGTCATAAGCCGTAACTTTTTTTTAAGTAATGATCAGAAGTTAGAGGCCGTATTGACGGGACCCGGGTTGTGGTATTGATCCAGTGTACTTTGGAAGGGATTCCTGCCACTCTGGCTGCTCGAGTTGTCCTTTTCCTCATGCTGGTTCGGGTCGTAGAGGTCATCCTCTTCTTCGTTCTTCTTCCTGCCCCAGACTCTCCACCCAACAACAGCCAATGCTCCGAGGGCAATCGCACCGCCAATACCACAAACAACGCCAATGATGGTATTCTTTGACTTGGATGATAGACCACTGCTTTTCGAGTCGTTGTTTCCGTTCAACTGTGGTGCGCCAGAAGATGTAGCCGAGGCGCTGGAGGCAGACTCCACAGTGCTGGAAGTGCTCTGTTGGGTAATAGTCTGGCCGTTGGTGACCGTAGTGATAGTAGTCGGAACTGGCTTGGTGGTCTTGCTTGGTTCAGAAGCGGTAGTTGTTCGGGTTGTACCAGTCTCCTTCGACGATGATGTAGATGTTTCTGATGGAGTTGAGGTTTTCTGGGACGACGACTCGGTGGTGCTTGTCGGGGTGGAGGAGGTTGAAGTGGCCTTGGTCGACGTAGGCGTACTTGTTGGTGTATCCGAAGTAGAGGTAGAAGTGTCCTGGTTTGAAGAGGTTTGCGATTCAGATGTTGAGGAAGGTGTCGAAGTGGTGGCGGCTTGGCTTGAAGTGGAAGAGTCGCCATCATCTGATGAACTGCCAGTGGGGGTGATATTGCCTTGGCGGTTTTCTAGAATTGCATTGTCGACAGCCGCAGCAACGACAAATGTGATGAACAGTAGTAGCAGTGGTAGCCGCGTGGATAAATGCATCGTGAATATTGATCGGTGTTGTCGATATAGTAGAACGGGTTGGTCAGCACCGTGGAAAAAGGGTCTGCAAAAAACGGCGAGAGAAATCAGATCCGGTCGCTCAGAAGGCCTGCAAGGAGCGAACGTGAATACGTGGAGAAAGCACGTAGATGTACAAAGGTAGCGAAGGTGGTGAAGTGGTGAAGACAATAAGATACAAGAACGAGCGTCGTAATGAGATGACTGGGTTTATTTTGGGAGTATTGCTGAGTGAAGGAGGAACACGATTACGAGGCGGAGCGAGAAAAGTTTGGCAGTCGGGGTGCGGGCCTGGGCGTGTGCGGGCGAGCAGCTGACGGCCGCCAGAGAAGCGAAAGAGCGAAAAAGAGGGTCGCTGGGTCTGGCCAACCACTCACACTACCGCGAGCTTCCAACGGCCGCCGTCCGAAGCCTTCCCCACCACTCACGATCCCTGTCTGCCCCTGCATCGCCACCGCCCATGACCATGTTTTCTTGCTGGCCGTCGCTGTTCTCTGCTCTCTCTACACCCCGGTGGTGTTGCGGCCACTGAAACAAACTCCCCTCCAAGACGGCCGCCCGCCCCTAAACCTCCCTTTTCGTCTCCGACCTGCCCTCCATCGTGCCCTTTAAGCTGCTAGAGCCGCCCGTGAGATGCGTTTGCACTGTTGGGCCACCACCCAACATGTTACACGGTTGCACATGCTGCAAGAAACACCGCGCGCTTTTCATTTCGGGTAGGTCTAGACTGTCTGTCCTACTCTGCTTGTTTGTCCATTGCTGCAAAGTCACAATTAATTGCTCTCCTTCCGCCAATTGGCTATTCTTCTCCACCCGATCCCTGCGGCCCGCAAAATCTGCCTCCTCTTGAGAACGACAAGCCAGGATGTGGCGCCTGCGTTTACTGCTCGAACAGGCTCTGGGGTGAATAAATCAGCCTACCTTACCCAGCGACTTCCTTACACCGGGAAAAGTCTGAATTCTCTGATCTGACGAATGCGACTCTAGAAGACTTTTTCTCCATTGCGACCTCGTAATCCTGGAGTGATCGCGCCAATGGAAAGAGTAATTAACATCCAATGGAAACCGACTTTCGAGGCTCTTGCGCCTAGCAAGCTTCAAAGCACTTGTGGTTACAGGAAGGACCCTTTACTCAGCCATACCAAAGTTGCTGTTAAGCAAAGACTACGTGAGATCTTGTTCATCCGATGCATCACCTTCAAAAGATGTGGAGCGGTCGAAACTCAGCATGCGTGGCATGTCAATCTGCTGTCGCTACACGGATTGATTGTGGAAAAATACGTTGCTAACATGCACAAGAGCGTCACACATTCTCATTATGTATTGGGCGGAACTACAAATTGATCCTTCCAAATGACGCAGATAGACCTGTACGACGATTATTTCCTTTTGTAAAATTTCCGTTTCTTTTCCTTCCTGATATCGGGCTTTTACAATTTTGATTCTAGAATATTATTTAGTTGAGCATAATTAGACAAAAGAATGTGGTTTCCTTACGGCTGACAAGCCTAGTGCTTTTCACCTCATCCTCACCCAACCCTTATCAGTAGTATCTTACTACCCCTTGCTCTATCAATTAGCGAGCGAACATTTTCTCTGGAAAGAACGTGGGAATGTCGCTTGTGGAATCTCTAAGCGAACGCTCCGACGAAGGACATCCCTGCGGCCCCCATTAAAACAAAGATGAAGGCCCTGATCTTCGCCCTTTTATTCATGGTGGCATCTGCCTCCTCAGAGAGAAAATCTTGTGCCAAAAGATCGACAAGCGCCGCGTACAATAAAAGTCCAGAAGAGATGGCGTTAAATACCCCCACAATGATCAAGCCAAAGGCACTGTTAGGGTCGTAAGACGACCTAGTCAGGAGCCCAATGGCTTGACCGATAGGGGCCGTAGTGCCAAAAGCAACAACCAAAAGCCAAGGTTTTGGGCTACCTTTAGGAAACGGTACGGCAGCTATTCGGGAACCAAGACCAAGGCCTTCAAACATCTGATGGAATAGAATAGCAATGAGAAGAATGATGAAGCCATCAATGGTGATGGAAACGGTCATCCCCACAAATACGGAGTGAAAAAGGATACCGCCCTCGATCAACGTAATTTGCAAGCTCTGAAATCTGGTTAGTGTCTTAAACATCAAGTAGTGCTTTTTTCTCTTACCATCTTCTTCAACACTAGTGGGTCGACAGCCGGTTCAGCAAGCTCAACGTCTCCCTCGTATTCGGAAAACCGGGAAGGATCGACGGCCTTAGGTGCTACAGACAAACGCTGCGACGATGTCTGGCGAATCATGCCGAGCATCATGTCACGCTGACGGACATACTGTTCATAGAAGACAATGAACCACGGAGGCATTTCGGACTTTGCATCACCTCCGTATGAAGCAAATGTCTCCATTGCCCTTGGATCGTTAGCCACAACACCCTCAAGCAATATGCAACTCACTCTTTGACATCGACCGTCTTCTCGTCCCAGTCCCTTGCCCTATAAACTGGCGCCGCCACTGGTTCGGGGACACCGTGGGGAATTATGTCGGCACCAGTGGCCCCTCCATGGCTGTGACCACCCGTCTTCGAATGCAGCCACATCTCAATGACAAAGAGGATGAACAGGGACCCCATCATGATGACTCCAGGAAGCGGAGCATACAAGTCTGTGAACAGCGCCGGCAAACATGGGTCATTCAGAGACTGGAATGCCGTTGGAAGCAGCTGCTACTCGTCAACAAGCTACTCGACCCGGATCTGGCCGAACCCACGTGTACAAAGGCCGTTGCAATAAGTACTCCTGTACCGAAATGTTTGCTGTTCCTAGTCAGACAGGGAACAGCCATGAGGATAGCACCAACCTACCAGAAAAAGAAAATATTGGGCGGAATCTTCATCCACTTGACCTTCTTTGCTACGACTGGGAATCCGGCACCGAACAAACTCGCTCCTAAGACGAGGAAGAGGCCAAGCGTGTGAATGCCAACGTCGTACTCTTGTGAACCCGCGCCACCTCCGCCGCACTTGGGCTTGGGCATTTCCATATCCGCCATACTAGCAAGGGTCAAAGAGAACCGACCTGCGGCTCAAAAGAAAAAAAGATCCGGAGCGAGCACGACCGGCGGCTTGGCTGAATGAACGACAAGAAGGCAAAAGCGCGTGCTGTCAGACATCCAGGAAGGACATTTCCGTGCTTATGTAGCATTAAAAAGCCTCAACGGTGTCAGTCTATATGACACAATGTTAAGCAATCTCCCCTTGATGCCAAGAAAAGCTGCTCCCTGAGACTGATGTACAACAGCAGCGTCGAATCCGCCCCACGCAGACATCTCAATGTTTGAAAATCCGGCGCGTTGACAATCAGATTAGATTTACTTCGGCACAGAATATCGCCAAGCCGTCGCGCATGCCAACCCAGCCCAAGCAATTGATAAGATGGTATTACAAGAGAGATCCATATTCATAAGATGCTATCCCTACATGTGGGTGCTTTCCCTAAAGCTGGCAACTGGCACGGTCGATGAGCTTTGGCATGATGGACAGACTCCACGCAGATCTTTACGCAAGGACGATATGTCTGTGTCCCATCATGTGTACAGAGTCATAAGGTCTTTTCGATAATACATCATCTCCAATCTCGTTGGTATGCTGGTGCAGAAACGCTTGTCACACCCGTTCGAAGACAATTCTGTTATGCCTTTTTGAGAGTCATCATGAAGGATCTAAGCCGCCGGACGTTGCGCTTATGTGGCCTATAAGAGATTTTGCTATGCCGATGATCCAATTAGTCACAAGGGTAGAGATTTCCGGAGATCTAACTCATTATCTCCTTTCTTGTATGTCTTACAAATACCGTCTGCTGAGACTGCGAAAGGTTCAATTTGGCATTCTGGCCATGGCTTGGTAGTCCCAAGGCCGACAAGCACCGTCAACCGCGGGCGGGCCGCGCGGGGGTCATGGATGGACTGCAGCGCTAACCTCAAAATAACAGCATGTGAAAGGATCTGTCCTCGATAGGTAGGCGTCAAGTGGTGGAAGTGGAGTGGTAAGTTTCTTTAAGAGGCAATGAAGAAGCAGCCAAGACCAAAAGAGTCGAAGCTTGTGCCTATTGCGATACACCTACAATGCCGTAGTCGGCTTGCAAGGGATCCGCGCTCAAGGCACTAGCCTGATATGCAGATGCATGAAGGAGGGCCTGCTGCTTTGGAATTGCCCATCCGGCATGTCCATTCACATCTCTCTCGTTGGCTGCAGGGGATGTTTCAACGCTCTTGGCAACGTCTTGGCCATATTCAGCCTGATACAGATCTTCGTGTAAAGCCTCCACTCTCACGACGAATGGCGGCGGACAGACACTGGCCTCCACTGCCAAGGCCGCCCCGCCATCCGAGCGCGGAACCCCGTCCCTGGCCGATCATCCACTGAAGCTCATGCAGTTGCAGCTTGATCAGCATTTTGTTCCAGCACAGGGAGTTAATGTTTTTAAAGGCAGAGTTCTATTGCATGCATCCTTGACATGTACCGATACTTTTGTCGCACTCCACGTCCTGCTTCATGGCCAAGAAACCATGAGACGACGCCAAGAAGACTGGATTTGCTGTCTTCTGCAATAATGAAACTCAAAATAAGGCCCAAACCTCGGGGTCGAGGCGTTTTATATTCATGATGACCGCCAACGGCCAACTCTGCTCCTTACAACATCTGGAATCATGTCCGATCCCAAGCATGACGAGCACGCGTCTACGGGTTTGTTCATTCCGAAAGCTTGGATCCATCTTGCCTGACTACGATCAGAATCCACAGTCGCTCATGGAGCCTCATCAGCAAGCGCTGCAACTGATATCGAAAATGCCATCTCTACTAAAGCCACTGCCGTTAATTTTGACGCTCAAAATGCGAAGGACGCCTCTCAGTCTCACGGTACAACAGCTATAGGATCCCGCTCCAGCAATGATAGTGACCCATTGTCGCTTCGACGGAAGCGTCGGGCCAACATAACAACAAAGCAGCTAAAGGATGATCATCCTAAAGCCACCCCTCGGCATATCAAAAGGTTCTATAACCAACAGAATGATTTAATCGATCAATTTTTGAATAGCGGTGACGAAGAGCGACTTAAAGCTCTCGATACTGAGAAATATGGCCCCAGGGTCAAGTTCGCTGTCAATGGGTCTTTTGCTGTCAACGTCTGTCTCTTTGCTATCCAGCTGTATGCTGCGATCTCAACGGGGTCGCTCGCCTTATTCGCGACGGCCGCTGATGCTTTTGTACGCCACTTCAACCCTAATCAGCACCTCTACGCTGACCTCTATAGATGGACGTTGTAGTGTCCCTGACCATGCTGGTCACGTCACGCATGGCACGTAGACCTAGCATTTACAAGTACCCTGTGGTAAGAACCTCCATGTCAATAGATCCCGGGATGCTAAGCCTTCCAGGGGCGCACGCGTATCGAAGTCATTGGCATTATTCTCTTTTGCGCATTAATGACCACTGTTGCTGTGCAACTCATTGTAAGCAATCTTGCTCTGGACCTTCAATTGTCGCTCGACTCATTCTTTCTGCAGACTGAGTCTGGTCGAAGTTTAGGTGAAGGGCGCAGAGATGGTTCTGCGCTACAAGTTGTACCCCTGGCCTGTGTCGGTGCTGCAAGTAAGTGGAAGATGTGTCCAACTGTTTCCAACGATTCTGACGTGCTATCAGTCGGCATGAAGGCGATAATGTTCGTCTATTGCTTTATTCTTCGTCGCTATCCCGCCGCCCGGATCTTCATGTATGACCACCGGAACGACATCGCCGTCAATGTCTTTGGCCTTGTGATGTCCATCATCGGGGAGAGGTTTATTTGGTGGCTCGATCCCATGGGTGCCATGTGCATTGGAGCTCTCATCCTCGTATCATGGGCGCTGACTGCCTTTGAACATGTCTGGCTGCTTGTTGGAAAAAGTGCACCAAAAGAATTTGTTGGCAAGGTCATCTACATGACCATGACCCATGACCGCCGCATCCGGAAGGTTGACACCTGTCGTGCGTATCATGCCGGTCAGCAATATTACGTTGAAGTCGACATTATCATGGATGAAGACGCATCCTTGAAGGTAACGCACGACGTCAGTCAGACCTTGCAACGCAAGATTGAAGGGTTGGCGGATGTCGAACGTGCATTCGTTCATGTTGACTACGATGATGAACATAATGTTAATCTTGAGCATAAGCCACCTTACGATGAGAAGACGAAACGACGGTCTTTGAGGGAGATGTTGATGATGGGGAAAAAGAAGGTTGACGAGGAAGAGCAGCCTGCTCGGTCAGATCCTATTGAGCAGACTAGAAGCTCTGTGAGACATCTCGGCAGCTGACGACTCTGTGGATCTGATTCACTATTTTGTTGACTGAGACATATAGAAAGAGATGCATATAGAACGTGACAATTTGTGCGGGCAGCTTACTATCAGTAAGTGCTCCATTGTAAGAAAAGAAAAGACCTGCTGTATGATGAAAAGGTTTGGTCCAAGATTGACGTTCAGCCGTGGCATAAGCACTTTAAAGATGGACTACTAGGAGAACCCACCACACTTTTAAAGAGGAGAAGACGCTCAAGTTGACACAAACTTGTTCACACAAAATTCGAAAGTGTTCCACAACCGAGATATTTCTTTGAAATTGCTTCCCCAGGCGGTGTTTTCGTCTCCTCCGCCGCAGGAATCGTTACCTCGGCGTCGATCTCCGCTGAAGGCTACCCTATGCTCTGCATGAAGCCATCCACATGGAATAAAGGAACAATTCTCCGTGTCCAGTATACTTTTGGACGGCATTTCTAGCTACACGTACTTCCTAACAGACGACTATGACTGATCGCTTCCATGCGCCCCTGCTTCGACGCATATTTCCTTGAGGTAAGTTTGGCGACGATCAGATTGTCACAAGGCGCAAGCCTAGTCTTGATATCCCCAACTTTCCATTTCGACGTCTTCTTTTCTCCCTCAACTCTTTTCTCCCTACTTTTCACTATTCGCCATGCGGTGATGCTCACGAAAAGCTGCTGGCCTCGAGCTGCTCTGTCCATCCCAGCCCGCCCGCGAGTCCCACTAACCAGACCATTCCCCCACCCACAACGCCTTCCAGCATCCTCCACGATGCCCACGGCCCAGGAACCCAAACCCACCCCGCACATCGTCTGCCTCGAAACCTGCCACTGCGACATCCCCCCCTTCTCCTTCCCCCACAAATACACCTCCTACCACCAAACCCCGCCCGCCTCCGTCGCCCCCCGCCTCCGCACCGCCACCATCGCCATCACCTGCGTCGTGCCCGTCACCCCCGCCGACCTCGACGCTTGCCCGCACCTCGAGCTCATCGCCGTCATGGCCACGGGCGTCGAGTGGGTGGACAAGACCGCCTGCCGGGAGCGCGGCGTGACGGTTATCAACTGCCCCGGCAGCAATATCCCCGCGGTCAGCGAGCATGCGCTCGCGTTCTACTTTGCGGCGAGGAAGCGCGTGGTGGAAATGACGAGGCTGACGAGGGAGACGGAGGAGTGGGTGGAGAGGGGTACGATGAGGGGCAAGTTCACGGAGGGTTTGCCGCTGGGGTGTCGGGGGGAGTGTGTTGGCATTGTTGGGTATGGGATGTTGGGGAGGAGGATTGAGGGGTTGATGAGGGGGGTGGGGATGGGCGAGGTTTTGGTGGCGGAGAGGAAGGGGGTGGACACTACGAGGGCGGGGAGGACGGCGTTTGAGGATGTGCTGAGGAGGGCGAGTGTGCTAGTCGTGTGCTGCCCGCGGGACCCGAGCACGCTCAATCTCATTGATGAGCCGGAGCTGCGGCTTATGCGCAGGGAGGCAATTATTATCAACGTGGCGCGGGGTGGGATTGTGAATGAAACTGCGCTAGCTAATGCCTTAAAGGAGGGCAGCATAGCCAGTGCGGCGACCGATGTGTTCGATGTAGAGCCAGCAAGCCCCAAGACGTCGCCGTTGCTGGCTGATGACGTGCCTAACCTTACGGCCACTCCACACATCGCGTGGTACGCGGCTGAAACGATTGTCCGGCTGCAACAACTGCTCAAGGAGGGCGTAGAAGCTTACGCTGCAGGCCAGCCTATCTATGTGCAGGTAGACGGCCGGAATAGATGACGTCTAATCTTTCTTCTCTAAACCCTTGATGCTCGCCGTTAACCCTTCATATGCTCGAAGACACTGCGGGATCGCCTGCCTAACTTGGTCCTCCAGGGTCTCCATCTTCGGGTTTCCAAGCACGTCGTTATCTGTCTTCTCGTAGACCGTCCCGCCCTCCGTCCAGATTCGCCTCAACGTAGCCAAAGTCGCCGCTGGGTCGCCGTCGGCCCATGCTTTTGCCTCGATCTCGCGTAATCGATCCAGTGACGTATAGGACACGTTCAATTTCTTACCGTACTGCTTTTCTAGCTCGGCGACGATCTCGTGCTGCGTTGCGTAGAAAGAGTTGACCTTCAAAGTCTTGTTCTTACTCGCCTCCAGGCGCAGCAGCGCTGCTACTAGGAGCTTCCCGACACTGAGCAAATTAGAAATATCTCCGCTTCACACAAGGGGAAGATGGACAACTCACTCTGCCATAGCGGTAAACCCAATCTTCTGCTCTCCGTCTGCCGAAAGTACTATCTTGTTCTTCTTGAGATTGAACGTCCCGACTTCTTCATTGATGGGATTTGCCCGAATAAAGAGATCTGGATAGGGCCCCGTAACTAGATACGTCCATTCCAAGTCCTTGACGGTCTTCATAAAAGCGCGCACTTTAAGCTTTTGCTGATGCGGCTTCTCATCGGCTGACTGCGGTGAGTACTCGATATCTGTCCCGTACTCAGAGGGAAAGAAGCGGGTCACATTCGGGGTTTCTGACGCCCACTTGATGAGCTCAATCTGCTGTACAATGACATTCCGACCAACACAGCTGATGACGGTGTCAATGTCAGCATAAGCCTGCTTCACATCGTGCTCATTCCGCAAATCTCCCACCAAGATCTCAACACCTTTAGAACGCAACCAGCTGATTTGACCGGATTTCTCCTCGATGGTCGACGGTGAAGTGAAGATGGCGATCCGAGAGAAATGCTCCTTTGCATCGATGACGGCCTGAGTGATGGGTCGCCCAATTACGCCTGTCGCGCCAATGATTAAAACGTTTTGCGGCATCCTGTGCTCCGATGGTGAAATAGGTTGAGTCACGAGACGTTGAACTTGCCCATTTAGCCCAAGTTGGAACAAGAAAATGTCAAGACGTTCAAGCGAGACTGTTGAGTTTTGGCTGCCTCTAATATTTGGTCTGGTGCAATGGAGGCTGCAGCGATTGTTGAATCACAAGGGTTCAAGACATTCGGCAGGTCGGAAATAACGAACACCGAATTGCCCCGAACCCGACTCGCTGAAAATTTAACGCTGGTTTTTCTGGAGACAATAGCATCTCACATTGTGGTAAATCTGATGGAATCAATTGTAATATTTACCCAACAAAGCCGCCACGGGTTAAAGCTGGGAGCAACCTCTCTGAAAGCTTGCGATAAGTGTCCAGAAGACCAGCCATACCGGGCCAGCGCTCAGCACACCATGCTAGGACCACGACACTTGAGCTTGAGATCTCGAAGATGTTACTGAAATTGATCACTCGGCTTTCGAAACTGCTCTCAGTCATTGGTCCAATCGTAGGAACACGCCCATCAAGCGCCAATAGACTGTGTGCTAGGATGGTCATCGCAGCAACGAAAATGTAATGCGCTGATATTATTGTCATCGGAAATGCGCCCAATTGAGAATTATCCGGAGCACGCAGCATCCTGTGATATATTCGCATGATTTCACAGGAGGACCAGTAGTTATCTGAAGGGATCTTGTCCATTGATTCGTTCGTGTAAGCGGAGGAACGAGTGTTAGATAGCGCCTTTAGCATGAGTGGTTGAAAGAGAAAGCTGATCGTACTATGATATCCGAGGTCTGCAGTAGACGAGCCGACGCCGGTAAGACTGTCCTCAATTTGCAATTCTTGCCTCCACGCAAGAAGGTTGAGGAATTTTGCCCTATACCATTCCAGTGGGAGATTCGGCGGTTCCGCAGGGGCATAAAGTTCGCGATAGATTTCGGAGCGGAGATACACAAGACGGTATTGATGCGCAATGGAGATGACCTGCAGCGAAGCATGATCTGCCAAGGGCGCTCCGCTGATACTCCAGGGGTATTCAGTTGTGATAATGTCTTCGGGCAGGTCCGACGGGCGTCCAAACATTTGGCCTACAATCCTCTCAATGGTGTAAAGTCCCCAAAAGACACCTCGCCGGCGCCTCTTTTGAAGTTCGTCCTCGGTTCTGCCTGGCTGCTCTGTGTGGTAGCCGAGCTCGACGCTGAGGCGACAAGCGTAATCAAGTAACTTCCAAATGTCTCCTTTCTTTGGATGAAAGAGACAAAAAACGCAGAGAAGTAACAACGCCTGAAGTGAGTCGGCAGAGACTGCGCTTGTCACTTCCTCAACAAACCGTGACGCTTCATGATAGAAACGTAGGCTCTCAGCAAAATAGGTGGGATGATACCGGGAGAGATTAGCAGAGGCAGCAGCACACATGATACTAACACGAAAGAATTGGTGAGCTTCTTTGCTAGAAATCTGACCACCGGTCTTTTCACATATTGCCAGATAGGCTTCGATATCTCCAGGTAGATTAGCTTCATTAACAAAATCGTAAAGTACGTTGGTCGACTTCATGTACAGACTGATTAAATCCCGGATGTTGGTACGGCTTGGTGGCGAGGATGTCACCTCTAGGCTATCGTTTGACTTGTTCGACAAAGAGTAGTCGATGTACGATTCGAAAGTCAAGTCTGGGAGCTTATCGCGAGCATGGGCCATGATCTCAACCATGAGGGCAAAGACGGAGCTGGAACCATAGAATTGACTGCCTTGGCCAACAGCAAAATGCTTGTCAAAGGAGACTTGAGGTATTGGATCTGCCCCTGAATTCTGGGCTATTGAGGGCGTCTGAGCTGCAACATCCTCCCGATCTTGATGGGAGGGTCTGGGTCCATCGTCGGAAGCAGAAGATGGCTTGATCGTCTCTTTGACAGCGCGCAATCGTTCGAGACGGATCATTAAATTTTGGACGTATCTAAAACTCTTATGAGCGGGTCCAGCATGGGTAGTACAAGACCTCTGGGCGGCTTACTCCCTTGGAAGAGTGAGTTGTAGGGCATGGTCGTAAAAGGTACATTCTGCGTGCGCTTTCTGACAGAGCCGGCAAGCCGGCAGTGCCGTGTCACATCGTCGACGAAGTCTCCTACATCGGGAACAGGTTGGAAGCAGTTCGTTCAAGGGTGGCTGAGACATCTTCCTACTTGATCAGGGCGACTCGCGGAGTTGTGCGTCGCTCACAAGAGACTGATGTCTAAAAGGCGGACGTCGGCGGAGAAGTGGGGGAGCTTCCTGCACTGCAATATACAGATGCGTCTGACTCCTTTTGCTGCATCGACGATGACCATGCTAGTCTTGAGAGACACTCGCTGTAAAGCATTGAACATTGGCTTATAGACCGGCCCTGCACGTAGGCAGTCATCGGTTTCAACATCTAGTGGCGAGCGTACATCCTTTCTTAACAGGAGATATTGAATTTGTGCTAAGATAAAGCTCCAAGAGACTGTCTACATAAAACGCTTCAACTCATTCTTTTCAACATATCTTCATCCCTCATTAACGCTCGGTATGATAAAAATATGCCCTCCCAGCATAAAGATCTGTAGCATACTCCGTGAATATACAAACGCCTTTCATTGCTTCAGCATCCCATTCGTTGGTCATGAAATCTTTGCCATCATCATGGTATTATAACAATCATAATCATAATCCCAGCGCTCACCGGTAATGAGATGCAACAGGATTGGCGTGCTAACGAAGAGGTTAACTGTCCGGCTTTCTTCCACAGACGAAATGAAAGTGACTATAGATATGCAGCCGTGGATTCTTGAAGTCTTGCTTCACTCCCTCGATGATGGTCTGCGTCTTTTCTATAGAGAATCCGAGGGTACGTGTGAAGAAGCCTAGTGTGAAAGAGTCCGCAGCGTCAAACATTTGGAGAAGTTCGTAGCGGCCGATCTGTTTGAGTTCGGGATCTTTTGGCCAAGCTCCGATAGGCACCTTGCGAAGGTCAGCTAATGTCCTCATCAGGGGAGAAAAAAATTTCGGACCTTGTATGGCTTGTCTTCCACGTCCTGAAATCCTGCTTCTTTAATCCATTGACCATGCAAATGCGAGACGTCCAGCCGTTTTCCGAACTTGGAGCTTGCCTCGTCGAGAAGCTCACACCATTCGTTTGCCCACTTCGCGTCTTTAAGGGTGTCATCATCACAGAGCAAGGAGCAGGCATATTCTTGCATTTCAAGCCAGCCTCCAGGCTTCAAATTGTCATAGCACTGTTTATAGAACTTCTTCCAGTCCCCGATGCTTCCAGCCATTCCACGCCCATGAATATAATCAAATTTCGCATCACTCGGATAGACCCATTCGGCTTCTAAGTCATCGACGACGAATTTGCAATTCGGAGGAACCCAGGATGGTTGAATTGGGGAGATGTCGTTTCCAATAACCTCAGCGGACGGGTACATGTCTGCAAAATCCATAGCCCATATTCCGGTACCGGTCCCCATATCCAGCACTCTGCCCGGGCTGTTACCTATCGGAGCCGTGTGCAATCCGCCTCCAAGGAGAAGCTTGAAAATGTGATGTAGGAGGTCAAGTCGATCCTGCTCTTGTTCATCATTTGGAAGCGTATACTCTCCAGCTCGGTACGCATGATAGCGCCTGCCATTTTCGTATTGATAATTTCGAATGCCAGAGGTAACGGATGTAGAATAGTTGCTAAAGTCGTCGCCACTGTCCCCAAAGGCCGAGTCTAACTCGTTGGAATTCTATCCAGGTCAGTTAATCCCAGATCAAAGTGCTCCAAAATTACCTCTGCCTCAAGAGGGGCTAGATTTTGGACTGCAGCACCTGGCGCCGCAGGTTGACCTTCTTGCGACATGATCAGAGATCACCGACTGTGACCTTGATTAATAGGATCAGATGACGTAGAGGCCGGGCAAAGTCTCCAGCGAGTACTCATTGGAGCTGTAGGATGTGAAAGCTGTACATGGCATTCTCTGCGCCCAAATTGCGCAAGGCGTTCAAGAGGGATTCAACTGTGCCGCTCCGCCACTAGACGAGAGCTTGGATTTCGTGAACCGGTTTGAAGGAGCCCCCCAGACTGGAGGCTGAGCCGTCGCAACTGCATGCCGACGAGAGAGGAATATCTGTAAGCAGAGGTCATGCCTATCTGCTTGCGCGCTCAGCTAGGCGAAAGGGTCGATCGACCAATCTGGACTCTGAGCCCTCGAACAGTTGGATGGTGGTGGAGCTGATCCCGTTGATGGTGGCTGCAGGTTAGCAAGAGGCGGTCTAGTTGACGTGGGCCGTGCGGACGAAGTTCACGTCAAGGTGCCCAGTCGTGCCACTTCGCGGATGGTGGGGAACGAGCCTGCGCGGCTATCGATAAAGCCAGCCGAGCGCTGGGCCAGGATGTTGAAGACCACATCTGTCACGGCGACCATGCCAATGAAGGTCGCAATCCCGCCGTCTGAAAGTTCAGTGCATGCAGGCCTCGCGGGAGGGATAGGGGCGGATGGCGGAATGCCAGCGGAGCGTCCTCTCCTGTAAGCGATGCAGGGTGAGGAAGATCAAAGTATGAGAAAGCCTCAGAGCCAGGATCGACACTGACGGACGATAGTGCAATCGCGCTCTCCCGTCCTGCGCCGCCTGCGTGACCGCCAAAGCTGTCTGCACAGGGTTCAGCTCTCATCATGAGCCTCAGAAAGACATTCCGCGGAGCGTCGTTCAGCATCTTGAATCTGAGATCGCCCAGCTCGAGAAGGAATTGGCCTACAATGGGAACCTCGATGATCTCAATGCGTCGGACATCTTGGCTGGAATGCCCTTACGGGGAGGAAATGTCGCGAAGCAGGACTTCAAGCCCCCCTTGACGCAGCAAGACGAAGTTCCACCTCACGATGCTGCAAAGGAGAACATTATGCGGAGTGGAGAAGTTCAAGCTGTCATTAGTGCTACGTTGCCGACCGGATGTGGCCTGACGGATTTGATATCGAGAGTGCGCATGGGCTTGACACCTTCAGTGATTGCTGGAGACGGTCAAAATCCAATTGCACGCCGCTCGTCGTTCAGCAAGCCCAATGACACCGCTGTCAGAGCTACCTTGCTGAAGAGCATACCGTCCCACATCGTCAACGGGCTGATAAGAAAATATGTTCAGAAAATTCTACCAATCTACCCCGCGGTATACGAACCCACCGTTTGGAATCAGCTAGAGAACGTCAAGAATGCTCTGGCCGCCGTGGACGTTCCGGTGGTGGCACCATCGTTCGATTTTTTGATCATCTACCTTTTACTTGCTATATCCGCGACACTGAGCAGCTCGAAAAGTGGCGATCATTCACGCTGTATGGCCTTTTCAGGGTCTCTCTTCGAAGAGGGTATACGACATCTAAACATCCGCTCCCATGTACCGTCTGATCTGGCGGGATTACAAGCAACATTACTGATCCTGCAGTACGCCACTATTAATCCTCGCTGTGCCAATGTGTGGATCTTAAGTGGCGCTGCTATGCGATCTTGTCTCGAGCTTGGACTTCACCGTGAGCCTCCCAACACTTCAGAACTCGACGCTTTAACTCTGGATCTAAGACGCCGCATGTTTTGGTGTGCATATGGGATGGATCGTTGCGCGTGTGCGGCGCTTCAGAGACCGCTTTCAATTCCCGATCCCGCAATCAACACCAAATTTCCAACACCTTTGGATGACAGGTATATTCATGAAACAGGCATTGATGCTTCTGGTATCGAGACCAAGTATCATGCTCTCCGTTGGATCCAATTCAGGCGTCTGCAATCCTCAATGGTCGAAGTACACTTCCAGAATAAACCTCTCGATCCGGAGCAAACTTGGGAAGATTGGCTCAAGTCTATGGAGAGCAGGCTCAGAGATTGGCATGATACCTATAAAGACGGTCATGAGCTTTCTGAATTTTCCCTGTCTCACGGATTGGCCTCGTTACATCGTCCTTCTCCGAGAGTCCCTTATCCGGCTCCCGAAAGCCTGCAAGCAGCCTTCGAGGCAGCTTCTGCTTCCGCAAGGTCCCTTCAACAACATATTAGTTCTGGGTTCTACCGTCGATTTTGGCTGTTGGCTCATCATACTCTCGAGGCCGCAACTATCGTCTTATTTTGTCTGCGACATGGATCAGATACGATCTCTCAACACTTCAGCTCAGACCAGATCTTTGAAATGACAAAGCTGTTCACGGCGAACTTTTTGGCCATATCGTCACAAGGCTGGTCAGAGGTCTCCAAATATGCCGAAATTTACGAGCGATTGTTGGGACCTCTGCTCGAATCGACCTTCTCGCAGACGCCGCCGCCACAGCACAACTTCGGCCCTGCGCAAGACGCTGAGCTGTTAAGATTGCTATATCCCGGACCTGCACAATTGGATAAGCTCCGGTTTGGTCGTAGCGTAACCGAGGATTTACCTGGCTTCGATATGACTTTGTTCAATCCTAGTGAGTGGGGCCTGGGAGACGGCACGCCGAACGTGGCATTTCCAGGAGGGTGGGATGTACTAGATAATGCAGGAATTGGGCCAGAGGAGCCTCACTTAGTCGAGGGTCTTTGAGTGGCGAGACATGGGAACTTTTCGAAAGCTGATATCTTAAAGTTTTCAATTGTTATTTAAGAGCGCTGCGTTGACGAAATGTCATTTACTCGTACATGCTTTTCAATCCTTGAACAAATTCATCGCACGATAAAGGGTATAAGCTCCACAGTGCCTAGCAATTCCAACTGTCACGATATACCTCTCTTCTTCTTCAAATCTTCACGCACCTGCTCAAAAGGCTCAGTCCCAACCTTAGCCACAACTTTTTTCTCGGTAACCAACAGCTCTTCTTCGCTAAATATGACGCCAACTTCTGCGCACTTCTCATACATCGTCCGCATTGATAGCATCCACTCGGCTAACAATTTCGGTTTCACAGCGATGTCAGTATCGATACTGGGAATCTTGGTCTGCAGCTTGTCATTTGCCCAAGACCGCCCTCCCACAAACTGTCTCCAGAAGCAGAGCGAGCAGGCTCCATTCCGGAGCGGTCGGGTCCACTTTGAGAGCTCAGGGAGTTCTTCGTTAGTCAGGTCCTCCTCCGGCTTTGAGACCAACGCAGTGAGGTTTTCTGGAACGGTAGGGAGTTCGGCTACTGCGGCATTGACCGTCTCGACAAGCTCTGATACGCGAGGGATTGGATGAGGATCGGCCCAGTGCGGCTTTCCAAATTTGTTCCACACAACGCTGCATGGCTGCATGCGGCGGTATCTGCTTTCTTCAGTCCTGCAAGCCGTGTTGATCAGATCATCACTCCGCTCAAAGATCAAAGGATTGACGAGATTATGGACCTTAGCAAAGCGGTCAAATTTCCTTAGCTTATGCGTTTGGTACGCGCCAAATACGTGGCTGATGGACAAGCGGCTGGCTCGGCAGGCGGATGAGCACAGATCTGAGATGTCGTCCGTCTCTGAGAGGATGCGCTCCAGGTCTTTGTATGTGATCAAGGCGTTACACGTCAAGTCAAGGGCTGCCTCGTGGAAAGCGTGGAGAAACTCGCCGTATTCCTCGGGAGTTTTATCGAGAGGATTGTGCATGGTATCGAGCTTCATGATGTCCGCCCTGATGGCCGGTAGGGGTTCGTGGAGGAATGTAGGGCCCTCTCCGAGAGCCTGCTCGCTCTGAGGGTCGGTGATGTTCCAGTACCAGTCTTCACCTAGGTGGCCGTCGTAGCCTGATGTCACTTGCATATGAAACAATTGCTCGAAACTTGCCCCGTTCTGCTCGCAGCGCCGGCCAGCTTTGTGTATTTTCGCGAGATAATGGGAAAGGTCAATTGGTTTGCCATTCTCGTCGACAGTTGATTCGTCCCAGTCTTGTAGCATCCGCACGAACCAATTTGCCGTACAGAAGTTGCAGCTTGTTTCCTCTTTTCCGGGTCCAAGCTTCCTCTCTTCTCTCCAATAGCTGTACGATTGTTTCCAGTCATTCCCTCCACGCAATCCAGACATCTGCTTTCCCTGCTCGATCTTCCTCTCGTTTGTAAAACGCATAAAATTACCGAGGTTCTGCAAATGATCAGAATTCATACCGTCCCAAATCCACCACTTCTGTTCTAGGTCCGTCATGCAATAGCCGCCTTCAGCGTCATCGTTGGGGCTTTGAAAACAATTATGCTCCTGCCTCTTTCTCAGAGTCTCGACGACCTCAGCGGGGTTCGGTTCTAGAAGCGTAAGATTAAAGCGACCATTGTATCCCCTAACATCCCATTCCGCAGACCAGCAATTACCGCCAATTTCTGTTCTCATCTCTTCCAGCACACGCGTACAGGCTTCTGTGCATATCTGTGGCAGATATCTCGACAGGTCTGGACCAAGAGGGTTTAGGCGCGCCCGATCCCAGTTGCGTGCCCAAATTTGGGAGTGACATGGCACAGCGTCGAGCCTTGCCCATGCAGATTTGCAGGTATCCGAAGCGTCATCTTTTAGCGGTGGATATTGTTCTGTAAAATTGAGTGCGTGGTCTTTAGCGGGAGGAGGTGGAGGCTTGACTTGGAATGGACCAGCGTTTCCTTCATCCTGACCTGTGGAGTGACGACCCCAGAGCAGAATGACAGCCAGAGTCAGGATGAAAGCGAGAGCAATGGCGAAGATCCAAGAGCGGATTTTGGAGGGAGAGGACGAGGTATTGTTTTCGGTTCCGATTAAGGGTTGGTCTTCATCGGCATCAGAATTGTTGTCTTCTGGTTCGAGCTCGATCAGGTCG
Source organism: Pyrenula massariospora (assembly GCA_021030905.1). NCBI lineage: Eukaryota > Fungi > Ascomycota > Eurotiomycetes > Pyrenulales > Pyrenulaceae > Pyrenula > Pyrenula massariospora. The sequence goes on from JAGFMI010000029.1 coordinate 251,605, forward strand.
TCCACGACGGCGGTGAGGTCATCTTTCGGCGTGGGCGACGTGTCCCTATACCGAGCTTGATCTCTATAGCGCTTGGGTCGTCGGACCTTTTTGTCCTTTGGCGGGACCCGAGGTGGTTCTTTGGGTGGAAGAGCAGGTGCTTGTTTAGGAGGCGGGGATGGGGGCTCATCGGGTTCCATCTCTTCGTGCAGGAGATCCTCCTCTTTCTCGACCATATTCAATGAGCAGCAAATGACAAGAATGGAGGACTGTCCATCGAAAGCAACGTCATATTGGACAAAGGAAAAGGGGACTGCAGAGAAGCTACGTTCAAATCCGAGGGGTACCTCTACCAACTCAGCCACTACTCACCGCTTGGCCGTGTGGGGGCGAAGTTGAAACCGCACATGGTCAGAGGACCAGGATCTGATACTGATGGCTACATCTGGGGCTATATCATCTACGTTCATTTCATCCATGTCCGAGAGAGAAAAACTGATTTCCGTGAAGTCTGCTCAATCATGTGACGGTATGTTGGGCAAGATGTTGGGTCGGTATGCAGGAATGCGTGACCGTCAGCTGAAGCACAAGACGACGAAATTCAACACGCCTTTGAGGTCTGATTGCCTTGGTAAGATCGTGCTTTTCTCGATGTATCTATCTGCTGTTTCATATACTTAAATGTTTTTTCTCCATTCTTAACAGATACTTCGAGCCAAGACTACAAATAAATCAACCCAAATAACCCGGATAGTGTCCAAGACGAACTCATCATACGCCGATAGGATGGTAGCTTCATTATTTCTTTTTCGGTGTGTTGAAATTCCACTGGCGAAGATATACTTGAGCGAATTAGCTTGCTTGCATATATGTCGGCCAGCTGTTTGACCCTAAAGTAACCCCCAACGGAGTTACCACGGCCCTCAGCTGTGTGCCTTTGATCTCTCCAGAAGCCCTACTGCGTCTTTCGCATCTCATTCCTCTAAATAAGCTACTATCCTTAACTGACAATCTATTCTATCGTAACGATGGTAAAGAGTGTCGTTCGTGCACGCACATTTGTCACTACTAGCTTATATTTTCGTGCTGAAGGTACAGCCCGCCATTATGAGTATCAGTGCATGCACATAAAGCTCTTGAGGAGGTCCTGGGTACCGACATCCCGTACCGTGTTCATGGTTGCGATTTTCTGATTGTTACAAAATCTTCCCCCTCCAGCATTCAACCCATCGAGCATCATCGACCGCTGTGGAAAGGCTACGACATCTCTGCTCAATGCGGACGTCTCGGCCACGAACAAGACCAGACGCATCGTCAGCGCACCTCGCGCAAGGTCTTGCTGGGGTTACAGGCAGAATAGTTGGTCAGCACATTCAAGAACTCTTTCCTGCAGCGCAAAATGCCTCGAAATTCGAGCAAGGAAGTCTTTTTGTCCGGTGCACACTTTCGCGATTGGTTCAGAGCACAATTGACACCTTCTGAATGGTAGAAAAGTACAGCGGTTTGCGCAAACTCGTTCATCATAATCGCACCAGCCTTGCAGCATTACTTTAATATCAAATAAGAACACTGTCACACAAACGCCGTTCAAGGTCTCACGCTCTTAGATTTCTATGTGAGTGCCAATTATCTCGACTAAGCGGACGATCCAAACCAAATTACACATCGGGGTCATCATTGATCTTAGAAACGACAAGACGGAGCTTGTCCAGCCATTGATATGGTCTTTTGTCTTGAGCAGTAAGGACTAGACTTTTTTGATTATATAGGTTCGCGACCGAATTCTGCGGGTGTAATAGGAGTCAACCGCCTGGGAATGAATAGATTATCCAAGACCGGAGCATCTTTGTTGTGTTACTAAATCCATACAAGTGGTGATAGATGTCGTCGAATGCAACGGATTGTCTTTCACCCGGTCGTGCAGAGGCTCAGACAGATCGCGGGCGGATCATGCCCTGGGGATCTTCGGTCCATGCATATAGCGCCAGCACGGGCATCGGAAAGAGAGAGATTCGCCACTTTTATATCGGAGGTTGCCTCTCATCGTTCAAGGTGAGGACATCTTCGTGCCCCGCGCCACCCGTCTGCAGAGCGATGCACGATCTGCGCCCCTAGGCCTCCGTCATGCCCGGTCCGGTAAGCTCGTTCGTCTATTTGTGGCCCCGCGAGCCACCAGCAGACCCAAGAATTTTAGAAAGCGATCGATCCGCGGGAGAGCTTACGCCGTAAGCCTCGGCCGGAAAAGGCTGTTGTCCTTTTAATAGACCTGGAGATTTGACGTCCCGTGGAGGTACGTAAGTGCAGCAACACAAGGCACGGCTAAGCGGTCAGTTAATACTTGCTGAGTCGCACTCAGTAGGTGTGTGTAAGTTGTCTGTTTCCTTCCGCCTGGTTTTTTTGCGCAACGTTGTGCACAATTTTTCAACATCATCCTACCTTTCTATTGTGTCGCTGTCTCTTACCAAAAGTCGTGGCGCTCCCCGTATCTTCGATCGCGCGCATCCAATATTACCCCTCCTCCGGCCTTGTCCTCCGTCTTCAACGACCTAAGTGACTTTCCTTCTTGTTATCCTACTCCTCATCCTTTTCGACCCGGTCGCAGCATCTCGCGCGATCTTCCACAAACGTCGCCATGACGAAAAGAACATTGATGACAACTATCACGCCCCTGCCTCCTGGGATATCTCGCTCTCTGGTAATCGAGTATCTCCACCATCATGCCTCAATGATCGAGCTGAACCCCCTTGTCATTCATCACGAGCCCTGCAGACCACCCAAAGACGCACCGGCGGATGAGTTCCATTCCATCTGGCATGAGTTGACTGATCGGATCCAATACATACCAGGGATGGGGACCTTTGCTTCCGGCCAAGTCACCTACAAAGCCTGCTTCCATGACTTACCGTACGGTCTACAAACACACGTCTACGCGCCAATGGGCCTTGACATCAAGAACAAATGGGTCGTGCGTGGGAATGAACCTGGTGAGCCGCGGGAAGCAAAGGAGTTAGGCGTCGATGCTCCGAGGGACGGTCTGTATCTTCGAGAAGACGTTGACATGCGCTGCAATCGAATGATGACCGGGTTTGTGAAGAAGAATTTGAGAAACGCGCACAAGGTCCTTGTAGATCGGTTGATGGAAAAAGCCAAGCTCGCCGAAGACGTTGCCTATAGTCTCGCCCGTGGCCAGAATCATCCCCATGCATCGCTTCTTTCCTCTGAAGGCTCGTTTAAAAGCTCGCGACATGACAGTGGCCGCTTCCAAAGCAACGGCCTCGCGCCACCTATGAGCCCCAGCCTGACCGCCAGTACTGCCGTCAGTTCACCTGGCTTGAGTCAGCAATATGCATATCAATACCAAAAGAGCATCTCTGATATGCAAAGCGAACAAGGCTCAGACGACGCGAACAGATCCCCTCAATTATATCCGCCTCCCTTATACCATCGGATCAGCAACAATGCCGTACCAGACGAATATCGATGGCAGCTTCAGATGCAGCAGCATCACCAGCACCAGCAACAGCAACAACCCTACCAAATGTATCCCGATGGAGGCAAACAGCCATTCCCTGCTGAGTTACCGGCAGAGCACAAGCCGATGGCGATGGCAGAATTGCAAACAAAGAGCTCAGGGTTTGGGATAGCAGGAAATGGGCAGAAGCCCGCCGTAGAGATGCCTACCTGAAGGGAATGCCGTTATGTCGAAGTGGAATCTGATTCAGCGAACTTGTTCTTGGAAATTTTCATCTTCTCGATACCTCGGTCTAGGGAACCTGACTTCTACGGTTGCATTGGATTGGCGTTTTGAGAAGCGTTGGCCGTTGCTGGCGGGTCATGAGAGATGAATGAATGGACGGCGACAGCTCTGAGCGAGCAGAAATGTGTTTCATTTCGTGTAGAAGGCAATCTTACTATTGTTAGTGTATCGAAGAAAGTTCCAAAGAATGTGCAGGAACGGGTTAAATACAAGTATGATCCATACTCAATCTCCTCTTCCAATTCAAACAGATATCTAAGGTCTTGCGATTCAGAAGTAGAGACCTGGATGGTCATATTTTGGCCGCGTTACCTCGGACCAATTCTGTCATTTAAATGAATTCAGGAGTGATCTAGCCCTGTTCTTCTTATTCATGTTTGATCAGAAAAACTAAGTCAAGTAACTTGAACGGTGATCCTGTGGGTGTAATTTTTCTTAAGTAAATAGAGGTCTCATCAAAAATTCAAACCAACGTCAGTCTTCCCAGAAGTTGAATAGTAATTGTTCAGCTCCAATCCTTTGTGCCGGTGGATGCTTACCTCGATCCCTGTACATGACCTCGAATACGAGAGATTTTCTCGGGTCTCCGTCTGCATTTTCCTCAGACTGCCTTTTCAATTGTTTATCAAGCAATGATCGACTACGCATGTCTGGGTCAGAGTCATGCCCGATTCGCGTTTCCGCATAAGGTAGAACTTGAACCTGACTAGCAGAATGAAGTGGCTGGAAGGACGCTACTATGAGCACAAATCCTCACCTGCTGACCGTTGTCATCTAATCCGTATACGATCTCGGGCCCTTTTCCCAAATTTGGTATCATCAAACTTCTGCTTTCATGGAATTTAGCATGGGAACTCCTTGTTGAGTTCAAGAATAGGTAAGCTTCGCAAGACCAGAACTCTTGAGATGGCCTGGTGGCTTGCCTGAGACGCGTGTCTTTGAGACCAAGGACGTCAATATCGTGTTCGCCAGCTTCTCTTGCTCAGCCAAAATCAATTGTTCAAGGACACCAAAAGATAGGTAGGCAAAGGGTGGCTTGGGTATATATTCCTCGAATTGCCCATGTGTTTTTCATATTGTCAACCATACCACCTCTATCTTCGATATCATAATCTTCAAGTCTTCATTTAGAGCACAGCAGAGCCATTTTCCTATTCAACGGTCAAGATGCAGCTCCACTATCTCGCCGCCATTACTGCTGCCCTTGGGTTTGCCCTTGCATCCCCTTCAGCCCGGCGCGACGACCTCTACCACTCGTCTCCCGCGCACTACCAAGTCCGCCAGGCCAGCGGCCTTCCAGATACAGGCCCTTTCGCTAATTACTACCTCTCAACCTGGCACCTCGCCGCAGGCGCCAGCGCCGCGGTCCTCGACCCAGACATCTCCAACGCCGGCGCGTTCTACTACAACGCTACCCAGTCCGAAGCTGTGACCAACCAGCAATACTTCGTCATCGATACCGCTGGCGGGCCGTACGATGCCTTGATCGACACCGCAGCGGATACGCAGGTGCAGGTTTCATTCCTTGTGGGGCCGCAGTCTCGGATTTTCTATACCAATGCAGCCAACTGGGTTGCGACCGTTCCGGCGGGACAGTTCATTGGATGTAGGGAGGTTATTGTCAATGGAGATGAAGGCGTGAGACTGTATTGGACCCCTGATCAGACCGCTACCCCTGCGGACAATTGTGCGAAAGTGTGGTTGTGGCAGGAGACTATCTCGTCCTGATTGATGAGTATGAACCCTAAAGAGATGGGAGGAACGGACTTGAAAAAATTCGGTCGATAGGACCTTTGTGTGTTTCTTTGAATCGATGGCGCAGGTAATTCTACTGTTGGAGGATAAGATACATCGGGCAAAAATCAAGGGAATATTAAATTTCCAGAATGTATTTTGGATTTTTGAGTAATTCTAATCTGTACTTTTTTGCTCCCATCAGTTGCATAACCGCCGTTTCTACCACACCTGGGTAGTCTCGCAGATCACATCTGTAGAGTAGATTCAAGTACTCAAACTGTACTGGGGGCGGCGAAGCGGCGGTTAGTAGAAGAAGGGTTATACAGGAATGAAGACAGGTCGATAGAAGATTGGGAAGCCGTCAAATTTTGGCCCTAGGGCCGCAATTGTGACCAATTAGAGCAGCACTGTACGAGGAGGAATCTTCACGCTGCTTGTTTTCTTGTTTTCACAAAGCAATTTCTATTACAAACAGTGGTGTACTCTGAGATGTCGTTCGATGCACGGTGGAATACGGTTAAAGAAAGGCGACGACGAAAGTGGTCCGTCCCGCCAAGACCCAACTTAACCAATTTACGCGTCTAACGCGTTCTCCTTCCAGCTAGAACATAACAACGCGACCTCACCCCCACCAGAGCCACCACAAAAAGCGCTCTGTACCTGCAGCTGTTCTTCCCTTGACCTCTCATCCTCTACCAGCAATCGGGGCTGCAGACCTATATCAGGTGTATCATACCTCACATAGCCCTACCTTCCAGCATTGAGGTCCTTGCCCGCTTCCCTTCAGCCTGTTCCTTGCTCTTCATCTAATTCCAAGCACGTCCCGTAGCCATGTTCGTCTTCAAGAGAGGTAAGAAATCATCCTAGCTCTTTTCCGTTGACAACACATCTCTCCTTCGAAAACTTATCGTGTACGAAGAGGCTCGTGGTTGTTAAATCTTATTTCGCCACCGCTTGTCAACGCCTCTGCTTGACATTGCTGCTAACGAAGCGCCTCACAGATGGACGTAAGGAGCGCGTCCAGTTCGACAAAATTACCGCTCGAGTATCTCGGTTGTGCTATGGTCTTGATTCCGAGCATGTCGACGCTGCCGCTATAACGCAAAAGGTCATCTCTGGTGTCTACCAAGGTGTCACGACCGTCGAGCTAGATAACTTGGTAAGTACCTCCTCACACTCTGACTGCTCACTGCTGACCTTTTAAGGCCGCTGAGACTGCAGCCTATATGACCGTTACTCACCCCGACTATGCTACTCTTGCAGCCCGCATTGCGGTCTCCAACCTGCACAAGCAGACAAAGAAGCAGTTTTCTTCTGTGATGTCTGACCTGTACCACTACATCAACCCGAAGAATGACAAACCGTCTCCTATGATCTCGGACAAGACCTACAACATCGTGATGAAACATGCAGACGAGCTAAACTCCGCTATTGTCTACGACAGAGATTTCAATTACCAATACTTTGGTTTCAAAACCCTTGAGAGGTCATACCTGCTCAAGATTGGAAACAAGGTCGCCGAGCGTCCACAGCATCTGCTGATGCGTGTGGCTGTCGGCATACATGGAGAAGATATTGAAAAGGCAATTGAAACATATAATCTATTGTCTCAAAAATATTTCACCCACGCGTCGCCAACACTCTTCGCTGCTGGCACACCACAGCCTCAACTATCTTCCTGTTTCCTTGTTGACATGAAAGAGGACAGCATTGACGGCATCTATGACACGCTCAAGACTTGCGCCATGATATCTAAGAATGCCGGTGGCATTGGCTTGAACGCACACTGCATTCGCGCCACCGGATCATATATTGCAGGAACAAATGGGTCCTCCAATGGCCTTGTCCCGATGCTCCGTGTCTTCAACAATACAGCTCGCTATGTTGACCAAGGTGGGAACAAGCGTCCTGGAGCTTTTGCAATATACCTCGAGCCATGGCACGCTGATGTGTTTGAATATCTTGATCTCCGCAAGAACCATGGCAAAGAGGAAGTCCGGGCACGAGATCTCTTCTATGCATTGTGGACCCCAGATCTTTTCATGAGGCGGGTCGAGAAGAATGGCGAATGGACCTTGTTTTGCCCACATGAAGCCCCCGGGCTTGCAGATGTTCACGGTCCGGAGTTTGAGGCTTTGTACGAGAAATATGAGAAAGAAGGTCGAGGCCGGAAGACCATCAAGGCTCAGAAACTCTGGTATGCCATCTTGGAGTCGCAGACCGAGACTGGAGGTCCTTTCGTGCTTTACAAGGATGCTGCAAACCGAAAGAGCAATCAGAAAAACTTGGGTACCATCCGAAGCTCCAATCTCTGCACTGAGATTATCGAATACTCGGCTCCAGATGAGGTTGCAGTGTGCAATCTCGCCTCCATGGCCCTGCCAACGTATGTTGATGCCGCTCGCGGTGAATACGACTTTGGTCGGCTCCACGAGGTGGTCCAGGTCGTTACCCGTAACCTGAACAAGATCATTGATGTCAATCATTACCCCGTAGAGGAGGCACGACGAAGTAACATGCGGCATCGCCCTGTCGGTCTCGGTGTCAATGGTCTGGCAGATGCCTTTCTCGCTCTTCGTCTGCCCTTCGACTCACCTGAAGCTCGCCAGCTCAACATTCAGATCTTCGAAACAATCTATCATGCTGCTTTAACTGCCTCATGCGAGCTTGCAAAACAGCTCGGACCGTATGCATCTTATGAAGGATCGCCGATCTCGAAGGGCATCTTGCAGTACGACATGTGGAATGTGACACCCTCTGACCTTTGGGACTGGGATAGCTTGAAAGCCGACATCGCGAAATACGGTGTCCGCAACTCTCTGCTGGTGGCGCCTATGCCTACAGCGTCGACTTCGCAGATCATGGGCTTCAATGAGTGTTTTGAGCCATACACCTCCAACATCTACTCCCGTCGTGTTCTTGCAGGAGAGTTCCAAGTCGTCAACCCCTGGCTTCTCAAAGACCTCGTCGATCTTGGTCTTTGGTCCGAGAATATGAAGAATCGCATCATTGCCGATGGAGGCTCCATCCAGAACATTCCCAACATCCCCGCTGACATTAAAGCACTCTACAAGACAGTGTGGGAGATATCACAACGACACATCATTCAGATGGCCGCCGACCGGGGCGCCTTCATCGACCAGTCCCAATCCCTCAACATACACATGAAGGAACCTACCATGGGCAAGATCACCTCGATGCACTTTGCTGGCTGGAAGCTCGGTCTCAAGACGGGCATGTACTACCTCCGCACCATGGCCGCCAGTGCCCCTATTCAATTCACAGTCGACCAAGAAGCCCTAAAGGTCGAAGATACCAACGTCGCGCGCGAGCGCACTATGCCCAAGAAACGGCCCTCGTCGGGATACAGTGGCGCTTACTCTGCTGTGCCGCGGCCGATGTACGCCACGAAGAGTCCGCTAGCGAATTCGGCAACGAATGTAAATGGCGTGTTGACCCCGGGCACAACGCCGCCAGCTAGCAGTGAGAATAAGCCCTTTGCTCCAGAGGTGGCCAAGAAGAGTAGTCGTCTGAGCGAGGGTGAGGTCTCCGCTGACGAGGGTGGCAGCCCGAAGCAGCTGCCTACTGATCCTGAGACGGCGGCGGTGGCGAAGGAGGTGGAAGAGACGGGGAACGCGAAGTTGCAGGTTGAAGATAGAGAGAAAGACAGCGAAGATCGGGAGAGTGATATTTATGCACAGAAAGTCCTTGCTTGTAAGTGGATCACGTTGCATTCCCCAGCCATCATTGCTGACTTACCTGTTAGGCTCGATTGAGAACCGTGAGGCGTGTGTGATGTGCAGTGGTTGAGATGAGCGGCGCGAGATGGTTTTGGTTTCTATCTGAATCAACGCCATCAGGGCAGAGCTCGTTCTTCATTCCCGGCTTCCTTATGTCTACCGCATACCCTGTCCATAGCTTGCGTTTGGTCGCTGTATCTGTATTTCGTGGCATTAACTTAGACCCAAGAGAATAATGAGAACTTTTGCACTTTATGTATTCCGTGACGTCCACGAAAATGCCTGACCACAAGGCAACTGTTGGAGTCCTATTTGATTGCCCATCGTTCGGGGTCTTGGGGGAGTGTGGTGTTGTATACGTAGGTAATTTTTCCTTGGGCTGTGTACTGTAGATAGGGGTTTGCTCTTGTGGGCGGGACGGATCCTGACTTTGGTAAAGTAGATGCGTCTTGTAGCGAACGCATCGGGGCTGCCGCTCTCTGTGACTATGCCGAACGTGCCTCGGAATTGGAAGCTGTTTTCAGTCCGCAGCTGCAAATACATAGAGCTTTGGTTCATTGTCAACCTAGAGGTGAGAGAAATGCAAGCACGGCGATGCAACGGGAAACAACGAGGCAGATACGTCGAGGACTTTTGATTCAACCTATGCCCAAGAAGTTTGTGGTACAGAATTTGCAAGTCAATGTGCAAGAAGAATAATCAAAAACCCGAGTTCAACCATGCTGAGTCACAGAGCCACTCCTTCCGTCCTTGGTCGTGATATGCATCGTCAATTCCCATGCTATCTCGCCCCTTTTTTTCTGGTGTCAACACCGAGGTAGTCCATCCCTGACCAACAAACCAACCACGTAAAAGCCCTCCAAAGAAGCGTCAAAAAGCAGACCGTAACTTCATGGCAGGCAAAACAAGCAGCACACAGAATCTCAAACCCTGCACCCTCAGCCAAAATACCACTCGATACCCCCGCTCCGCCCGCAGCTCGTCGCGATGTCCGCCGGCCCCATCAACGTCTCGTACAGATGGTTGCTCATATCGATGCTGGTCGCGATGTCGCAGCCCTCGCAGGTGTCGACCACGGTGGCGCTCGCGCTCTTCCCCGTGACCGGGTTGTACAGCTTGATGCTCTTGCCGCAGAACTCCTTGTTGGGCATGAGCAGGTGGCTCAGCGCGACCACGTCGTCCTTGCTGCCGTCGTTGGCGTTGCCGCAGGACGATGGGTTGGACATGCTGGTCGCCACGTCGTAGTGCGTCATGTCGCCTGTGCAGAAGTTGGATTCGCTGTCGCAGGGGCCTGTGGTCTTGCCGCCTGGGGCCTTCGTGCCGGGGACGCCTAGGTCAGAGCCGTGCGGGCAGGTGTCGATGCCTTGGGATTGGAGGGCTTGGCGAGGGAAGGTTGCTCCGGCGAAGGGGGTGCCGAAGCCACCGGATCCGTTGCCGGTGGAGGGCGGGGTGCTGGAGGTACTCGAGGTGGTCGGTGGAGAGGAGACAGGGACGGATGGGATGCTGGCTACGGAGCTGGGGCCGGGGTTGGGGTTTGGATTGGGGTTCGGGTTCTGGAAGAATTGACCGCCGGTGCTTTGGGAACTGCCTGTAGACTGTGGAGGGGTCCCGGTGACTGGTGGAGCAGCGACAGGCTGGGTTGGAGGAGTAGCTGTAACAACAGGGCCTGCTGGGGCACCAGTGCCGCCCGGCAGAGCATAGGTGGTCTGGAGGTTGATGGTGGTAGAAGTCGTGATGACCGTGTAGAAGGTTCCGTCAACGGCAACCTGGGAGACAGTGTTGACTGTAGGGGTCGTGTTTGCCGGGATTTCTGGAGTCACGGTAGCACCACCTACGGTGATGGTGACGGTAACATCGATCCTCTCCCAAGAAGTGGCAGTCTGAGTGACAGTCTGTAAGACGATTCCCGAGGGAGCCTGGCGTTTCATTGGGATCGCAACGGCTGAAGAAAGCGTAGATAGTGCGGCTGCCATGGCAGCAAAAGATTTGAAAATTGGTGCCATTTTTGAAGGGTTTTATGATAGTCCTGTTGCAGAAACGAAAGGGTTCTTCTTCTTCGATCTAGAAATGAGTGAATGGTTGCAATTCAATCTCGTGATTGTTGTGCACGTTCAAGGACTGTGATTTCAAGCAAGCTTGAATGTTAGTGTTCTCAAGGAGAGACTGGGCACTGAAGGCCGCGGTGAAGGCTTGAGTAAAGAATGAGCAAGAAAGAATGGCAGACGTCAAGTCTGAACGAGTGTAAAAGATAGCAGGCAATTCAAAGAGCGACGGTTGACATGGGGCGGAGAGAGCGACAATAAGTACGATGGCAGAAAAGGAAGCAGAGCTGAATGAACACAACCCAACGCGCGAGTGAAGGCGGTGGAGTCGGGTTCCATCGCACACAGGACTAAGAAAAAACGCGGCCTTGAAGCCTTTCAGGGATTCGTGCGTTCTAGACAGCGACGTTTCCCCTGGGGCGATGCCGATTGGGATCGTGGCCTGCCAGGAACCGAGACTTAGGGCCACATAGGGGCTGCAGCCATCACACCGCTGGCCAATTGACTGCTGCGGGTGTTTTGGTGGATCGTCAGGTACCCTTTGCGAGAGCCAGGTTGTCAGCCGCCCGCCTCCTGTCTCTGGTCATCACAACCATTCAAACTTCCGATTCGACCAACCGCGTTCCCGAACAGCGACAGAGTGCGTCCGGCGGATTCGGAAGCCCCAGACAAGACGCTGGAGAAGACATGTTGGGGTCGACGGAGGATGCCACCTCGGAACCAAGGCCAAGTTCGGATACGACTGAAAAATTCTATCGCACAGTCGCAGTACTGCGGATGAGTACCGAAATTCTCAAAATTGGACGACACGCTCAGCTTAGTCAAAAGGTCGATGCTGCTACGTGAAAATAACGGCCGCCTTTTGACTGCGCGTTCGGGAAATGTTTGAACTGGGCGCGCCTTATGCGTGGAGTCGCCATAGCCTGACCGTTCTCCCCTCGTTTCAGCCTTCACACCAACACCAGCACGGCCACTTGGATATCTCAAGGCTCAACAGTCAGACTCTGGAAAGGAAGAACTCTCCCAAGGAACGACTCTAACAGATTTATTTGCCCACACCATCTTTGACGATTCCATTACCTCACTCAGGCTGCTGCCTTGGCCAACACTTCTGGCCCCTGCGGAGGTGCGATGTTGGTCAGACCACACGGCCCACGATCTAAGGCAAGGCATCATCTTCCGCCATCACTGTTGGGCATCGGCTGGACGTTTCGCTTTGGATCATTCTTTCCCAACTGGGTCGGGTCATCTGTCTTTCTCATATCACATCTGCTCTACATGAGGAATGCAGGATTGTTCAGAGTTCGCCTTGTGCTTCCAACGTTGGTGCTACACGTCTTGTAAACGAGGCGTGTCTGTTCGAGAGTGGTGTTTCCCTCGCCACGGATTGCAACCGGTCAATGATGATGAAATGAGATAGTGTTTTTCATCTCGCATTTTCCCCAACCCGAGCCCCCTTCCTTAAAACGCCAAGTCCATAACTTTCATTCGTATAGCTCTATATTGCTTGTACCAAAAGAACTGTCCTCCCTTAAAGAGGCTACGTATTGCCGTCCTCCCTTAAAGAGACTACGCATTGCCGTCCTCCACGTCTCGATATGAGGCTGCATCGTCATCACTGATCGGGGTGTACGCCGACCTGTCCGTACCCATAAGTCCACTGAATTCAGGATGATGCTCAGAGGCGAGGACTAACGCAGAGCGCACGGAACGGAGGGCGAGATAGCAATGGCACGCTCTAGTCAAGAAGGTGAGTATCACGTAAGTCAAAAAACTCGAGATAGAACCGCGGCCTACACGTTTATCATCAACGGCACCGTGCAGTATGTGCCCAGCATAGTCTTTGACCCATCCCACCGCTCCGGCACCACGATCCACGAAATGACCAAGACCACGAAGAGAACGGCTGCGAGAAGCGTATCCGCGATCAGGACTTGAGGAACTGTCAATCGGATCGGTGACCCGCCTCCAACGAGCTTATTGCGGTACAGCAGAAATAGGCCCAACAATGCGGATCCTGCAAGCGGTAGGAGGCCCAAAGCGGGCACTGCTTTTTGGCTTATAATGCCGTGGATGATCAGGAGGATGAGAGAGGGTGGGAAGACCCAAATAGTAGTCTTTCGAAGGATGGGCCTTAGATCTGGGGTGTCTGAATGAGCTGAGGGAGGCATCTTCGAGTAAGCCGGGTTGAGAAGTCTGGGGAAAGGAGCAGGATTTATTCGGTCAGCATGTTAGAGATAGATAATTTCAGAAGTCTGCATTCATCTGAAAAAGCTTCCATCGTCGTCGATTTAAGTGCTCGCGGCCAAGGGTCGTTTCGACCCAAGGGACACTTCTGCTGCGCTGTCCGCCTTGCGATCGGCTCTGAGCAGGCAACCATGTGGAGTCCTATGGGTCTGGCAGAGCTCTCGCGAGTCAAAAAGCTGCATCGCTATACCTTTGGAGTATAGTGTTAATCCTGTGCAACTTTCGGGTTGCTTGGCTGGGGCCGTTGAACGAGGCTGTAACATCACGAGGCTTTCTTTTCGACGAATTGGAACTAAAGTTCGATGTGTACATACGCCTTTCCTTTTTGAGAATTACTATGTGATTAATGCGAGTAGTAATGGCTCAGAAATGACGGATCCGCATGGAATTCTTCAAAACATTTGTGGATCATGACTGACTTTATTGAGTCTGTGCATGTAGGTGAAATATGTGCAGGTCTATCATCGCCTTGGCGAGCATATTGCCCAATCCCCGAACGCCATGCTTGGAACGCAGCAAAGCGTATGTAAAACTTCATTACCATAGACTGTACATCCAGAAAATTCATGCTGGCCAGTCAGCCAAATCGTGTCGCTGCCCTCCAGAATCCGGCTTTGACGGAGTGTCCGGCCATGGCGCAAGATCATGCATTTGTCCTTGCCCCGAACTAGGCATCCTCACTAAGTCATCGTTATCAATCCGGCCGTCGGGCTCCAGTTTGCTAGGAGTACTAGGTCCAGACTCATTCTTGCCTTCAAAATGTTCCGCGGTAGGCGAGTCCGGATGATGCTTTTTCCTCCGCGCAATGATGCCTGTCAAGCCAAAAGCTTTGCTTTTTGAATCTGCACTTCCATCGCTGATGCTCCGCATAGTCTCCTTACGGTGCCGACGGCGGGCACGTCTGGATTCATGAACGGGATCGACTTGTTTGCGAGCCTGCGGTACCATGTTGAGATATAGTGGGAAGAGGATACCACCGGCAGAGACGGCGACAACAACGCTCCACGAGTATCGAATTGAATGGCTATCGGTGACGGCGCTTTGGATTGCAGGGAAAGGCGCACCTCCAGAGATCGCAGCCGTGATCAGGGCTGCCGCTGTCTTCGTGTGTGCACCCATCCCTCGCAAAGATGTTGCGTATATAATCGCGAAGGCGCCGGACTCGAACAAATAAGTCAGCATCAGCATCGCGGCTGCCGGGGGACCTTCTAGCTTCATGTTAAGAGCAGCCGTGATGATCAATCCAACGTAAAGAGTGAACAGTATCCATCTTGGCTTTAGAATGTAGTTGAGAAACGCGAAGACGAACCGGCCCACAGCGAAAACAGTATGGCCGACAGTCTCATAATCAAAAGGAGTCAGACCCGCACCGTTTGGATAGACGGCCTGCATCAGGACCTGTGTATTACCGCCAACGCATTCCTGGCCACCCACATAGCAGAATTGAGAGAAAACGCCGAGTGCGAGAGTGACCCAGACCACTGGGACATTTCCGATGCGGGCGGTGTTGACAACTCTCCGTCGGTCCGCGAGCTCGTCGAAATCTTCGTCTGTCGCTTCAGGAATTGGCAAGTAATAGAAGATGAGTGCTAGCAGGACATCAAACAGAGCAATGCCAAGATAAGTCCACTGCACATCGACAAGGGACGAAGCATCTCGCACATTTCGAAATAGAACCTTTTGTGCCAATAGAGGCGAGACCACTGTACCAATGGCCTGAAATCCTTGTGAGAAGTTCAACCGAACCTCTGCGTACTCCATGGGGCCGCAAAGGGCAATGAAGCAGTTGGATGAAACCTCCAAACAGGATAAGCCGTACCCGACAATAAAGTTCGAGATAATAAAGGCAGGGTAGGAGGTTAGAACCGCCGAAGGCCAGAAGACAAGCACACCAATAGAATACACAGCCAGACCTGCCATCATGGTAGCTCTGAATCCGTATTTCTTCAAGATCCAATGCCCGAGAGTCAATGGTCCTACCGCGTAACCTCCATAATACGCAGCATGAAGGCCCACTGCTTCGCCCTTACTCATATTCACGACGACCCTAAATTGAGCGTTCAGAGTATCCAAGAGGCCATAAGCGAATCCCCATAGGAAAAACAGTACAGTCACCAAGGCGATTGGCATGAAAGATTCTGTGTTCGAAACCCTGAGCATGTTCTTAGGTTTCCTAATGTTGACGAAGTCAAAAGCCCCCAGACTGCCCCTGCGGGTTCGCGCCGTTCCAGCAGTTGCAGCTGTACCAGTCCTTGAAATATTCGTTTGGCCATCTGGGCCGCTCAAAAACTCCAGGAAACCCATTTCTCCTTCGGCTACTGTTGGACTTGGAGCAGTTCTTGTCCTCACTGCAGCTGGGTTGGTGATTTCGTTCTCCACTGTAGGCTGTTCGACTGAGTCGGCCATGCTTCCATATTTTTCCGTCTTAGAATCCCCTGCGCTCTTGATGAAATTGGGCAGAAACCGAGCGAACAAGGGCTTTAGGGCCGGAACACAGGCGCATATGATACCGACGTTGACTTCCACCGCGCACCACATAAATGACGTGGATACGTACCCTATGGGATATTAGCTATGGGAAATTCTCAGTCTGACCATCATACATGGATATTCTTGCTGCTCCAGAACCCGCGTGCTTGTTTTGCCATTTCCTGTATCAACGGCTTTCGCTCGGGCGTTTGCAGCCTGTGAAAGCGCGGCCACCCGGATGACATCGACGGCGGCGACAAAGATACCAAAACTGAACGTAACGATAAGGATAATCTTCTGTTTCCGCGGCAGCCGCATACCGGTCAGGATGGGCATCGGAAGGACGAGCAAAGCAAGGTCCGTGATAATATTGACGGGAGCGGAGGATAGGTATAACGAGAGGATGTCGGTACAGGAGGTATTCTGGGGGATTGGATACTTGAAAGCATCTGAAACTGGTCGGCACTGAAATATGTTGAGAAAGGTCAAGGCGAGACCAGCAGCATTGACGGCGAAGACCGTGAGATAGTTGCAGAGCCTGAAAATCTGTTCTTCCTTCGAGAATGACAGGTAGAAGCAGACGATCGATGTTTTAGTTGCCATCAAAGCCGGATTCTACAGAATCTCAGTATTATTCGCTTCGTAGCTAGTCATGACCCACGTATAACACCGATATTGCATACTCAGCTCTCCGCAGAGGCGCTTGTCTGCTGAGTTGAACATCGTCCCCGTGTAGCCCCAGACCGAGTCGCGTGCCATAACAGATTGCAAAGCAGAAGCCAAAGGCGATAGACTAGGAGAAAGTTAGTATCTGGTCCTTGCGTGAATTTTGCTGATAGTACCCAGGCCAACAACATAAACCAGTCATCGAGCCCAATCCTCTTCACCAGCCAGCCCCGAGAGACGAAGCGGAAAAACACAAAGACAGAGGAGACGGATATCATGGCAGCAGTGACACCGAGTGTCACCGGCCCACGTGTTTCCACCATGGCCCAGAAACGGCGTCATGGAGATGGTTTTGGTGGGTATCACAACGTCATTGTCTGGAGAAGTGGAAGCACGCGACGTGTCTGTCCTTCATGGCAGTTTTGAGGCAGCTCCGTTTGGGAAATAGAAGAGGCAGAGTTGCACCAAAGGAAAGAAATGAAACTCTACCTTCCCCGCCACGAGGTTGACAAGTATCGAGGCAGATCTCGGTCCATCAGTAGCGGCCACACTGGCGTCGCCTAGAGTCGGATACATCATAGCGCCCAGGTGAAGCGGTGCCTTGGAGCGATCGAGACGATCTCCGGAGCGCCGAAAGCATGATGGACGTGGCCGTGGGGAAGCATTGACGGATGGATCAATGGGTGATGACGCCGAGGGTGGGGAGCGTGTGGTTGAGGGTATTAAGAGTCGGGATCTGGAGGTTGGGGCATCGTAGCGGCCCAGCCAGTCACGCCGCTCCTCGGCCACGCCTTGCAAAGTATCCTTTTCCCGCCGCGTCTACGAAAAGTTGGCTTCTATTCTCGATGTCAGTGGGATGACTACTACTACTGCGGGCCGATTGCTCCCAGCTACGCGTAGGTTATCGTTAACTTTTTTAACCTCTTAACCACAGGAGTTGACATGCCATGACCTGGCAATGGGTCGATGTACCCTCCGGCACATTTGTTCGATCTTTTGCACGACACTGATCGAGGCTTCGGTCACGAGGGTCGTTGTGCCTGGTGCATAATGTGATAAGCATACATGTGCTTCAGTGCTTGTGCTGCTCAAGCTCTTCTGCATTCCCCCGCGGCCCCGGTTTGTGGCGTTCTTTCTTCCCCACACTTTCGGCCCAAATCATGGCTAGAGCTGGTTGCCTTTTGGAGTAGGTCCTTCAAGTTGAGAGATTTTTTTCATATTTCCCGCAAAGGCTCTCCCGAAGGATTTAGCTTCTATCTACCTTTGAATTCGGTGATTGCCTAGCTATCAATCCGGGAAACATTGTCGTGTGGAAGAGCGTTTTCAAGTTCACACGACCGAATTATCTCATTTCTCGGCCGATCGGTAGTCAGATTTTCAAAAGTATTCCGGTTTGTACCCTTACCAAGGCTCGCTCTGTCTCTACTTTTGCATGTTCTACTCTCTCTCGGTCTGACTGTTTCTCTCTTGCCTCTCAATTCAATATGGGCTTGTCAGCTGTCACGAAATGCTCGAAGGTAGCCGTAGCGGTAAGAAGCTATGACACCCTCACTTCAGCCAGACGTATGGTCAAGTCTCGATATAAGCAAATGGTGTTAACTCAATCGCAATCTTCTCACAGCAACCCGGCTTCCCTCTCTTTGAAGCAGCCGCCTCCGTCGCCAGAGCTATGGTAGATCGAGATTGATGAGGCTTTGTCAAAGGTGTACAGAGCTAGTTGACCGAGTTTTGTTATCTTCTATAGAATTGCTTATATCGAGTCATGACCGTATCATATTAAGCTACTCTAACGGGGTGCTCTTTGCATGGCCGAAAGAGAAATTGGAGCACCGGGGAGGAAAGCTTCCAGCTCAAGACCTGCTTTTCCTTATTATAACCGATTTAAATACATTCTTAGATGACAGTGCAAACGAGTACGGAATGTGATATCGAATCTGTTGTACTCGCACGCAGGATGGAAAACAGAATGAGAAATGATGCTAAGAGCCCTCAGCATTGTTTTACTCTATTTGCACATATTTCCCTTCTTGGCTCTAGAGGCAGATTGAAGAGCCATGATTTCGGGCTGTAGGTTATTCCCCTAGAGACAACGCATCTGTCTAGATAAGTATTGCACCAGCTACTAGCCGTAGCAGTCGATGTTCGAGCTGTGTCTTAGAGAAAACGTCACAAAGTCTCCATGAGATTGTTGGTGCTCTTGCATTAGGACGTGGAAGAAAACTTACTCAGGCGGGTAATTAATGAAGATCCTACCAAATCCGTAGTGAATAGACCTCTGAAGGTGCATGGTTACTTGGACAGCCGTGATAGCTCTACTTCTACCTACTACCCGAATCCTCATACAAATTTGGCGAGAGTCTCACCAAATATTCGGTTGAGAACAGACTTCCTTCGCAGGTCCAGTACCGACACTGAATCCCCCACGCCAAGCCTTCTACCGTTTGGGGCTCGTAAGATTTCTCTGCGCCATGACCACACGACAGGTGTTCCAGGTACTTCACGCTCACAACAATCAGCGGTTTTGGTTTCTGCTTAATAGAGTTGCCCATTTCTTTCATGCGACTCAAGCTTGCTTGCTTCCTTTTTTGAGCTCCAGCCATGTCTTCCTCTCCCAACCTTGCACCTCGCGAAGCCCTCTCCGGCATCCTCGGTTCCATCTCGCTCTCCTGCTGGCTTTTCCTTCTCCTACCACAACTACTTGAGAACTACCGCAACTCTTCTGCCGAAGCTGTATCCCTCACTTTTATCTTCGTGTGGTTTATCGGTGATGTCGCCAATCTCGTCGGAGCCGTATGGGCTGGTCTCGTCCCGGTCATTATCGCCATTGCGGTCTACTTTTGCATTGCGGATGGAGTGCTGATTTCTCAGTGTCTGTATTATCGAAGACAGAAGACTGAAGACGAGGAAGGCGAGGACCAGCCGCTATTGCCGCAGCCAGAGGCTCAAGGAGAGAAGGAAAGAAAGGGCGAAGTATGGAAGAATATCTTGTCAATTTTAGGGGTGATTGCGGTGGGGACAGTAGGCTGGACCATCGCCTGGCAATCAGGCGTATGGACTCCAACGGAAGAAGATACTACGGACATGGCTGCTGGAGCCCAGATATTGGGCTATCTAAGTGCCGTACTTTATCTTGGTGCCCGGATACCACAGATCATAAAGAATGCCCAGTCAAAGTCATGCGAAGGTACGTAGACTGTCACGTCATTTACTTGCCATAACGTCTGACATTTAAAGGTCTCTCCCTCCTCTTCTTCATTCTCTCACTCCTCGGCAATCTTACGTACGGGGCTGGCATCCTCTTCCATTCCACGGAGAAACAATATTTCCTCACCAACCTGCCCTGGCTCATCGGCAGTCTTGGCACCATGTTTGAAGATATCACTATTTTTATGCAATTTCGATTGTATTCAAAATCTCCAAGACCTGTTGTACAGTAGTGAGAGGGATCGGGTTCGTCTTTATCCAACGATCGTGGAGACTGTTTTCGGCGAGCTTATTCCGGTCGATATGCGGAGGCAACGTACGTGGCATACCTAGTTGGCGGATAACTTTATCTAGAGCGTCTCCTAGATCTCCTTCCTTGATACCCAGGATTTGAAGTACTCTCTGTTGTCTTTCTTCGTTGACGCTTTTATTGAACTTGCATACTGCAGGCAGAAGGATGCAAGAGGTCTCTCCATGACCTACTCCCATCGGACCAAGTTGATGTCCAATAGCATGACTAGCCCCCATCGGAACGCCTGACGATGCCGCCGTCATGGCTAAGACGACGCCCATCTGACAGCCATATCTCGCCTCGAGGTTACTAGGATCTTCCTTGCATTTCAAGAGACCCGGAATCATCGCTCGAAGGCCCCTCTCTGCCGCATCATCACCACGTTCGTTTGAATGTAGAGAACACAAGGTCTCAACGCAATGATCGACCGCTCTGATTCCACTCGACAGCCAGACCCACTCCGGAGTCGTGACTGTCAATTCGGGATCTTGGATTACAATATCTGGGTCGCGCTTTGGATAGAATGCTTTTTTCTGCCCTCCTGGATGTGTGGCGCCTGCAAGCGACTGGTACTCCCCGCCTGAAAGAGAAGTTGGTATACAGATCAGTGGTATGGTGGGCTCTTTGCCGCCATTTTGCTGGAGATCGGCCAATTGCTCTAGGGTTGAGACGTCATTGATGAGACCGAACCTCACTATTTTCGCCCCGTCTGTCAAGCTTCCGGCCCCGAGCGTTATCAGGCAATCTACATCCAGGGGCCTCGCCTCGGTGATGATCTCAAGGATCTCGGTCCATGGCGTATGAGGCTTGATACCCACCCGAGTGCCCACGAGTTTAGAGCCAAGAGTAGTTTTAAGTCGATCGAGGTTGTCTGTCTTTGTTGCAAGGGACTTGGATGCAATGACATAGACCCGAGACGCATTTAGAGTCGAGTCTACGTGCTTTTTGCACGCTTCCGGGAAAGGGACGCCATAGCTAATCTTTGGAAATGGCCTTTCGAACGCAGAGCGGAAAGTTTCTGTAGAGAACCATCCCATAATTACAGATTGAAGACTAGAATTAGACTTAGATAGTACTGTTAAAATAGAGTCTTGGGGATCAAATAAAGTATGTCCGGTACTATGATGTGTCGATATTCGCATGCCATCCCTAATTAGTAAGCCCCGCAAACAGAGATTTTAGTTGAAAATTATCTTGATCAAATCCTCTCTCAAAAAGCCGCATTTAGCGGCGACCAAGATTAACGTCGGAGGAAAGCTTTCAAGAGGTGTGGAAGAACCAGCTTCATCTCTTGAAAAATTGTCTCGTTGTAGTGTAAGCTTTGGCATCTTTATGCGTGGAAGTGCATAGTAGCCTCATTAAGCAAATCTTACCACTATTTGCGCTTTTAGGCTTTTTGAGTGATTCGTTACTATATCAGGTATTTCCAACTTCTTCGAACAAGGGGTCAATTGAATATGACGAATAGATATTGCAAAATCTTCAAGCGCCTTACTGCTACGAGATCGAGGCGGTGACTTATGGGGAAGAGAGCTCTAGAGAACAGAGCAATTTATAAACCAAAACTTCCAATAATCATGGATGCGGTGATTAAGCGCCATGCCCCTTTCAGGCTCGACGGCAGCTTTTTCATTTTCACCAAAGGCCAATCAGGGGGCCAATCAGGGGCAGATCTGTGTTCAATAGGTTGGAGATGTCGATCAGATGATCTAGACTGCGAGTGGCTTTGGTAATACCGCTCCCAATATCCACAGTATAGAAGCGGGAGTCTCATATTCTGCAAAAACCAATGAGAAGGAGGCAAATTGCGTAGTCACATTGGACTCCAAGAGGAATGTCAAGGCAATATCTGTATTGGTTGTGATAGGGTTTGAAGATTGGCTCCGTTCCGTGCAGCAACTCCGGGGTTGGTTCCACCAGTACAGAAATCAAAAAGGCAACAGCAGATTAGTCGAAGAGACCGAAACCCATATCCTCGTCCGACTCCTCTTTTTCTTCGGGAAAATTAGTATGCCTCTGCGAATAAAAGTGGAGAACTCGCCTTCTTCCTTCTCCTCTTTCTTTTCCTCTGCTGGAGCCTCAGCTGCTGCAGCAGCACCACCGCCAGCAGCAGGGGCAGCAGCCGCACCACCTCCCGATCCAACGTTCAGCAGCATATCCTTCACATCTTTGCCCTCAAGAGCCTAGCATTGTCAGTCGAATTCTCCCAACCACGAAATGATGTCGAACTTTTGCAAATAGTGTTGTCCATATAGGTTCGACATCGGAGACACCAGCTGCTTTGATGAGAGTAAGGAGTTTGTCGGACTGTCAGGATCAGTTACGAATTTGGCGACCCTCGCTTTTGCGCGCTTACAGTGATATCAACACCGTCATCCGCAAGGATGAGGGCTGCGTAGGATGTGGCGAGCTCAGCAGTCGACATCTTGCTGGTTCCGCTCGAGAGGTTGTTAGTGTAGGGGTTCGATGTGCTGAGATCGTTGATTGTGTGAGGGTTCAGACCGACCCAGAAATTAGTTTGTGGGAGAGGGCTGTCAAGGACGGCAGGTTTACCCGAGGCGGGCGGAAAGCTGCCCCGCCTGCTTCAAGTCTGGGGTACTTGGAGGTATGATATCAGAAGTCTTCAGCGAAGATACACCTTTCTCGACCACATATCCTGAATGAAGCCCATTCGCAATGTCCGACTCTCCGTTCGTTCTCGCGCCCCTTGATCCACGTGAAAAGCCGATCCTTGAAAGCCTCCTCATCATTCGCGACAAGCTGCTCCTGCTCAAGCAAGATCGATCAACATATGTCAAATCTCAAGATGTCCTACCGTTGTATGAGCAGGTTATCGAGCAGGTTCAAGCACTAAATGTTATCCGTGAAGACAACAAGCTTGAGCAGAATAGAGGTTTGCAACCAGCGGGCGACCAATGCAATCCCCTTTACTAAGCATGTACAGTCGACAGCATTCTGGACGATTGTTTCCAGCTTATTTCGCTGTTCTTCCTCACCATCGGGCGGAACAATGAAGCTCCAGCTGTGTATACAAAGATCTCATTTCTTGTCAGACGTTGCTAATCTATTTTCAGGTATTCTTTCACCTCTACTATCCATGTATGCGGCCAGCAATCCTCCCTGCGCTCTTGCTAAATACTCTTTCAGCGACTTGTCGAACATGTCAAGGAGGCGGCCTTCTACAGTTACAAAGATCTGGCATCGATGGAACAGACGTTGAAGAAGATGGAGAATACTATCGAAAGCGGAAAAGAAACATACTCGCCAGCTCTTGTCAGCCTCCTACAAAATCGTCTCCAGATCTGCCACAACTTCCTTCACGACTTACGGGAATACCTGAAAAATTTGTCACCGAAGCTCGAACCAACATGGGAGAAGCTCGTATCAATCTTGCGCTCAACGGCAGCGGCTAACACTAAGTCAAAAGTGAGTGTACGCCGAGGTGCATGGCTTAGCTGACAGTCCTAGTTCAATGTGGCTGAAGTCGAAGGTTTCAAGGCTCAGCTTGAGGAGATCAAGGCGACAATGAAAGATGGCCAATTTCTCGCTAAAGACAGCTCTGTTCCCTCTGGGCAAGAGCTGGTGGTTGGATTGCTGGAACGATGTCTGATGTGGTGTGGTATTGTGCTGGAAAAGTAGGAGAATTGACAACTTCTTGTTGTGCTCACTGACGTACCGTTAAAGGCAAGGCAAGATTGATGAGCGCTTCCAAGAGACCTACGACAAGCTCGTAGAAGTTCGCAATCATCTCGAGAAGCTACAGATCACCCAAGCGTGGTCCTTACGGGAGACAGACCTTTTCCAGTGGCAGAGGAAGCTTGATCGCGTCGATGACTCCAGACGGGACGGCAATTTCTGGGATTCTGAAGGCAGACCTGCAGATCTGCATGCTCAAAGAGTATGTCCGTATGTTTGGATTTGAGATTCTGCTGACTGGTCAGACCTTGCTTTACCTTCTTCGGCGAAGCTACGCCTTGATCTATTTCCTCCTGATCAGTTCAGAACCTGTATCTGAGGCAATGCTCCCAATATACAACCAATTGCAGACACTTCGACGATGTCTTATAGAAGTCAAGAGATCTGGTGGCGTCTCGAATCCTCGCGAATTGTATCCATATAGTATGAAGCTCAATTCGATTGACAACATGCGCGTTGACGGGAAGTTTCAAATCGGAAAGGATATACCAGAAGGGCAAGGCGTCGTTATTGGTCTACTCTCCGAATGCTACGATTTGGCATACGAGTTGAGAACAGCGGCGGAGAAGGAAAGCGACTCGGAGTGAGCTTTTGGAGTGCGCATTTGCGTTCATCCGGTATTCTGCGCACACGGAGAAGGGACTGCTCGAGATAAGAGGCGGCCTCTGTCGTTTTTGGAGAAGGTTCGGGAGGTGCTAGCAAGTTAACGGCTACGGCGCCGCATTAATCAGAATTCGTACCTGAATAAACATCATTTTGAAGTTTCCAGCTCTGACAAGCAAAGATGTAAACACAGAGCCCGTTCCTCCCGGAAATGGTTCCGCCTCATCAGCTCTCGCGCCCGCCAATAAGAAGCCTTCCATTATTACCTACAAATTTCCTCATGGCTGCTTGTCGTGGGCAGACATGAGGTCGCGGCAGCTCTGGACGAGCAGCGTCAGGCATGGCTTCCACCGACGACGCTTGCTCGCCCGCTGCTACGCTACCGAAGCAGTGTATCCACGCGCCAGAGACGTGACGTCGCGAATACCGCCTTACCAGAAGATTCTTCGCCAATTCGAAGACGTGCGACGCATTTTGGGGTCTCGACCCCTTGCCCTCGCCGAGAAGATTTTATATTCACACTTGGCCGATCCAGAAGAGTCTCTATTGACCAACAACGACGATGGAAAGTCCATCCGGGGAACTGCCAATCTCAAGCTCAAGCCTGATCGAGTGGCCATGCAGGATGCATCCGCTCAAATGGCGATCCTGCAATTCATATCCTGTGGCCTAGATTCTACGGCAGTACCAGCCTCGATACACTGCGACCACATGATCGTTGGTGAAAGGGGCGCAGATGTCGATCTGCCGCAGTCCATTAGCGGCAATAAAGAGGTATTCGATTTTCTGGAATCTGCTGCTAAACGGTATGGGATAGAATTCTGGCCGCCGGGTGCTGGGATTATCCACCAGACAGTGCTGGAGAACTATGCCGCTCCAGGTCTCATGATGTTGGGCACGGACAGCCATACACCAAACGCAGGCGGACTCGGAGCGATTGCCATCGGAGTCGGCGGCGCTGACGCTGTTGACGCGCTTGTAGATGCCCCATGGGAGCTCAAGGCTCCTAAGATCTGCGGTGTCAGGTTAGAAGGAAAGCTGTCTGGCTGGGCCACCCCGAAAGATGTGATACTGCATCTTGCAGGTATCCTGACCGTACGAGGGGGCACAGGCTCTATTATAGAGTACCAAGGTCCTGGCGCAGATACTTTAAGTGCTACTGGCATGGCTACAATTTGTAATATGGGAGCGGAAGTAGGTGCTACGACATCAATATTTCCTTACAGTCACCGTATGTCTCCATATCTCAAAGCCACCGGTCGCAGAGCTATGCTTGATGCTGTAGAAGGCATTGCTTACGGAGACGGCCCATTCAACTTCCTGAGAGCAGACTCCGACGCAGAATATGATGAATTAATAATGATTGACTTGGATGCGCTGGAGCCTCACATCAATGGACCTTTTACCCCTGACTTTTCAACGCCGTTATCCAAGTTCAAAGAGGCCGTCAAATCCAACAACTGGCCGGACAGCTTTGGAGCTGGCCTAATTGGAAGCTGCACAAACAGCTCTTTTGAGGACATGACTAGAGCAGAGGACCTCGTGAAACAGGCGACAGCAGCAGGCCTGCAGCCTAAGGCAGACTTTTTCATCACTCCCGGTAGCGAGCAAATCCGTGCAACTTTGGAAGATAGCAGAACACTTCAGACGTTTTCATCAGCTGGCGGGACCGTGCTGGCAAATGCCTGTGGTCCTTGCATTGGGCAGTGGAAACGAACCGACGGTGTTCAGAAAGGCGACGAAAACGCCATCTTTTCCTCCTATAATCGCAATTTCCGCGGTCGCAATGATGGCAACGCGAAGACTATGAATTTCCTGGCCTCACCGGAGATCGTGACCGCCATGTCTTATTCTGGATCTACTTCATTCAATCCAATCACAGATGCAATCCCAACATCATCTGGCGAATTCAAATTCTCTCCTCCCTCTGGCTCCTATCTTCCAAGTTCAGGCTTCTCCACTGGTAATCCCGCGTTTCAACCATCCCCCACCACCCCAGACCCTTCTATTGAAGTCGTCATCTCTCCTACCTCCTCACGTCTCGCCAAGCTGGAGCCCTTCGAGCCCTTCCCCGACGGCGAGCTCAAAGACCTCCGCGTCCTTTACAAAGTCAAAGGCCAATGCACCACCGACACCATCAGCGCCGCCGGCCCCTGGCTCAAGTACAAAGGCCACCTCCCCAACATCAGCGAAAACACCCTCATCGGCGCCGTCAACGCGGCCACGGGCGAAACAAACGTGGCCTACGACATAGACGGCAGCCCATCGTCCATCCCGGAGCTGGCCAAGCGGTGGAAGGGCCAGGGCCGGGCGTGGCTCGTTGTTGCCGAGGACAACTACGGCGAAGGGTCGGCGCGGGAGCACGCCGCGCTGCAGCCGCGGTACCTGGGCGGCCGGATCGTGCTGGCGAAGAGCTTTGCGCGCATTCACGAGACGAATCTCAAGAAGCAAGGGGTGGTGCCGTTGACGTTTAGAGAAAAGGATGATTATGACAAGATCGATGCGTGTGACGAGGTTAGGACAGTGGGGTTGTACGATTTGTTGAAGAATGGGCATAGCGCGGTGTCGTTGCGGGTTACGAAAAGGGACGGGACTGCTTTCGATGTTCCGGTTAAGCATACGCTGAGCGAGGATCAATGTGGATTTATCTTGGCTGGGAGCGCCTTGAATCTATTGGCTAAGAAGGCGAAGTAGAATAAATGTGACGCCCATAGTTTTCACATCTCGAAAATAGTAAAACATACACTTGGTTCATACGCATGTCAAATTTCTATTATTTTTGCTGTAAGATTCGTTTCATCTTATTCATATGTACATCTTTTCGTATTTTCTGACCTTAAAGCCCAGTACTCCCATCCACAATCAAGTTCAACCAAGCCGCCAGCCGATATCCCGCTCTTGCGATCTGAATCCTCACCGCATGGACATGATCTGTGTAGTATTCTCCGCTCAGATCTTGTCCCTCCACAGCATCCACACCGTCAGGGATGACATCCGTACAGACATACGCATTCGAATCCGTCGCCCAGCCAGTAGCCGTATTCTGCGCGTTCGACGTGGTCGTGATGCCGGTGAGCCAGCTGCTCGGACTCCACCCATTGCTCTTGTTCTTGATCTGCGTGGTGGTCGTGGTAGCAAATGAGCGTGCAGTAGCAAGCGTGCTGCCGCCTTCAAGTGTAGTGAGGAGTGAGGTGTCCCAGACAGCATGGAGGTTGGTGCTGGTGGAGCCGTACTTGACATCGACGCTGTTGCCGCCAATGTCGAGGGCTTCGTCATGGAGTGGTTGGTGGATGTCTCCAACAAAGTGGATGATGAAGCGGAGAGCGTTGAGACGGTTCGCGGTTGAAGTGCTGGAGGAGACGAGTTGGGAGGTCTACCGCAACATTCTGTAAGAAAATGGAATGAGCGAGGGATTGAGGAGCTCATACATAGTTGGATATCGCGCCAATGACACAAGCATTCCCAGCGCAGTCCCGCGAGTAATTAACGTTGCAGGAGCTGGGAGGGCTGTCATTCGCGTCGACGAAGTGAAGATTGGCGGACCACGACCCAGCAGAAGTTGCACGGTAGGAGTCTGCCCACGTTGCAGCGTTGGCCATGTACGAAGTGGAAGTGTCACCAAGAATGTTCTGGACGTATGTCTTGGTCGTCGAGCTCACGAAATCTTGGGCGATATACGCGACTGTCTCATGGCCAAGAGCACCCCATCCGGAGACTACGCGTGCAATTGCCAGGAGAATGGCGAGGAGGGTAAGAGAGAGTTGGAACATGATGGCAATCGTTGGCTCGGTGTTGTCTGTCTGCCTACCTATAGGGTCTTAACAAAGAAAAATCTTGAAGAAGATTTTGCGCAGTCTTTTGTATTCCATGATCTCGCCGCCTGCGCTTCTACACGTGCCGGAATCCGTTATCATGAGTCGAAAAATGCTGTTTTCGGAGTTTGTTCTGTTGCTAAAAGCAATCATGTGCCTGCATCGGAACCTACCTATCAACGCACGTTGAGCTGACTTTCCCCTTTCGCCCCTGTTCTCCGGATCTTCGAGAAGCATGCAGAACACTTAGCTTGCAGAAGGGGGACGCAGGGCCTGCAGACTGATAGGCTCCAAGTGTGAGTGCGGCTTTTTGGATCGTCGTTTGCAAGGGGCAACCTGCTCTTGGTGTGGAGGGAAGGTCAGGTTCTGTCAGGCATGTGGTGGGGTTGGTTGGACAGAAGAAGGCGGCGAATTGGGGAGACTCAGCTCTGCGCGTACCGCGAAGGGATCAGCGGCGCCAAACAGGACGAGAAGGCCAATGCTACGCTGCACTCCTAGTCGAATAGGTTGGCTTTGAAGGACATCGCCGAAACCTGGGCATTAAGGATTAAGGTGTCGATATCGTCGGCGGTAGGAGGCCTGAATAGGAAGGCCACAGAGGTTGACTTGGTCGAAGTACCCAACTCCCACCCCAAGAGCCTAACCGCCTGTGATCAACTTCCGCCAAGAGACAAGCCAAGGCTGTCAAACCTAGCAAACATCGGGGACATTCTGGCCGTGATCTTGGCAGCAAGCTCGGACCATCCTCCCACGCATAAACTCTCCGAATCTCCAATTGCCCACCAAAGCAAACCAACCACAGCACAGCATCAGCCCCTTGCATCCCGCTACCAAAGAGCGCGCGCCATCATCGTCTAGGCTTTCTTGCTAATTTGTTTGATCTATAGACTTCTTAGAGTCGAAGAAAGAGAGAAAAAAAGCAAGCAAGCAATACGACTGATGATACAACACAGTCAGATACATACAGGTGAGTGTCATTGAGACCTCACCACACGGTTGGCAGTCCCATTTGACCTTGGTAGGCTAACCTGCCCCCACACCCCCAGGTTTACCCCCCTTCCTCTGCCGTTTGCTAATGCGCCTATCCAACTGAATCGTGGTTGGGATCCCGAGATTTCCTTGAGCCCAGTCAAGTGCTGTCGCACTGCTCAGCAGTGTCATCATCCAGCGGTGTTCCAGGCGCCAGAACCTTGGTTGGCGGTGACCTGAGTTCACAAAGGGGACGATAAGCCTTCGTCGAGGGGTATTCTTAATTAAGCCGTATGACCCCCTATATCAGTTAAAACCCTTCGCTGGGCTTTCGCCTTAGGGTTACTCCTTTGGACTTTTCTCTACGCTCTTCACGTGGCCAAGGTTGCTCCCTCTTCTTAGGTCAATGTTCTCCTGTCTCGAACCAACTTCAGGTAAGCAACTTTTCGTACGCGGCTCGTGATGGCTTGCGCTGTCTGTGCTCTTATTTCTCTCCTCTATTCACCGATATCCCCTAAGCTGGACTTGAGCCAGCGTCGACCACGCGGCTACACGAGAATCGTACGTTGGAGCACTAACCACCCCCATAATTGTCCGCTCTTGGGATTCTGGCCCGCCATACATTCGTCAGGTGAGTGCGCCCTCAAATAGCGTCTTGCTTTGTGTCGTTTCTTTCCGATTCCGAATCTAAAGCAGTTTCGCGGTCATGCTCACCAGCAGCTGTTGCGTCGTATTTGCTAGAGCAAATGGACATTTATCCAATCACTTCATCTCTAGAAGGGACAGACGCTGAGTTGTTCTCCATTGAGACTCCACATAAAAGCATCTCACTCCTCCGACGCGGCATTTCCTAGCCCACTCTCATTGTGTATACAGGCAACGAAGTCGGCTTACCACGAAACTTCTGATTGGCAAATATTCGGTTGTGATGTCTTTCAAATAACCCACTTCGACACTCTGCCTTCTCCCCTTATTCAGATCACCCAGATGAATTTATCATCTGACGGCGTCTATGTCTTTGCTTTTCAATAGTGAACAGGTGATCTTTTGGAGCCAAGTCACAATCTCACATTCCACATAGCTCTGCTTATATTTCCAGAAGAGCCGCAATCATAGACGCGGTGAGAGCAATAAGCGCTATGCTGGTTCCCAGGAAATCAGCTGGCATCTGTCTGACACTGCTAGAAACTTGCACGTTGGTCGCGGTAGCTACTGTCCCTACGCCCTGTGTTGTCGTGCTTGTGTATTCGACACCTCCGCTTTGAATCACGACGACGATCGTCTGGAACCCAGTTGTAGGCGTTGGTGCTGGTGTTGTGGGCGCAGAGTAGTAAGTCGTTGTCTGCACAAGGCTGGGATACGTGGTCGTTGGGTACACGGTAGTGCTTGGATACCATGTCGAGGTCGGAGACCATGTGGTTGTCGGATAGCATGCCTCATTGCATTGCGTCGAGTACACGACGTATGTACTGGTCGGGCTGCAAGGAACGATGCTGGTTACCGTTGTTACGTAGCCGCCGGCGTACGTCACAGGGTAATACTGCGTGGTCCATGATTGGTAAGGCGCGTACTGGCCGTTATTGCTGTCAAGCTTGGTTAGCCCACTGACCGGCGAGGGAAGTGGTATGAAAAGGCTCGGGTGTATGGGATAGTAGAGCTTCAACGAGAAAATGCATGAACAAGGAGGAGAACATACTAAGAGCTCTGTTGGCCTAGGCATTTCGAGGCAAATGTTAGAATTGTAACAGCAATCGTTCTGAGGCCCATCGTTGGCCGAAGCTTTTTGCAAATCTGGTAGCCCAATTTCTCGCTAGTTCTCGAGCTCGAAAGACCAACACTTGATGCGGGTCCTCTCAAATCTCCGTCTCCTCTGACCTAGTGTGCGGTAGAATGGTAAAAACGTTGTATTGGGAATCGAGGTCACATTACGTCGGAAAGCTTAGCTATGGCGTCCTACATTCAATACGCTTCGCCTGAGCCAAATGGATAGATATGTCACATCCATAAATCGCTGAACGAGAGTTCTGGTAAAGTACGACAGCAGAAAACCAAAGGAAATACGACCCATGGAAAAAGAAATACCACGACCGGGAGGGAAGATGAAAGGCAGATTTGCAGAAAGAGGAAACAAGCTTCAGCTCAGCTCGCTCCAGTCCAGCCCTCCACCACCACCACTGCTGGAACAATTCCGAACCTGTACGCATTATTTACCATATGACCGCCCCCTCCCAATCATCGTAGCTCAAGTCTAAGTTCCGTGCCTTATGCACGCCATGCATCCGGGAAGCCGACATCTGATCCTAGATAGTGGAAAAGCAGGATTCCGGACCTTGCCCAGCCCCCAAGACCGCCCCCGCTCCCCGCCGCTCTAACTAGGCTGTTTTTCAACCTGTGCCTCTCTTGGCTGAGGGGCGAAAGGCAAGCTTTCCGTGATATTCGAGAGAGACGATTTCCTATCGCTTTCATTAAGATAGACCGCTGCCATTGAAGACTGAGTGCAGGGTCCGGAGGGCTGAGCCAGGGAACATCTCCAAGGCCGATAGACACCAAGGGAAAGCTGTGGAGAAGAAACACTTGGAACAAGAGCAGGCAGCCTTTCAAGTTTCTTCATTCCTTGGGTATCGATCTATGACAGGTACCAGATAAGCATGCAACTTTCTATGATTCTTTCGTTAAACGCCTTCGCTCATGCTAGACACCAATCCAACGTGGTCGTAAAGATAAGCTCCCATATTGTAAATGCAGTCACACTCAACTCTCAATCTGCTGTGCGCAAATCACTCCATCCCCAAGTGCCGTCTCACGCTCAAATACCTCTCGTACCCCCATAACTTACCTTCCACCCTCATGAAGCCCAACCAGGCCCAAAGCAACCTCCCCAGATTGCCCGGCCAAAGTAAACTTCCCCTTTCCTTCACCACCTCAATCTGCTCCTCCCAGACCGTCCGACTCGCATATTTAGCGAGAATTAAGAACGTCCTCATCGGCCCCTGCCTTGTCTGTAGGCCCTCATCGAGGCTTCTGGTCAGATCATTCGTCTTGAGTATCAGCAATATGATCCTCGGCACCCTCCCCAAAAGCTGGACAAGTTGCTGGAGCAATCCCTCCCCAAACGCCTCGTTGATAGCCTCCTTTTCTTCTGCGCCCCTCGACGTCGATGCCACGCCGGCCTTTTTGGTCAACACGCGGTAGTCCCTGCCCGTGATCGCGGACGCAAAGAGGGGGAACTGCTCGTCTGTGATGCCCGCCACCTCGTATGCGTACTTTCTCATGCCTTTTTCGTTTGCGTCAATGACGGCTAGCCAGAGCTTTGCGTAGTCTCGTCGTAATTTCTGGGGGATCTCGCGGTACAAGCCGTGGTCGTAGAGGATGACATCGAAGTTGTACGGGTATCGGCGGGAAGGATTATTGCGGATAGAAATGTTGCCTCCATGTGGATCACAATGGAGCGGCGCATCGGTGCCAAAGATCATTTCATTGAAGATGCGGGCGAGGGTTGCGGAGACTTCGTCGCGAGAGATAGAGTGCTCGTCGAGGTAGGTAAGGTTGTCAGGGCGAGCGCCAGTCACGAAATCCATGACTAGGATGCGGTTGTGGGCGGATATGACTTGTTTGTGCTATCAGCAACGGTAGAAGAGAGATAGAAGGTCATCATACCGTCAGGAATGATCAGAGGATAATTTGTGTTTCGTCGAAAATACTCTTGGGCACGTATTGCGTTCTTCCCTTCCAAAGCAAAGTCGAGCTCTTGAGGAAGCGAAAACTCCATCTCCCGGCTCAGCCATTCCAAATCGTAGTCGGGGAACCATCTCTTAAGCGTGCTGAATGTGAACCGTGTCAACGCCAAATCTAGGGGAACCCATTCTTCTAACGCCGGGTGCTGAACTTTGACTGCCACTCTCTGTCCCGTATCCTTGAGTAAAGCAGTATGAACTTGTGCAAGAGAGGCAGCGCCAATGGGCTCTCGCGAGAAGTCTTGAAAGTCTTCATCTATCCGATGACCAGTATCCCTAAGATACATTTCTTCGATCGATTCATACGACGAGACAGGGCACTTGTCCTGTAATGGGACAAAAGTCGTAGTCCATTCGAGAGGGAGAAGATAGCCCATGCTAGACAAATGTTGCCCAAGCTTGATGAATATTGACCCATTTTTCTCAAGCGTAACTAACGTCCGTTCGGCACATCGTTTGTGGCAGGCTTTTAGGATCGAGTCGTGCTGGTCAAGGTCTTCGGCGGCTCGCTTGAGGGAGGAGCGATAGCTGCAAAACCGTCTTAGTCAATTCGTTCCAAACAATGTCAGTCTTACTCATTGATGCATATCACAAGTGTTGTGACAACTCTTGTGGACCGCTCAGTAGCTGAATATCCATGCTTGAGATCTTCCCCAAAAAGTAAGATGCTTGCGCCTACGGTCCCTGTCGCGGAAGCGGTCAAAAGAAGGCGTTTCTTTGATCCCCTACTGCTCGAATTAAAGTTTGAAGTCGTGAGATTCCTCAACCAGCGTCGTTGAGCGATCGGGCTTGGGGGAAGCCAACATGGGTAGCTCGAGCACCAAGCACGCCCAAGGAGGGCGATGGATGGCTGGCGCATTCAACGGCGAGGTACTAGATTGACATCCTTTGACCTAAATCTGTCTGACGGCCTGTGAAGGAGACATAAGAGCCACTACGGAACTGACTTGAGCCTGTGAGGTTGTAAAATAAATTTTTGGTCTGGGACGCTGTTAAGCCGAGGCTTTCCCCGATAGGCATAAGGATGTGGGCCGGCGGTCATAAATTAAGGTACATCATTGCATGTGTTGAGGCTCGCATTATGGAGAACTACCTGCAGATGTTTTAGGTGTAAGTATCAAAAATTGGCTTCCTTCTGCCGAAAGTCTTCTCGAGTATCCAAATACCAACTCCATTGCTTCTCAAAGTTTGCGATGGGATCCCATCCAGTAGACTCCCAACGGCCGCTAACACCAAGTTTCTTATAGCACCTTTATGACCGAACGGGTACAAGGCATAACAGTCGAGAGGAATGCCAGAAGCTTTTCGAGAACTCTAACCTCGAGCGACTCCACCAAGCAAACATCTCGCGCTCAGAATCTATTCGAATTCTAGGCTGCCGACAACTCATTAACTGCAGTGACCGGCTACACTCGATGAGATTTAGCCTATAGATCGCTGGCATGCCACGCACGTCCTGTTCTCATACGTTGATCCAGCTAAATTGGAAAGCTTTCTTTCGGGACCAGCTTCCTCTCACCCTCAGCTTGGAGGCGGTGAACTGTACCTTGAAGCCATTCATAGGAGAGCATTGTAGTCATGGCCGCAGGAACGGCCCGAAAGAGATTGGTCCCAATCCCAGCATAAAAAGCTCTCCAGCCTTCCTCTGCAAGAATTGTTTTTGTCGTTCTGATGACGCCCCGATACCGAGGCTTTGTAGGCATCCCATCCGAAGAGGAAGGTCCAGGTGGTCGACCCCGATCGGATTGTAAAGGATTTCTTCCACGATTTGATACTCCCTCAGTGAACTCTGGCGCAGATATCTGTTGAGTTTGCATGCGGGTGCGTAGGACCTCGTGAGGATATGTTGCTGTACTCGCGCAGACCTTGCTCAAAAAGGTTGCTAGTGAAACGCCAACCCAGTGCGAGGATTTTTCGGTATCGGGATGCTCGCCAAAGCCATACCCGGTGAAATTTGTCTTGAAAAACTCATACAAGGGAAATTGAATAGCGACGTGAGTCAGACCAAGTAGAGCAGGGGCTAGTCCTGAATAAAAAGAGCGTATTCCCTCATTCCGATACATCTTGCGAGCTGCATCAAACGTAGACGAATAATGCCATGGAGCTCTGAAGCCGTCACTCGCCCCTCGGTTGCTCTGCGACTGTAAGCGAGTTTTGATGACCCATATGGGGTTTGTCAGGGTCGTTGAACAGGCCCCGGCGGTGAGCGCTGCACAACCGCGGACTAGCCACCAGTTTCCTGAACATGTCAGCTCCATATCCAGCCATAGTTTAAATCAACGCACCACTCATCTCTTCAAATATGGCCCTGGACCGGTGATAGACTGTTAGATAAACAGCCCAAGTCGGAATGTACCCCAGCAGCATTGGTCCCAAGCCTCTATAGAGTCCTCGAATGCCATCTTCCCGCCAGATGACTCTTGCGCTTCCGATCATACCATTATAGACGAGATTTGATGGTGCCAATTTCCCCCCTTTCTGCGTTAAGAAGCCCCCTTGGGCCTGAAGCTTCGTCTTGATCACATCTAATGGGCATGTAACAATTCCCGATGCAACACCGGCCCCAGCGCCACATATGGGCGGTATCCACGCCTGCGGAATCTGTGTCGAGTGTATCTGTATTCGAGAGACGAGAGATCGATCTGACGGTGAAGGAGGCATGGTGGTAATGTCGTGTATAATCGGCGATGGCTCGGTTGGCAAAGCATACTGTTGTTGCGATAAGGACGTAGATGATGGATTGCGTCGCACAAAGGGCATGCTTTTGGACCAAGAGATCAGCGAGGCCTCGTTAACGAGGACATGGGGAACATCGAGAGAGCCAATTCATCTGGAGTTATGCCTGTCTCGAACAGCTTCGTTTGCCGGCACCGTCAGTGTGCGGGGTCGGCGACCCGCGCAGCACGGTGAGATGGTGACGCGGCGTTGAGGCTCTTTAGTCGTAGAGAGCATTAATTGTCCTTCATTTTGGAAACCGATAGTAAAGAGTCAGTACGAACTTCTGGAGACTAAAGGCAGGCGGTCAGGAAAAGGATGGTCATCGGCGGTATCGGTGATTGACGTCGGTGGGAGGGGGGATTGCGAGGCTCGGCTTGATTGTGCACAACTTCCACATCCCGGGCAGAGCTTTGCAACTTCCACGCTACGCTCCACCGGACGTTTTCTAGACCTTCACGACAATACTCTCAGATCTTCTTCAGCTCCTCGCCAACATGCCTCCTCCGAACTTTGCGCCTTATGTTCAATCACGACCTTGGCTGCTGAGATGGTTCGAGCCAATTGCCAGATGGTACAGAAACGCAGCTGGGTATCGCCAATTAGGTCTGAGGTCAGTCGACCTGCCTGGAATTGATGACATGTCAAATCTCTCTAAATACCTGAATTAGATATGATGATCTGATTCCCGAGGAAAGTGACACAGTGCAGCTCGCGCTGAAGCGACTGTCTCCTAAAGACTCATATGATCGCGTTTTCCGCATTCGCCGAGCCTTCCAGGTACATGCTGCAAGCACGAGACTTCCGTCCAGCGCGTTAATGCAAGGTCTAGCTCTCACTGTCGCACCAGTTACTACCGCCTGAGGAATGGACCAAGGAAGAAGAGGTATGTAGCAATCCTGTAATGTGAGACACCGAAATGCTGATCGGAGGTAGGACGTACCATACCTGTCCCCGCTCATGGATGAGATCGAAGCTGAAAACGCGGAGCGGTCGGACTTGGAGTCAATGGTGATTAAGAAGCGGCAAAAAGAGCAGGAGAAGTCGACTTCGGGTCATTAATTTTGTTTGATTGCATAATAGTGCCGTGCTCGCAAGGTCAACTGGCGGTTTGGCTGAAAATGGCTGAATGTATTGTACAGGATTCCGTGCCCTATATACATAGATAAATCACTTGCTATTCTGCAGAGCATCAACATCTACGTCCTCCACTCTCCACATATACCACATAAACAGACTGCGGTAAGGGGTAAACTTCTCCGAGTGCTTGAGCATGTCCTCCTCGCTCATATATTTCCATTTGCCACCGCCTTTAGCCTTCAATTTGGCTACGTCTTTGCCCATGAATGCCGCCATACCTCTTTGGACTCCTAAGTCACCCGTCGAAAAGATATTCGGCCGTTTTAGTGCAAAACAGGCAAACATTTCGACAGACCATTTACCAAGGCCACGCACGGCGATCAGCTTTTCCATGACCTGTTCGTCAGACGCCTTGAGTAGCATCTGAGTGGACAACTCTCCAGAGCAAAACTTCTCGGCAAGCCCTTGAATATATTCGGCTTTGCGCAGTGACAGACCAGCCTCCCTCAAACGAGAGAGATCGGTCTTGACAACCTCGGAAGGTGTGGGAAAGGTGGCAAGTGAAGCATCCTCGCCATCATGGAAAAGCGCAATGAACTTGTTTTTGATTGACTTTGCGGCAGCTCCAGACACCTGCTGTGCCATAATCCCACTTACCAGGCTTCGAAAGGGGTCAATCTCTTCTGCAAGGCCATCGGGTGAAAAGATACGACAGTGATGTTTCTCCACAAGCGGCTTTAGTCTTGGCTCGACCTGGATCAGGTGCTCACAGGCTTTCTCTAGCAAATCTCCTGTAGTAGCAGTAGGTTTAGGTAGTCCAGTCTTGGAAGGAGATACATCTTTTGAATACGTGACTGCCTGAGAACCTCGAGGGGTGATCAAGGTGGCAGCTCCCCGGTGGGGATCTACAGGTCGATCGAGCGGTGGAGGGGTCCCATCGTCGATATCCCCTGTACTGTAAGGTGCAGATATCACGCCGATGAAGGAAGGTGTAGGTGTCACTGGGGGAGGTCTGCTGTCTTTCGCGGTGCGCTTGCGTTTGGGAGTACTCGGTACTTTGAATGCGGTTTCTGTGGGCGTCTGTGCTGTCTTCCGATTTTTCTTTGCGGTTTGTAGGCTTCCTTCATTGGCTTGAGTTTTTCTCTTCGCTGGAGGTGTCTCCACTGCCCCAGCATTCTTGACGACGTTATTTCTCAAGGAGCGCCTTAAAGCCATGGCTCGTAGAATCCGAGGCGGCAATCGTAGAGTCCAAAGGCGAAGAATGAGTGGGGCCAGAGCTGTAGGTTCCACTGTCTAGCAATATATCATCGCAGTACAGGTCGATATTCGAACAAAGATTCGTATAGTCAAAAAATTAGGTTGTGGCAGGAAGTGGCTTATGATAGCATCCGGACGGGGGTTCGTCCAAGGCTTAAGACGCCAAGGCATCGCGTCACAAGCGCGAAAAAACGTGACTGAACGCGCGGGGAATTCGCTTTGAAGACTTTCTTTCAGAATCCTGCCGTGTTGAGACGGGTGTTCGTTTTGTAGAGCGTCCTAGAGCGGTCAATATGATGGCCATGCTGCGTACTCTATACCTTAGGTAGCTGTTCTTTAGGATCTCTCGATGAGATGCTGGCTTAGCTTAAAGGTCACTCGGGGACAAAGTAGCTAAATCGGAAAATGCATCTATCAGGCTAGATACAATTGCGGTA
Source organism: Pyrenula massariospora (assembly GCA_021030905.1). NCBI lineage: Eukaryota > Fungi > Ascomycota > Eurotiomycetes > Pyrenulales > Pyrenulaceae > Pyrenula > Pyrenula massariospora. The sequence goes on from JAGFMI010000029.1 coordinate 290,041, forward strand.
GGTGAAATCCTCCAGACTTACCTCAACGGAATACATCTAGGATCAACGCGCCTGTAGTCCCTATTGTGGCGAAACATGCCATTTGCGCACTTTAGGCAGGCGCTAGATCTGGCCATCGAAAGACGACGCACCTCCCCCCTAAGCATGCAGCTACCCGTGGATGGATGTCGATTTTGCATTATAGCGCATCCAATAAGATGGAAAGGCACCTCCTTCGTCTTCTTCAGAGGACTTTTTGATTTTGAACGATTCAAGATTGCAACCTTGTAGGTCGAATTGTTTCAGGCAAGCCGATCTGTATCTTGCCTGCCCAGACGACCTTCCCTTATCAAAATGGACCGTGCCCGAGCTCAGTGTTCCCCTTTTCGAGATGCAAGGAAGGGGAGACGACCTGCGGTATTGGTACGGTAACGGTGGAGTGTGTGGCGGAGATCTGGGAGGCGATACCAATGAGGTGGCGGGCCAACGGCTGGATCCTGGCACACCGGTGATTATATTTTACAGTGCATCGCGATGCAGCGCTTCGAGCCTGCAATAAAAACAGCCAAGCACAGGTCGATATCAAGACTTTGACGCGTAGCAGCGGCGTATGAGGTTCGTTCTTGCTTCTCGAATGTCCAAGCATACCAAGGCGTATGCGACACTCTGTGATTCGGGCCAGCATCTGCCCCCACCTTCACGCTTCGGCTGTCATGTTGCCGCTAGACACAAAAACTTGATCTCCCTTCATGGTGGTTATTAATGGGAATCTTTTGTGGTTCCTTAGCAATTAAGAGAGCGAATATGGCTGTGATTGCGGCAATCATACGGGCTCCACGACTCAACAGGTCGTTGCTTGTTCGAGGGTGAGGGTAACCGCAGATCGCTGTTTTAGGGTGCTGGCGTGTGGTGCGGGCGCTGGGCATCCCTGATAGCGACGTTTCGCGTTGATACGTCTTTTGCGCTGCTGGCCTCGGTCCATGCATGGACTCACAGGTCGCAGCGAGGCTGAGCTACCTGTTCCCGCTGTCCTTAGTGAGGTAATGCTCATTATGTGAATTTTGGGCGCCGAGAGGCGAGCTGGATGGGCCGAGGAATTTGCACAGCTCGGAGAGCTCGATGGGGGGAGGGTGGGTTCCGGCCGGCTTGTGATATGCAGCTGGGCGGGTGTCTTGGAATGAGTCTCCACCGCGTCTCCCCACTCTGTGTAGTACGTAGTGCTGGAAAGTCTGGATAAGGCTGGCGGACACGTCGAGGGCCGGTGGTATTTGGCGGTAAGGTCTGGTAATATTAAAAGAGACTGGGTGAAGGTGGTGGTCGCAGAGACACCTATCACATGGGAGGGCTCGGTCGCTAGTCGCTCCTTTTCCCTCCCAGCAACCAGGGGTCCCCGAGCTTAGGGGCAAAGCTAAGAGAAGTGCTGCTCCCGCCGGCCGGACCTCCTCCCGCGCCAAAACCTCGCTCAACGCCAGCCTGCCCTTTACCCGCTGCAGAAAACAAAACCGCCAATTCCTCGTCTCCTTCCCCCTTCCCTAAAAAAAATCCTTCCACTTCCCACCTCCCACCCTCACTTATTTTCTTTCTCCCATTCTCCAGCCACGTCTCTGCCTGCCCAGGTCGTGACTTTTCACTTTGGTTGGGAAACCACTACCAGCTTCACTCGCTAGCTGAGGCTCTTTTAATAATTACCAATACCCCCTTCGTTCTGCAACCCTTCGCTCTGTCTCCAGAGTTTAATTCATCTTAACACCACCCGCCATCTTCTCAACGGTATCCGATTCCATCAGCAAGATCTTGGTTTCGGACTTGCTACGAGAGAAGAATCTTAGCCGTGTATTCCAGGTCAGCAACCCAGCCGTGTTGTGTTGACAATCACAACATTCGCGTTCTTCGTCAACCAACTTGCGATCCCCCATCATCTGACGCGTCTTAGCTTTCACACTGGTTCTTAGTTCAGCCTTCCCAATGGCGTTCACAAAGTACATTCTTCCTGCTCTCGCGGTCGCTTCTACAGCAGTCGGTGAGTTTTGAAATTTGGCATCTTGACGCCTTTGGCTGATTGGTGTAGCTCAATGCGGCCCTAAGGTTACGATCCAAAATCAAGGAGACGCCTCCGCCCTTCAAAACTGCCAGCAGATCAATGGTGATGTGACCATCGCCCCTCAGACCGGTGGACAGATCCAGCTGAATGGAGTTCAATCCATCAGCGGCGACCTGGTCATTAACAATGCTACACAACTCACAGCCATCACCTCGGATCAATTGTCCTCGATCGGCGGCCGATGGGTGATGAACGATCTGACGATTCTTTCTACGGTTCAGATGGACTCACTGACAGAAGTTGGTACAATCTTATGGACGGCTCTTCCCGCGCTGCAAGCTTTGTCTTTCAGCCAAGGGATTTCAAAAGCCAAAAATGTCGGCATTAGCAACACTCAGCTCAACAACTTGAATGGCATTGAGCTTCAGACGGTAGGCAGCCTTGACATCAACAACAACAACTTCATGACCGAGATCAACGTCAACAACCTGAAGAACATCACCGGTATCACCAACTTTGGCGCCAACGGAGAGATGCTCAAGATCAGCTTCCCGAATTTGGTCGGTGCTGGCAACATGACTTTCCGCAATATTAGTGACTTGAGCATGCCATCTCTGGAGCGTATCAATGGTGCTTTGGGTCTTTTCTCGAATGGCTTCTCCTCTTTCGTCACCCCGAATTTGACCATCATTGATGGTGACTTTGGTATCCAAGACTGCGAGCAGCTCAATAACCTCTCCATGCCAGTCCTCAAGGGTGTCGATGGTGGTTTTGGATTGTCTGACAACACCAAGCTTTCCGACCTGACTGGATTCCCCCAACTTCAAGTCGTGTCTGGTGCCGTCGACGTCAGCGGGTCCATCAAACAGTACGTACAAGAACTGGGGAGGTACAATTTTGGGCTAACCTATATAGATTCTCGCTACCCGCTTTAAAAGATGCACGTGGTCTTTTCAACTTCCAAACCACCGAAACCTTCGACTGCTCTGCCTTTGACAAGGATAATACCTCCAAAGTCATCAAGGGAAAATACACATGTGCAGGCAAGCAGCAACGGCCGGGCGGTGCTAACACCACCCCTACGCAAAGCGGCTCTGGCTCTCAATCCACTGGCAAAGGCGCAGCTGGCCACCTCGAGATTAACATTCCAGCAGCCGTCGGCTTAGGCTCACTGCTTGTCGGGATTTTGATGGTCTAAAAATTGCACATTGGCGTTACTTCATTACTTAGGCCTGACTTGTTGGCAATGGGATCATGTGGTTTCTCAATCAATGAACATCATCGAGCAGTTGAGCGCACACTCCTTCTCTCTGTAAATTTGACACATGTTATTAGGGTGGACGGGCATCATGACGTGGCGGCAAGTCGTGAGTCCTGTCGACTTATGGTGCAGGTCTCGACCAGGGCGCTAAGCATATTTTCTTAGCGCGGGTACACTCGTACTTTTAATAGACATTTCTCTCTTGTGTGTATCAGATTTGCCTATTGACGACTGAGCGCGTTGGTGTGCACGACCTTCCTTTCCGCTCTGGTGCTCGTTTGCATATTATAGCGCTCATTGCTGCATCTGTTTGATTGATGTATCATTTTCCAGAAATCAAGCGATGGGCTAAAGCGCGCTGCATATTACATGTACGGATCCTTGGCTACTGGACTCCCAACCCCCGCCATCCCCTGCTCTCCCGATCCGAGCGTTATTGTGTAACTGTCCAAGCATTGCATGACCGTGGCGGCTCTGATGAGAGCCATTCCAGTCAGCGAGTCTGCAAGACCGTTAGAACCCAGACTGACAGCAAGAGGTCCCAGAGTCCTACACAAACTCGATTAGCAGGATCAAAATTCCGAGCATTTAGCATGTTGTGCACAGTAGCGATCGGAAGTATCCACACCCAAGGAGTGTTCAATGGCATTGGTCTCCACGAGCATCAGTCAAGGCTATTTGTGACCCTCGAACAAGTGCTGTCAAACCGGGCTGGTCGACATGAGCTGGTTTTGCATGGGTTCCATTTGCAGATCGGGCCATCCTGGATGAATCTAGCTTTGGAATGACAAAATGCTGGCAATGGTGGTGAAGTAAGGGATATTTTTTTGTACCCACCACTCACAGCTTAGAACCATTGTTTGTTTGATACTAGCAAGCTGTCTCTTTGTGCATCTGTTGAGGCGGCTAACCCCTCTCGTGCTGTTCAACGCCGCAGCCTCGAGATCCATTTGCGATTCATTTAGAAAAGATTCACTAGTCATGCGGTGCTTCGGGGAGGAGGCCTTCCTCTGTCGAAGCAACAGCGAGGGACCTAGTCATAGTAAAGGTTTAAAAGCCGGGCTCTCCTCATCTCTTTCTATCATATTTTCATGGTCAACTTGTTCTGCATTCCGCTTTTATTGATCAGTTTTTTCAGTTTTTCGATTGCTTTCCATCTACATCTCCTTTCGTTCACGAGAAGGACAACGACAATGCTGAGCAAAGCGCCTGCTAATCCAGGCTTGCACGGACCTAGAGCTGATGGATCGAATACTGGACTCTCAATCCACGATCATGCTTACACGGGGGCTTTTCCATTTCCACAAGAGGTCTCTGGGGAGTTCCGAGAACCAAAGGGTCCAGGTCAAGACCGCATTTCTCTACCATCCCTGACCATGCGTAGGCCGGGAGATGTCAGCTCTTTTCAGACAGTGTCTGCCTCGGGTACTGAGAACTCAGATGGATGTCTCACTCAGACCAGTACAGCAGCGTCGTCACCTTCGCTTGACCGTCCTCGACTGACGCCTATGAGCTCGTCAGCGTCATCTGTTCTGGACACATCTGTGCCTCATGCCGTAGCTGGGGGCCGAGAAGATATTATCAGCGAATTTGGTAGCAAACACGTGTCGCGTCAGGACGATGATTATTTCAAACGTTCGTATAACCTTGCCTGGTTGTATCAAGACTTCGGTCGAGTAGGGCAAGAAACGCAAGACATGCATGACAACCTCTCCCATGGCGGATTGAAAATGCTAAACAATGGAAATTTACCGGATGATGAAGGCCATGAGATAGCCAAGGAGCTTGACCAATACCTAGGAGAATGTAGTCGCTCAAAGAATCCTGTCGGTCAAGAGCAGAAAAATCAGAAGGAAAATCCAGCAGTGGAAAATATCATGAAGGATGTCCGGAAAATCATGGGTAGGAAGTCTTCCCCCGGTCGTTCAACAAGACAATCCAAGGAACTTTGTGCGAGAGTGAAGGCTCTAATACTGTCCAAGACGGAATATATGACAGATGCCGAGAAAATCTTGGTTCTGCCAAAAGTCAGGGATAAAATCAAACACACCAGCACTGAGCGGGATAGACGATGGGAGCACAGATTCTATGTTGACTGCCTGCGACAAATGGTCCCGCAGTCCTTCATGGGTCAAGTCACTGGCGCAGCCGACGCTGACCGAGCTGCGATCCTGAAGGGATCTGTTCAATGGCTAATTATTTTGATGCGGCTATGCATGGTGTTATTTCGCCAAAGCCCACGATCCAACCAGCAAGTAGAGAAGCTTCCTGGCATTGATTCTCTCTTAAAGACAAATCCTGCCAATAACATGCGTTGACGTGATCATGTCTTGTCAGAGGAATATCTATGGGATCCTTGCGATATTGTCATATGTTGAACAATTCAATCTCGGGGGTTATTTTCGGATTAGTTTGGACCATGTTCGAGCGAGCATACTCGTCATTTCTTCCTACAGTTCAAGAGAATGTCTGATCACTTGTGGCAGACGCGGGTTGTTGAAGCTGCAGTGGCTAGAGGCTGGTAGATTGGTGGGAGAAGCATTCCAGGCTATCAAGAGCCATGCTTCTGGAACGGCAAGCAATATAGAGTTCTTTTGGCAAGAACTTGTCGGAAATTTATCTTAACAAGCAGGATGTATATCCTGCTTTGGCATGTCTTGAAATGAGAGCGAGGCCCCTTAAACGTTCCGTTATGATAAATCGACCATTGAAGTATCTGGTAAGCCCCGAGATGCTTGGTGTTCGAAAAGGTCGCTGTGTCCAACAGAAAAAATGTGATTCGCTAGTAACACAGTAGGGATATGCATTGGAGTTATGTATGTAAAAAGAGATGCTGTCTTGAAGTACGGTGATGGGAACTTCTTTACGCTCATCGTAATAGGGCGAGCATTAGGGTGACTGGGGCCATTTGTGGCCGAGAAAGAGGGATGGAGTACGACGGCCCCAACCTGACACGCTGTAAAGAACAAGCACAGTTGATTCCAACACCGTCGTAAGCTTTGGGCCGGGCTAAACTAGAGCAGGATTCCGATCTGAACAACAGTGAAGCTTAAACTTCGGCCTCAGAGTTTTTGTATTCTTCAGCTCAGTAGGCTCCGTCCCGGAATTCATGAAAAAATCGACTCACATGTGAGTTCAAGAATGGCGTAGTAAATAAATTGCTTACAGAAAATCTGACTATATTGCCCGGTGGCAAGACACGCACTGGAATGGTCTAGTAGGGGAAATGCTAGTTAAGTCATCAGCCCTTCAAGCCGGTGGCTGGGGTCAAACAGTCATTGCGTGATTATGCTCAATGAGTTCTAAAGGTGGCTTAGAATTAGTAAATCCGGGAACGGTAGAGGATAGCTGGTAGACATTGTAAAGCATGCATAGAAGCGTTCTTCGGGGGCCACAAGTTGGAGGTGTTGGACGGCGCGACACGCAGGTATGATGGGGACCCTGGAGCCAGTACCATACGGAGAACGTGAGAGCTATTTGGTAGGCCAAAGCGTGCCGTGAAATCGAGAGACCCAAGAGGGCGTCCATTTCCATCAGATTGGGGCGAATACTTCCGATTTAGGGCTGGAAAGGTGTTGTTACCAACTGTCGCGGCAAACTTTCCCAATCGGGTCCCTGCTGGTATTGTATGGCAAAAGACCAACTGACCTTATTAACCCGTACGCCTACAACGATTGCTCCAGTGGCCACCTCATACGCTCCCCCTCCTCGCTGCCTTCTCTTCTTTCTACTTAATTATTACCTTGAATCTCATTGACCAAGTGCCTTGTTTTCGACAATAGGTGTTTGCGTGGCTGCTGGATTGCGACCTGTCTAGCGCCGCGACTGAAGTCCTCCTTTTCGACTTTGATCCTTGGCACCACTCTCTCGTTGACCCCAAAACCTGGTTACGATTCTAGACTGATTTACTTCTCCGAGGCGACCGGCGCGCGCTTCATTCCCTATCTGATAATCCTCCCCGCCCACTCAATATGCTGCTTCCCAAGCACCAAGTGACGTGGAAGTCCACGAAGGCCCGATTACCTCCATGGCGGGCGCTGCTCGTCTACATTACAAGAACCAGAACGCTCGCGACAATTGCTCTCGTGGGCCTCATTATATTGCTCTGGAGAGGCATAAGGGTCTCGACTCGAGAGATGTCAAGGTTGGTAACATGTGTCGGACATCCGAAAGTGAGATACTTATGCTCACAGTTACTACTGCTTTGGACCTTCGAAATCCCCAATTCAAATGTCTACGAACGAGATGGTCTCATGGAACCAGCATCTGCAAACTCCTGTCCTTTTCAATCACCACGAGTCCCTCGAAATCAACGACAGCACCATTTCCCGCGTTGACCTCAACCCCATCAAATCGACCCAACGGGCTGTCAGCAATCAAGAACGTGTTCTCATACTCACCCCTCTACGAGACGCGGGGCCGTACCTGAATAAATATTTTGATCTTCTGGTTGAGCTCACATACCCACATGATCTGATCGACCTTGGTTTCTTGGTTGGTGACTCTACCGATGATACCATGGCTATACTCTCGTCAGAACTCGATCGGGTGCAAAAAATGCCAGGCAATGTGCCGTTCCATAGTGCAACGATTGTAGAAAAGGATTTTGGCAAAGTTGTCAATATGGATGTCCAAGAGAAGCACGGATTTGCTGCACAAGGTCCTCGACGAAGGGCTATTGGAAGAGCAAGAAATTACCTGCTGTACTCTGCACTGAAGCCAGAACATTCGTGGGTCTACTGGCGGGACGTAGATATTGTCGATAGTCCAAAGAAGATTATTGAGGATTTCGTTGCGCATGACAAGGATATCCTCGTACCGAGTAAGTGGCTTTATAAGCGAAACGCGCACCTACTGATGCTAGCTAGATATTTGGTTTCACCGTTACGAAAATGGTCGCGATATTGAAGGCAGATGTAAGAGCTTCAAGCTTGAAGCTTGGACTCCGTGCTGACATGATCATAGTCGATTACAATTCATGGATCGAGTCTGAGAAAGGGCTAAAGCTTGCCGCTAGTTTGCCAAAAGACACCGTACTAGCCGAAGGGTATGATGAATACGACACTGGCCGTGAGTATCTGGTCAAGATTGGAGACTGGCGACACAACAAAGATGAGGAGATTGAGCTCGATGGTATTGGCGGTGTGAACATTCTTGTCAAGGCCGATGTGCACAGATCTGGTACACTTCCCCCTAATCCTTGTTGAGAATCGTGTCCTAATTTGATTAGGGATTAACTTCCCCTGCTATGCTTTCGAGAATCAAGCAGAGACGGAAGGCTTCGCGAAAATGGCCAAGCGAGCTGGATATCAGGTAGTAGGCCTTCCAAATTACGTCGTGTGGCATATAGACACAGAGGAGAAGCCAGGCAATCTTGGAAGCAGGCCAGCGTACTAGTCCAAGACACAGATTTACACCTTTGTTCTGAAAGACTTGTGCCCTTCTCCATGTCTCAAGATCTGCTTTATTTGACTATCATCTTGAAGGCGTTCGGGATCCAGAGAGCTATTAGCCTCTGTGATGTGTGAATTGGGAAAACCTGTGAAGATCAACTTTTCTACGTTGTCAAGTATCATTTTTTTTGGCGTTTCGTCAATTCTTGTTCCACGCCCCCAACGGGTCAGTAGGCTATTGTACCTATGCAAGATAGCAGGGCTTCGGTCTAGCAATGAAGGTGAAAGTAGTAATTCTGCTAGCCATAGCGTTTCTTATGATCTGTACTCGACCCTCTGAGGGTTGTTCAGTTTGCAATGCTTAAAGTCAGTAAGCTTTTCGTACGGCGGAACTTGTCCCGACGTGCGTCACGCCTCCTGTGATTTCCGTGCCGGCCAGTCTTGGGGCACCAACATTCCGACCCAGACATTATTCCAATCGTACAGCTGCTGTACCGTTCTTCGAAGTAGGTCTATATCCGGAAATCCTGAGAATACCTTGAGAGTCAATTAACATCCCCTGGCGGCAGCCCGACAACCTCACGATATCATTTTTGCGACCCGAAGCCGCACGCGACCATCGATGGCAAGGGCCCGAATCCTGCCTATCAAGACGCATTAGGACGCTCTAAACGGTGTGATATTCGCACTCTGAATCAGCTCGGCAGTCGGTCTTTCACCAGAAATGTGCGGACATTCACAGATGTGCAAGATATCGCATTGCATTCCTTCCCAATAACTATGGTCTCTCGCACCTCTGAACCTGTTGACGAAGTTCCGACCGTAAAACAGAGCAATGGCACACCAACGAAAGGGCGCGCTCAAAAAAGCTCCTCCAGCCCGGCAAAGAAGGAAGAGAAGCCAAAGGCAAAGGATGTTACGGAGCTGAAAGACTATGTATGTACGCAAGGGAATCTAGTGTCACAATATTCTGAGCATAAAGTAGCAACTCGGTGACTGCCTTGGGAAAGGTGCATTTGGATCCGTGTACCGAGCTTTGAATTGGGGCACAGGGGAGACTGTTGCCGTGAAGCAGATCAAGCTTGCGGACCTGCCGAAGAGCGAGCTTCGAGTGATTATGGTAAATTGGTCCACCATAGCACGTCTCAAACGCTGACTTCTTTACAGCTAGAGATTGACCTGTTGAAGAATCTGGATGTGAGCTGTGAGATCAGCAATATGGTCAACTATTTACTGACTTTGGTAGCACCCCAACATTGTCAAATACCAAGGATCTGTGAAGACTCCAGAGACCTTGAACATCATCCTCGAGTACGTCATACTTTTCCATGAACATTCGCCCGCTAATAGAATGATAGGTACTGCGAAAATGGCTCTCTCCACTCGATCTCAAAAAACTTTGGCCGTTTCCCTGAAAGCCTGGTTGGCCTGTACATGTCTCAGGTGCTGCACGGGTTGGTTTACCTTCACGAACAAGGCGTGATCCACCGTGATATCAAAGGCGCAAATATTCTTACAACTAAACATGGATTGGTCAAATTGGCGGACTTTGGTGTGGCCAGCCGGACCACCGGTCTCCACGAGTCTTCTGTTGTAGGCACACCCTACTGGATGGCTCCTGAAGTCATTGAGTTGTCAGGAGCTTCTCCTGCGTCCGACATTTGGAGTTTGGGTGCTACGGTTATTGAGCTTTTGGACGGAAAACCACCGTATCACAAGCTTCAGGCGATGCCGGCCCTCTTTCGTATCGTCAACGACGATCATCCCCCCTTGCCCTCCGGTGCTTCCCCGACTGTGATTGACTTCCTGATGCAATGTTTTCAGAAGGATCCAAATCTGAGAGTGTCGGCTAAGAAGCTCTTGAAGCATCCGTGGATTCTTAACGCGAAGCGTGTCGATGCTGTCGTGCCCACCAAGCCGACACAATACGAGGAAGCCGTCAAGAGCGTGCAAGAATGGAATAATGCGCTAAAATCTCCAAATTCAGGCCCTGTACTGAGAGCTTCGAGACCGGAATCATCCAGTCCTGACCAGCTCTATCCGCTTACAACTCCTGTCAAAGGGTTGGTTATCAAACCGCCCAAGAATGCCGCTGAAAAATTCCGGTCTCCTGAAACTACTGCAGATGACAACTGGGACGACGACTTTGCTTCTGCGATCTCTCCTAGCGCTCTCCAGCTCCCTCATCTGAAACCGTATGATAATTTCGGCGGCCTTCTATCGTCAGACAAGCTCAAGGGGTTTGCTTCGATTGATAGTGTTGCTGAACAAGAAAACTATACCGACGAAGAGTTGACGTTGAAGAGCCCGATGCAACTTAGCGAATCTGACGTGTTCCAAACCGTGCGACCAATCCAAGCCAAAGAAAATTCGCCAAAGAAACACTCAAGGATGAAGTCGGAGCCAAAATCCAAGAGAAAATCATCTCTTCCTTCAGCTCAAAATGTTACAAACTTGCAGAAGAACAGACCGCCTGCAATGAAACCTGTAAATACCCCTCGACCCACTAGAATGTATCGTGAGAGTTCGGTCGAGGACTACTCGGACTTGCTGGCGGACAATGAAAAAGTTTTTGAGTCGAAATTTGGTAGTGTCCAGAAGGAGAATATCGAACCCCCCAAGCTTCTTGATTCTCCAAGCGTGACTGAATTGATCAAGTCGATGCGACCGCCAAAAGCGGGCGGAAGCCTGCGTCGGCAACCGGCACCGCGAGGAAAAATTTCAATGAGGCGGACAAGGTCATCTATTGAAATCCAAAAATTTGCCGAGAATGAAGAAGATGAAGACTTTTCAGACATTTTTGCTAACGGGCAGAAAGTTATCGAACACCCGGACAGTGAAGCTGGCTCCGAGCCAAATACGCTTATGCTAAGCTCGAAGATCTCCACCAATTCCTGGCTTGGGGATGGAGATGACGAAGATGATCCCTTTGCCCAGCTCGAAGAAGGTGTAGCAGAAATGGACCTCGAAACCAACATTGCTCGAGACAAGCACGCTCGGCTTCGAACGGACGTTGAGAATCTTGTCGGCCAGCTAAAAGTTGCACAGGACGACAACGTGCTTCTGCAGATATCAGAAGATCTGATGAATATTTTCCCCGTCTTTCCAGACACCAAAGGTGTCATTGTAGGTACCCATGGTATGCTACCGATCCTAGAAATTCTAGAGACCTGTTTTCGTCTGGACATCATTTTAAATTTGCTCAAGATTGTCAACGCCATCATTTTCAATGACACAGAAGTTCAGGAAAATCTATGTTTTGTGGGTGGCATACCAAAAATCAACAAATTTGCGTCCAAGAAGTTCCCCCGAGAGATAAGACTCGAAGCTGCCGCTTTCGTCCGCCAGATGTACCAGACATCGACGCTTACTCTGCAAATGTTTGTAAGTGCCGGAGGATTGACTGTTCTTGTGGATTTCTTGGAAGATGACTACGACGATGATCGAGAGCTGGTCCTCATCGGTGTCAACGGTATTTGGAGCGTGTTCGAATTACAGGGCTCAACTCCGAAGAACGATTTTTGTCGTATCCTATCTCGCAATTCAGTTCTTGAGCCACTCTCTCTTGTCCTCAATCGCGTTTTGAGTGAAAATGGTGAGCATGGAGAACAGCGGGAGCTGGCTGAGCTCTGTGAAGCTCGCATTGCCAGCATTTTCTTCATCTTCTCTCAAGCGGAGAATTATGTCAAAGAGCTCGTCGCGGAACGGACGGTATTACATCGTGTTCTCAAAGACCTTAAGAAGATGAGCCCACCACATCAGATCACAATGCTTAAGTTCATCAAGAACCTCTCAATGCTATCGACAACGCTTGATGCACTCCACAATTCAAACGCTATTGACGTGTTGACGGACATTCTAAGCTCAGGCATGAATCAACCGCATTTTCGCGAGCTTTCTAACCAGATACTCAACACCATCTACAATCTGTGCCGACTATCGAAGCGCAGGCAAGAGGATGCTGCTTTGGATGGTATAATTCCTCTTCTAATCAAAATTGTCAAGCAAGAACGGCCTCTCAAGGAATTCGCGCTGCCGATTTTGTGTGACATGGCCCATTCAAGCAAAGCTGCCCGGCGCGAGCTGTGGCGGCACAAAGGACTGCAATTCTATATCTCTCTCTTATCTGATCCGTACTGGCAAGTCACAGCCCTTGATGCTATTTTCACCTGGTAAGTCTCTACTGGACTCTAATCCGTTCCTCATACTCACTCTCTCAGGCTTCAAGAAGAAACTGCAAAGGTTGAGGATCATCTCCTCCATAACAGCCTCTTTTCACACGCAATTACCGCATCCTTCACCCATTCTAAGTCCCATTACTTCGAAAACCTTCTTGACCCTCTTCAGAAGCTTCTTCGCCTCTCTCCTGCTCTCGCCTCATCAATGGCACGGTCACCCGAACTATTTTCACGTATTTCGCAGAAGCTTGGCACGCAGAAACCGGCTGTGAGAGTCAATCTTCTTCGCATCGTTCGAGATATCTGTGAAGCTAGTGAAGATGGCGGTGGTCTTTTGACAAGAGTTGATCTCCTTGAGACGATTCAAGATCTGGAGTTGAACGATCCGGCTGTTCTGGTGCGGAACATGGCTCAAGAACTTGTCCGTTCATGCGAAGCAAGCGAACAGGCTATACTGCACAACAATGGAGGTGCTAAGAAACGTGGGACAACCAGCAGCGTTGCTTCGAGTGTAAGTAGCGGCACTAGCTACGGGATGGGGATGGGCATGCGTCGCACTAGCTCATCGACAACGCCACCTCACCTTCTGGAGCGACAGATGAGTAAGACTAGCATGCCTTCCTCGCCAGGAGTGGAGAGGCAACAACATCACCTTCATCATCGCAGCTCGATGAGCTATTTTGATAGCGCAGGAAATGTTGGTCAAGGAGTGGAGATGCGAATCGCGCAGACGCCACGTCGAACCAGAGCCGGTCTCGGCGTAAATGGCAACGCCAGGTCACTGAATAAGGATGGGACTGGTAGCCCTGCGTATAGCTTAGGCCGCACCAGTACTACATCAAATTACAGTAGCAGTCGGGATGGGACCGCAGAAATTGCCGGTGTGGTTAAAAGCCGTTTGCCACGTACTGCGACAACGGCGTCGACTGTATCAACGGCATCTACGACTAGTTCTAGGGCGAGGACAGCTGTCTCAACAAGGCATAGTGTAATGGGCGACTTGGTGGACTTGGAGCGACAAAGAGAAGAGCCAGGCTTGAACGGACGATCAACGCCAACTGCACTGCCAACTATAAAACGGGATAAGGACAGGGGCAAGGATAACAACAAAGACCGCGATAAACGGACCAGAGAAGTTACTACAACTACGGCGAGGAGGGTGGCGAGAAGGCAGACGAGCGCTGGGGAGACAGGGTGGTCGTGATCTCATCCAAGTCCCCGTTCTTTCTGATTTTCAACTACGGATGACGTGGTGGGCCTGAGGGGCGGGAATATCACCAAAGGCAAACGGAGTTAGGAGCGTGTCGCAAAATACTGGGTTTTCTATACGGGTCGGGAGGTTTGATGTTTATTCTGCTTGGGAAACACGCGTTTGGTTGGGAAGAGAACATGGTAAAGAGCATCCATATATCACGTCTGTGTGTTGACTAGCAACTCGTAAGCTGTTGATAGCCTCGAGTCTTTGCACGTCAGCAAGAGAATGAATTTAGCGCTGGTAAATTTATTCTGCCAGTTTCCCTTTTAATACCTCTACAATGCACAACAAGCCGCAGACCGAATACTCGTGTAGGTTTATGACTATAATAGATGTTTAGGTCCCTGTATAGAGAGAGACTCCGCGTGTGGCGGTAAACCTCCTACATAGCCTCCTTCTCACCTTTACCAAAATTGTTCCCATTGTAACCTACTTCCAGAGACAGACCATACGTTCTCGAATCTTGGCCACCCTGGCGTGCTTGATAAACCTTAGCGCTAATCTACAAAAGCGGTCTATTTTGTGTCGCTGTCACTGAGACTTCTTGTCTAAGGTGTCTGGCTTGTCACTGCTGCGAATATTTCAAGAGTTCATCTTTTGTATCTCCCTCTTTGGAGTTTTCAGTTGGATGCAGCTGCTATTGTAAAGTATGTTCACGTTTTTGCGCTCTGTCCAGCAGTAAGGCTGCGTAAGCCTTCTCTGGTCCTCTACGCCGCACGTCCCCAACTCACCGACCAACCTCCCTCTGTGCCGCTCTTCACGGCAAAATCTGAGCACCTTCGCGTACATAAATGTGGCTACTGAGCCGCAAACGGGCTCAGCTTTGATCACTACGGCGCAGAATACAAGACTTTATGCATCTGTTACTCCACGACGTCCTCGCATTCGACGGTCAACCCAGTCCTGATGTTGGGGGTATCGGAAAGGCGCTAGACTCGACGGCGGACTGTGGTCTCGCGGCGTCAATCCCACGCTACCTGATGCAGCTGGTCCTCGCTTGCAACAAAATGTGTTTTTCCCATCTCTATCGTCTTCCACTGCAACTGAGGAGAGTTCTGTATTTTAATGGGCGATCGAGGGGCGTGTTGCCCAGTTATGCATGTCCCAACTGGCTCCTGGGACATTCGCAAAGCTGCGGCCTGGAATTTACTGCACTCATCTCGATACAAAGTGCTCTTGTGGATCCAAAACGCGGCGCTTTTGTGTCTACTCTTGATCGATAATAGTCTGTCGTTGATGTTGTGATTCTGACGGCGAAGGAAGAGAGTGAGTGGGCAGTTGGCGTCACCTTGAAAGAGGAGATGCGCATATAAATATATCGTCCTGCCAAGGTGATCCTTTTTTCATTTCTTAACCCGAACAACAGCCTTCTTTCCTTTTCATTTTCGGTCGTCTCGAGTGTGCCAAGAACTCTTTTCCACTTTAAAGCTCGTGAAGGCCTTGACCTTAATAGCAGGACTCAAGGTCACAGAAGGGCATTCATCTTTCAACATGCACATCTCGGCTGTGCCTCCTTTCCTTACTGCGTATTTACTGATTACCGCCCTTCCTACCACTGCAAAAGCCCCTCGGCGTGGCGGCCGTCATCTGGCTAGAGACGACAGCAATAGCTTAACGGCTGCAACCACTAGTCCACCCTCCTATGGGCCAGTGACCATACCCCGTCCTGAGAGCTGTAACGTCTTCCGTCCCGTTGGCATGTGGGCCGACGTCGTGGACGTCGGGGACTCCTTCGGCGATGCAGTCATACTACCTGGGAGGGACGACGTCCGCTACAACTGCAACAGTGGCAGTACTTCGAATGTTGTGGTGACATTTCCAGAGGCTGTTACTTATACGACAGCTGTGCAGACCGTAATAACAACATACACTCCTTATAGCACTGTGGTTAGCATGAGTGGCGGCATGAGAAGGAGGGATGCTACTCCGAGTAGCGCTGGGGCTGACCCGGGAACTGGGGAAATCGACGAGGGCGTGACGACCCTTACGAAAGGGTCAATAATCACTATGGGGATCTGTGTTTCATGTCCTGATTCTGGAGTAAGTGATTCCCATCCTTGCCGAAGACGTAGACGCCTGGACCAGAATTTACTGACAATATCAAGCAGCCTGCTACTTCGGGGGCAGGAGCAGCACAGCCGGTAGCAACGGACGGCATCAATGGCGGCCCAGGGCCTGATATTGGATCGACGGAGAAACATAGGGTGAAGCGTAGGGTGATGAAAGACACTTAAACGTGATCCAGAAGCTTTATAACCTTAGATGGGTGGAATGGCGTTAGTGTGGCGATAGATCTTAATTTGATAGACCGATAAACTTTTGCAAGCCAGTCTAGCAGCTGCTTACGTGGAGAGTAGGCCGCTTTGTCTACGCTGGGAACGACTTCAGTAATACAGGTGTAGATTCTGCTGAGCAGAGATGCTAGATGATTGGCTTATCTAGCTATTAGATTAGCCCTGATAATAAAGGGAGTTACTTGAATTAGGTGTTCGGATTTCGGAAACTGTTCCTCTGGAAAAGTCTATCAATGCTACAGTTCTGGTGCGAATCGTCGAATTGGAATGTGGCGTTTAGGACGATGCATGGTGAGCTTGGATGAAGAGTCGATCTCGAGAGAGGCGAATTGATGGGTATCAGGGTGATGTCTTCAATCAATGGCATTCATAATTGGCTTTCGTTGCTGTTCGGGATCAGCTGCCGGCAGGCGATCGTTCCTTTCGGTGAAGGCAAGGTCGAATGAAACTCTGCGAATGAAACTCTGACTCTACCTGGGAACTCGCTCTGGATTTTGTACGCAAAGACTGGCGAAGTTTACAGGTTCATTACCTACATCGCTGACCGCCTCTCTGGGCATTTCGTCCCTACCGCATTTGGCGTTGACCAGTGATAAGGATGGAATATGTCACGGTCAAAACGAGAAGAGATATGTCCCAGCCCTCGAGCCTTCTGAGGCTCTAGCCTTCATCTGTGGTCTTTCGGCGTGGACGGCGGTACTTGTCTCACGCTTGTCTGCTCTAGAAACTGTTCTTCTGTTCTGATTTTTTTCAAAAAGGACAGTCATTGAAATGGTGAAACGCGGTGAGATACGTCCAGAGAAAATTGAAAGAATGAAGCAAGGACAACGAGAGCAGATGGGTATTCAAGGCCAGCAAGCTTCGTCTTGAGGATGAGGAGATACGGGGACTGTTGTGTTGCTATGTATGTCAGTACGTAACTCCACGTCCCCGGGGATTAAATGGTGGCGTGGTTGGGGCTTGGCATGTAACCGCCAACGTTGGAGCAACAGCCAGAGTCCGATCGAGGTCAGCGAGTGTACGAACTGCTCACCCCTTCAGCCTCTCAATTGCGTATAGCCTGATGGAAGATGGCGCATGGATAGAAAGGGGCTTTCTCCGATCGACGGATCCTCATTGGTACTTCCAGCTTGCCAGACGTCAGACCTTGCACTGTTTGGTCGATTCCCTTATCGGTGCTTTGCTACTACACCTCCTCACTTTCTACGCGTATTTTGACATCAATGGAAATGTTAACCTCCTGCATATGTGGAATTATGTTTAATCAGACTGTAATAAATGCCTGTTTCGATTCTTGTTGCATCCCCCGGTGCCCGGAGCGAAAGGGTTGCCAGCTATCAGAGCCTCAACCCCGATCTCTCAAGACGCCGAATCCGTGTTGGGCGGCTTAATGACCTTGCCATCCAAACCTCATCATTTCGTCAAGACTGCACCACTCTCATTCTGTACGGGCTCTAAATTACGTATTGCTCTGTTAGCAGAAGCAAGACCCTAGGCATTGGCTATGTGGTATAACAACGGGTTTCGTTGTCGAGGCAGTATCCTGCATTTGCTCTTTGCACACCGAGCTTCAACCTCTGTTGGTCTATATCTCTCATTGTGCGAAGTCCCTTCGACGTCTTGCACTACAGCTGGCTACCAACCAACCCTGAGCTGGCAGTCTTTCCTATGTTCTCAGAATGGAGCTCACGTTGTTTCTTGCACCGTTGGATGTACAACACCTCTCGTCTGGTTCATATCTTGAAAGGACTGCGAATATGTTGTTGGCAGTCTCCGAGAAGTATAAGACTCCCCGTCGAGCCAAGAGCGTTTCCTCACTTCCAAGCATTTCATTCACCCTAAAGTTTTATATCTTGTTCATTACGCTTTTTGAAATCGAATCTTTGAAAATATAAAGGCCTGGTGCTGAAAGACTTTCCTCATTTGAAAAACTATGCGTTACTCAGCGAGCCTCTTCGTAGCTCTCTTTACCCTGATCCCAGGGCTTTTTGCATCCCCATTTGCCGATTTAGTGGCTCGAAGGCAACCCGAGAACTCTGGAAGCAATGGGGGGCATCATCAACCATCGTCAACTGGGGTAGCCCACGGTCACACTCAGCCCTCAGACTCTCCTAACTCCCAGATCGAGCCCAAATGCAGGCTCTGGTCCGATGCTTTCTTCGGCCAAGATTGGATCATGGAGCAGGCGTGCAAGGGCGGCAAGACGACTACAGTGCCTATGTGGTTGACGGAAGACGTCGTGTACCCAACGGCGCGTCCGTCTGCCGATGGTGGCCCGAGTGGCGGTCCCAATAACGATAACCGAAGACGTGCGGAGCAGCATCACACCAGCGCCGGTGGAAGACCAGGAGGGGCCCGTTCCTCTGATGGATCTCAACCACAAATGACGACAATCCCTGTTGGGAAGCCGGCTACCGTTGTGGTGTGCCAAAGTTGCCCAGTACGTACCTGATCATTTTTCCCAAGGCTATGCAGTCATCAATGGATCACATTAGAGGCTAATATCTTCTCTTTATTAGGCTGAACCTTCACGAAGTGGAGGACAAGGAAGTTTGACCGCCAATCGCCAACAGCCCACTAGTGCCAACGACCATCTCGGAAGTCACCCTACTGGAACCCACGGCAACAACCGATTTGCGAAACTCTAGATGATTAATGGATGTCATAATCTTTGGTCACTTCATAGTTGATCACGATTAAGAGATGAAATAAATTGCTTGCGGAGCGTCGCGGACGCTGATTGACTCTTTTGGCCGACGCTCGTTATATGATGACATTTGGTGTATTTGGATACGGTGTTATGCAGAAGGTACTGGCGTTACACTTGGCGGGTTAATGACTTTGGGACTCCGACTGGCTTCGGATACCTTGACGTAATGTCGCTTATGGTTTGGTAGGGACATAGACAAGTCGCTCTCTACGAATGTATTGATGAAGATTGGAACTATAAGGATCATAATGTGGACCTTGTGTGAGTGATGAGCTACCCTTTTTTACTATGGTTGTGAGTGCTGGGCCGTGATTCCCTTCTTTGTCATCAATTTCATCAGCGCCTCGATACCGTGTAAGTCGCGATCCTTCAACTGGCAGCCGTTTGGTGTCGCGCAAAGCGAGCACGCAGGAAGACGGCCGAACAAGCACTCCTTCAGCTTTGGAGCAAAGTGAGGTAAGGTGGACATGGCGCTACCACTGGCCATTACATTTTGCATTATATTTCCTGACACCGAATATGTATTTTAGGGTTGACTATATATTTGATTACGCTAATCTCATAGAGCACTCGATAACACGGTAGCCGCAGCATTGGCGACTCCAGAACTACTCGCTATCAACGGTTTTCGAACCTGGCTGAGATACAACTATGATATCCGTTCATGCCAGGCGGTGACTACATCATGTCACTCTTCTTAAAGACGGCAACATCTAGTTCGATGCCAATGAAGGAGCATGTTCCGACCAATCGGTTGAGCTGGGGTCCGACGATGTATCTGTGCCTTCAAGAGACTATATGCAGTCGAGAAAGATTAATCTTCATTTACTCGGAAAGAAAAGGTCAAGATAGAGAGAAGAAGACAAGAGAGAGATACCCGAACATTTCAAAAGCCGTTTCAATTTAAGAGTTTATTCTATCCCATGGTCTAGTCCTCGAAACGAAAGGCTGGGCCTCTCGGAGGTACCCCTGAACAACGAATGTCGCTACGCTGGCTCCAATGCTTCAGCGAAAATTCTATCGTCTGTCCCAATCCACTCCAAAGACTCCTGAGAAAAAGATAGCAAGTGGCCGTGGACGTTGGGTGTGGCATACGTCACTAAGGATGGACGCTTCTGCCAAACATCAACCCCATATGGAGTCTTTTGGATCGCTTATGAGCGGCGCGAAGGGTTGGCCCCGCCGGTGGGGTGGGCCTTCCTTGTCTCCGCCCAGGAGGTAGGGTTGGGGCAACCCCCGCAGGTCCAGTACGGTCCTGCGGGAATGGTGGTGACGGGGTGTTGAATGGTGACGGATCCATCCGCGCCGGTCTTGATATCGTCCTTGTTCCACTTGGCCTCGACAGTGAGCGCCGGGTGTGTGAAGCCAGGCTCTTTCGCTTGCGCGCAAGTCCCCGTGGGCCGGTTGGAGGGCTCTGGTTGGATGCCTACAGTGCGCCTAGGCAGGTTTGGTAGGCTCGAGGAGTGGCCGCCCAAGGCTTTCATCGGGAAGCCACCGCACTGCATTTGGCAGGCCTCTTGCTCGATGGCGGCGAAGCCATTGCGACAGAAGGACATCTCAATGCGGTCAAAAGCTTCGCTAGTGCGATCGTTGCCGGCGGGGCTTGGAGCCGCAAAGGTGGTGGCAGAGAAGGCAAGGACGGCGGCGAGAAGAGTAGCGGTGGTCTTCATTTTCTTGGTATGAAAGTGGAATTGGACAAAAAAGGTATTAAAAATATAGGATTTGAGGACTAGCCTTTGAAACGTTGTTTTGAAGAGATGGAAGGATTGGAAAAATGCTGATAGAGAGAAGAAAGTTCAAGCCAAGGAAACGTGATTTACTTATACCATTCCCAATCGTCTACTTGATCTGAGGCATCATCGCTGTCTGACGCGTCTTGCTGGCTCTCAAACAATCGAGAGACCAGGCCTGACAAACAGTGTCACCGTTGCTGTTGCTGTTACCAGGGCCCAGGGTAAACGCATCTTCCGACGACATTCGCCAAGAGATCTCGCATGATCCCGGAATGTATAAAGGGTATTACTTTGCAACGACACCGGCAAAGGTTATTGGAGAGGGTTGTATGTTTTTCGGCGTCATGACTGAGGCTTGTAGTGGCATAGTAGAAGGGACAACAAAGACGGTGGAGACACATCCTACTCTTATGCTCATTGTCTTTTTGATGTGAGACGACGAGCTGAGATGATTGACGGTGTTGGGATTATGCGTAATCTTCAAAGTGAATCTTTGACGTACTCGTGAGAAATGCGATCGTTGCGAGGGGAGTTGGTGTTGGAGGCTTGGCTCGCGCCCTAGTGAGTTCTGACAGTGGATAGGTTGAGGTGGGCGAGCGCGAGAAGGGGCCAATATTGATCGTGAACGGTCGAGCGGCAAAAGGGCAGCGCGCTCGGACAGACATGAAGATACATATTGGATCAGGGTGTCGATAGATTGATGGTCTCTGCAAACGGTGCGAAATAAAATACCGGAAAGACGTGTGCTCGAAACTCTTCTTGGCTCGTGGTGCTGACCGGCGACCACGGTGGAAGAATCCCGTCGATCCTTACAGGCCTGTTGGCGAATCATTAGCAGTAACCAGCAACAAAACATCGACCCACTGCCGAGAGACCCATCCTCCGACCGCTTATGAAGTCGTCAGAGACTGACTGGTAAGCTATGCATAGCCCAAGTTGGAGAAGCTCCTCTATGGAGGTCATGGTGCGAGCACCTTGTCAAGAGTCGGCAAGTCGCTGCGAAGATGCTGTATGATAGGTGTCCCTGTGGCTTTGCTGCGAGGCAGTTTAGTTCGATCGGAAATACGGCACAATGGTGATTGTGGAACAGTGCGCCATCAATGAGGCTGAGAGTTGAAGTCGTCGTTCCCAGACCACTTTTTGTGAGACTTGAAGAAGTCTGCAGGACATTGAAGCGCCCTGCTTTGACCGGGGAGAGACGTCGCGGAGTCCTCCGTGTGTGGTCCTTGCGGGCCGCAGCCCCAATTTCATGCTTAAGTACCTAGTATAGAGAGACAATTAAACCAGTAAACAGATAAAGAGCATACCAAGAGATTCTCAAGTCGGCCTGTATTATCTTTGAAGAACAATGTCTCGAGCGGCATAAGGCTGGGTGCCTACCATAGACCACCAATCCATGTCCTATCTGTTTCAAATCGGGATAATTCCTACGGCTTTGCCATCCTGGAATTTGCAAACGCCGAGAGCAATATGGGACAAACCTATCACAACATCCTCTACCTTCCTAAGGAGCATCCCTCTGATTGACTTTTTGGTGAAAGGTCTGAACATATCTAATATATCAAGAAAAGGTGGCCCCCGAACGCCTCTTGGTCTCAATCTTCCTATTCTTCGAAGTCGCACTACGCCACGTTTGGGAAACACTCTATGATTGAATGCATCTGCCATGTACCGGGAACGTACCTGACAAAGAATGGAGATAGAAACTTTGCAGCTAGATTATGGAACGAGCTCGTGAATTGTCTGTTGATTCAGGGCGTGCGTAAAACACTGTGATAGAGGTAATCTACAGGTGGTACAGCGAAAACGCTTCCTGAAGCAACCCGGGATCTTGAATACTACCCGATATTTTCCTCGCTATGTAACGAACCTACAATACAACTCGATTATGTGAGAAAATTACGTGAACGCTGACGATGCCGAATGCCCGATCCAGCCGCGCGCCATGCCGTACTATACAACATTCATAACGTACCGTGAAACCCTAAAGCAAGGTGTGCGAAGAGATGAGTAACCCTAGCTCAAGAAGAGAAGGTCAACCCGCGACCTTGGCGGAGAGTCATGCTTAAATGACGCCGCAACGCTTAATCTGACTTGGGCTTTAGGGGGAGCTCTCTCCCAATCTTATCGTTGATATACTGGGCAACACTAATATAGGCCCACGTCGCGGCATCCGAGTAGGCAAGCTGTTCGTCACATTTACCAGATTTGCCGGTTCTCGAGTCGATGCAGAGTGGCTGCCCGGTCGCGTCATTCGCACGATAGCTCGGAATGTCCAACTGACCGTCTGCCAGTTGCTCCGCCTGCTCTATGCCCCATGCGTATTCACCGCGTGTCTTGGGCACATTGTCAAATTTGAGCATATGGATCAGCGTTTGAGCACGCCCAAACTCCAGATCCTGCATGCTCGCACAGTGCTTCGGCGAGGCGGATTTGCAGTCGTTGACGATGTCTTCTAGGTTGCGAAAGTTCTTATCGGCATCATTCTCGTTAAACCATCGTTTGCAGAAATTGATCGTACGAGATCCTCCCTTGGCCGTGTCTTCACCACTGCCCTTCTTCTTCCATTCGCTGGTCAGGTAGTAACCCTTAGCGTTGTCGCAGACGCCGGGCACGTTGTCATTGCATGAGAAGTCGGTCTTCACATTCGATTTGGACATGCGCCAGCTAAGGTCTTTGAAGCCATCCGGGAACATTTTGGTCGAGTAGATAAGCTTGACCCATGGATCGCCGTTATTCCCAAACATCAGGTCATTTAGGTATGGAAGAGAGGTTGGGGCAAGGCTCATTCGTTCGGCAGCAAAGTTGACAATCCTCTGAGCATCATCCATGGCCTGATTGATTGTTTCGAGCTGTTCGGCGCTGCATTTGACAGAGGGAGCCGAAGCCCAAACACCAGTGCCACTTGGTAGCGGAGCACTAGCAGAGCCGGATGGATCTCGGCGATACCGAGGGTTTGCAGATACCCCAAGCGAGGCCAAAGCCATCACCAGAAACGAAGAAGAATAGAAAGATTTCATTATGCTACCAATGATTAAAGAAGAAATAAAGACTGGCTTTACGAAATAGAAAAAGAGCGTGGGGATATTTTACGATAAACGGATATTTCTACGCGAGATCGGAGGGATTAGCATCTTATATCAATTTGTCGCTTTTCCGGGAGACTCTGGCGTGAAGGCTGACCAGCGTTGGAGAAATAGTGCTGTTTCAAATTCGAGGTCGTCAAAGAGAAGACCTGTTGTACCAGTGCCGTGAACCTGCTGGTCAAGCCGATGTGAAGAGGCACGTTGCAGAGCCAGGCAGGCACTGGAAGCTGTCCGGGTTATCTTGGCGTTGGGAAAGGACCGACGATACTAGTCGATGGAACGCGGACATCGAAAACAAGGATCCCGAAAGAGTGAGAAAGAAGCAGCAGCGTTGAAGAAAGCCAGGCCCGGGATAGGTAGTGCGTATGCTGCTGTGGTTATCTTGGCGTTGGGCCGTGGTGTGAGAGAGCGTTTTCCATTCAGCGCTCTTTGTAGGTGTTAGGAGTAGATCGTTTTGAAGGGTTCTTAGTCCCGTTATTGACACATTCCTACTTTATTAGAGCTAGTTCACTACTTGAACCTGAATCTGCTCTGAAAGCGCTGCAGCCGTGATCCGAGTATCGCGCGCCGGAATCTGCTTCAAGGCGTGGTATGTTGTTGATAACCGGACAGGCCGGGGAAACTGATGAACCTTATTCCCACAGAGAAATGCTCTCCCCAGGAATAGAGCTTGATTGAATTATGCTCGTTCTCGGCTCGGAAATTTGAGATTAATTGCGCCTCACAAGCAAACTCTGGCGTCGCTCATACGAGAGCCCATGGCGACCGTCCAACTTGAACGCAGACGACCAAAGGCCAATTGGTAAGCCCGATCCTGCAATCAAGCCGTTGGACAAGGCGGAGGAGCAACTGTGTTGTTGAGGCTGGCTGAGAGGAATCGTGGCCCCCTCAGGCCGATTATTAGCCGGTAGGGGGGGTCTGTCACCCAGCAGGGCAAGCCCTGTGTGGCGAGCAAAGTTGGTGCAGCGTTGGTTTGGTTGTCAAATGGGGCTGGGGAAACACCACGGCCAAGCATCGCAGTCTATAAATCGTCCACCAAGAAAATTGTTTGGGAGGACGGACATTTTCACAATCCGAAGGCTGTTTCCAGCCTGAGAGTCTCGACTAACAACGGCTGATAGCAATTCGTAGACTAGGGTAATATCAAATATATATTCTGGCACGTCGTCTCGGCGCTGATCTGCATAGCTAACATGTCCTTCCATCCTCCATTTCCTAATCCAATATACAATATGTAGAGCCGACTGGCGTTGTCCTTCTCAACATCCAAGCCCAGCCCTGATTATTACCCAAGACCGGCCAATGTTCCCTTCTTCCGCCCAGACCATAAATTCGTAACTCTCTAAACTTCTAGCTGTAGATATTGACAAAGGAGAATCCAGATAGCGGAGTAATCGGACCAGGACACCGGTCTCGCAAAAACATAAACTTGTCCGTGAGGCCACTGGGGAAATGTTGATATTAGGAAAAAGAAAATTCGTGCTGAAGAGCATGAGTCCAAGACAGTGTCATCCGCCGGGGTATCACTTCGTATCGGTCGTAAAGCTTCGCAATTTCAAAGCGATTCATGAGCCCAAAACCGTCCCCGCTTTAAGAAAAAGTAGTCGTTCATGTCCTTGCCTACTGTACCCATTAACCCAAAGTTCCCCACGATGCTCCAAATACGGCGATGTACAGGAACCGAACCGATATTTCGAGGGAGAAGAACGCTGGTAAGCCCGTGTCAAGCCATTGTTTCAAGCCCTAAGGCTAGTACCACGTCCTAGAAAGTCCACGAGGAACTTAAAAAAACTTCGCTTTCTCCCCGATTGTCCTGGGACGACCGAGTCCAAAGGCTGTGCTACAATCGGAGCAACTGCCATCGGCCCAACAATGTCCTCGTCGCCGAGCCTGGGAAACTTTCCTGGCGAAGAGGCATCGTCGACTGGAAGGCGAGTTGCTGTTGTGGTAGGCTCAGTTCGGGTCGGGCTTGATTTGAGGGTGGCGGCGTCATGGCGGTCGAGCTTGCCGCTCGAAAGCTTATTGTAGCTCTGCCACTGCATATTGATCTCTGCCCATTTTCGTTCGGTTAAATTGTACGTCTTTGAGGTTGTCCCATAGTGCTCTCCAGTGCGGGCGAGATGCTTGATGTAATTCGATCTTGCCGTGTCCCAGTCTTCGCGAAATTGCTGATAGGCGTCAAGGGTCGCAGTTTCTGCCACATAAGGCTCAGGGAATATTGTATAATTCGCGTGGCCCAGCTTCTGTGACCAAATATCACCAGGTGCCTCTCGCAATTGGATTACTGGAATCTCGCTAGCCGGTACCAGGGTCGGGGCTCGGGATCTCTGGCGCATCGAAGCCAACGAAGGCCGTGAAGATAAAGGCGGAGAAGGTAACATGGACAGCTGAGGGGTACAGATTGGCGATGGAGTCTGAAGGATGGGTGTCTCTGCAATGGTCGGTGATTGTAATGGCGACTGAACTGGTTCTTCGTGTCGTGAGGACAAGTTGACAAGTAGTGGTGGTAGTAATGGCGTTGTCGCTTGGACATGCTCCTCTTCTTCGTGCGACCGCTCATCAGACTTGTCGGGGCCAGTCTCAGTGACCGATTCTTCAAATAAGGTTCTTGCAGGAGACGGGGGCAATGTATATTCCTGCTTTGACAGAATGCTCCAGGCTGGGCTTGCAACGTTGGAGCACGCAGAGTTGGACCGGGAAGTGGATCGCGAAAAGGTTGCTCGGGTTTGACCAGTCTCTATGGACAGCTTGGGACCAGCACCGCTTCTGCTTCTCCACCTGTTACACATCGACGAGAATCGATTTCCCATGTCCGAGTTACTACGCGAGACATGTCCGTCGCCCGATCTTTGCTTTTTGAAATGCAGTCGAAGCTGAGAGCTTGGGTCCAAGTTCTCGTGACTGGCGAGATGGGAAGAGCATGACGTTGGTTCAGGGACGGAGGCAGCGGAACCCACTCGCGTAGATCGACCTGTGTTGGTATCGTCGACTGCGGCAGTTAGCTTTCAGCGGCTTTGGACGCATTCATCGCTTGTAGAGCGTACATGAATAATTATCATCAAGCCCCGTATCCGCCTCACGCTCCTGGAATTCCTCCTTGACGTCTGTCAACGGTCGCTTGCTTGAGCCGAAGCCATCGAAAGACTCTTGCACAATGTACGAAGACGTAAGTGACGAGGTCGAGCTCGCACATTGAGGGATGCTAGTCGGAGAGCTTGACAATATTGTATCCGAATGTGAGAGGGGGTTGTCCTCAAGAGAGGGCCGATCGTTGATGTCCATACTAAGATAACCAAAGTTGCGCCGACGGAAGCTGAACAGGTGCACGATAATGAGCGTTGGAGGGCGAGAAACGCGCGAAGCTTATCCAAAAGCTAAAAGCCCACGCAACATGCTTGCAACCAAGGCAAGGAATTCTTGTTTGGCAAACAGTGTGCACTACCTACGTGGCAGACGGTGCGTGGTGTGAAATTGCGCAGCAGGTGAAAGAGAGAGATTGGGCACGAGTGAAGGCACGACCCGGGGGAGCGAGTGGTGACGATTTCCTGGTAAAATGCTGGTTAGTAAGGCGAAAGAGAGTGCGAGAGAGAGGATATTCTCAGCATACCTGTGGCGCCGAATAAGCCGACACGTCGGATTGGCAGATTGAAGATTCCAGCGGATTTTTTTTTTGCTTTTTGGCTTTTTTGCGACTCGCCGGGAAACGGAGGCAATCCGCGCTCGCGTGCTCGGAAGCTGGACGGGCCAGACGCAGTGACCACTCCTGAATGAAACCGAAGCACACAATCGCGTTTAACGATAGGGACAATCGGCAATTGTTGCGCAGAATTAGACGCCACAGATTTACCAGACTCTCCCAAACGTTTGCGCAGGGCCACGGCCGACCGAAAAGCCTCGGATTTTCTTATCCTGGTCGACGGAGGCGCCGATCGATCGAGGGGGACGTGACTAGAGACCAAGACCAAGAGACCAGGTCCGACACAAGAGACGATGATCTGAACAGGAAAGGATACGACGAGGACAGCAGGCCTGCTTTAAGCTCGATTTGGGTGCGCCGCTTGGTGACTGAATCTACGGCGCCCAGCACGACTCCCCTACCGCTTTTTTTCTGCTCTTTTTTTCCCAACTTCGCGCGATTCTCTTGGATCAGGAACGGGCGCGCGGGTGGGAACAGGATGACCGCTGCAGGGCCCACAGCTCTAGGGCTGCATGCCCTCCCTGCCAGGGGAAAATGCTCAATTGGCCACTCATGGACGCCCACGGCAGATCCTTTGACATCCCGGCTTTGGATCTAGACTACGAGTCGCCTAGAATGCCAGGCTTAGCGGCCTTTTTAGCAGCTGGTCCACCAACGGCAGACCGGCCGTCGTCATCACACCAGGCCCCCCAGCCCGCTCCGGCACATGCTCGACAGAAAAACGGAAATCCCTGACGGTTAGTAGCAAAAGCCGGTTGACCATCAACATCGCTGCCGCTTGCGTGGAAGCAAGGGTGGCTTGTCCCACTCAGCGAACTGCACTGCTGGGAAGAGCTGAGTAGTCCCGTGCCTGCCTATCGCTCTCTTTCTCCAAAGTATTCGGTCGAAATTTACAAGAGACCGCCAGGATCGCGGGTGAGGAATTACGGGTAGGACCGTGAGTGAGATGAGGAAAGGATTCAGTCACACCGAACTTTGAAGGACCGAAGGTTCGGCCCTCGTTGGGACCTACTACCCGGATCCATAAGACGAGCGAATAGCTCTCAACGCCTACCCTTTCAATGGGAATCTCGTGGCAGGCGAACAAGCTTGGAATGCGTGAATCCTCTTCAGCAGAAAGAATTCCAGCGGTCCGCTAGCACAGAAGTTCTTTCCCATAGCATAGAGAGCTGAGGAATCACGGGTATCAGTCACGTCGTGAGTAGCTGCGGCTCGGGCTGCTGCTTTTGGCGAAAAAGCATTTCAAAAAGCTCTAATTGGGTCATGCGAGACAAATAGTGGCTTGCCCCGTCCTTGGTGGAAACACGTTTTTACGCAACACACCGCTCAGTCTCCTCTCATTGCTGTGAACTCGGCGTGCGGTATGCTACCAACACACTTGACCCTAGACTGCATGACAGCCACAGCTTCTATTGAGTCTCAGACTGAGCAGCAGAGATGAGCTGTTTTGGGAAGGCCGGAAGCCGTCGCTGCTGCTGACTTGGGAAAAGGGAGTGGCTGGGATCGGATATCTGACCTCGGAGGAACGATCCTGAAGAAAAGGATGCAGACTAGCGTTCTGAACTACGCCCTACATAGTACGCTTCTATCAAAAGTCTCCGACTCAGAAGCCATATCTGGCCATCTTGAACATGGTCTTGGCTAATCTATCTAATTCTGTCCTGCGTATGTTGCATGTCGAGCCTTCGCTCTCACGATCAAAATGTCGATGACTTGCTCTACCCAGTCAAGAGCGGGAAAGTGCAACATTGGACGGCCAACCACCTTCGACAGATATTCAAATTTCAGCCGCATCTCGCCGTTACAACTCAACGGCCATGCAGCTTTCAGATATATGATGTGGTACATTCAAACGTCAGCCAGCGTCTGCACCATTTGACTGCTGTCATCTCTATTGGCATTGCGTCCGCCTCATGCTGAAAACTTTCGAATGCCATCAAAAGGTGACCTCTAATGTTTAAGCTTCACGACAGCTACGTGGATGATTATCGAGAAGCAGCGCTTGATCGCAAACATTCGATTGTCTTCAGGGATTACACTTCACAAGAAACTAAGACATGCATTCTGACTAGGACTCCATTTTTCTTCGCAATGAAATGGTCCAGATAACAATCCTTCAGTGACCTTCCCTACAAGCAATCTCTAAATATGTCAATGTAAGCAGATCTTCGATCTGCACGTCTGTCGTGGACCGGTGACCGGTCAGCGTTAGTACTGTACCTGTGTACACCGTGGCCGACTGGTATGGGGTCAATCTCCCAATTGGTTGCCACCAACTCAAATGGTCAGCCAGCTGCCAAGTTGCAACGTCTGACCCTCTGATTGTTGCTGTTGTCAAAACAGCAATGTCGATAACCATCTCTCAGTTTCTGCTTCTCTCGCCGCTTCTAGACAATTATTCTTTAGTGTGTAACGTCTTACTCAATCAGATGGCACAGCAAAGCCTCTCCGTGTAGTATTGAAGTCTCCGCTCGGAGATTTTCCTGAAAGTAGAAATCATGGAACAAACGACTCTCAAACCGTGGATCTCGAAGTTCGACGCTGAGGTGATCGTTGCGTGAGATGGTATGTGAGTGTCAGAGGACCATCTTGTTGGAAGATGCGGGTCTTTACCTTTACACTTTGCTGCACACGTCTCGTGGACCCGGTGGTTAAATAGATCTTCATAATACGAATTTAGCCTGGTCTATTGACTATTTCATTGTCATTTTCACGTAGTTTGCTTCTCTTCGAGTCTTTGCCTTTCCCTAACCATATTACGCCTTCATCTAATCTTGAGAAATGCGCGTCTTCATTTTTACTCTGTTGACCTTACCCTCCTTCCTCACTGCGAATCCACTTCCTGATGCCGATCCTACACCTACTACCAATCTCCTTCCTCGGGCCTCCTCCAGTGGCCTACCCAACTGTAACAACGGCCTTATTACCTGGGACCAATCTTTCTGCAAGGAAGCCTGTGGCAACGCCAATTGCAAGGAAGTGCCCAACTCACACCAGAAATTCAGCTACAACGTGGAAACGGGTCAGTATAACGACAAGACGCACCAATATCTTGCGATCACAGAGGTGGTCAATGTAGATGGGCCGATCTATCAGTGCATGGGCTGCGCGGTGAAGCCTGCTACCACCAAGACGTCATCAATGACTATGGCGACTCGACCTGCTTCTGTTTGATGGAGAAATGTGCATGAAGTAGACATAGGCGTCGAGTATGGCGTTGTCAAGTTGGGTTCTTTGGGCTAGTGTGTGCTTCTAACAGATGGCAGTGAGGGAATTGCGGCTCCGCGAAGAGATTGTTGGACAAGATCCAAGCCTCCACAATCTAGTCGTGGGACTCTTCTGGAATATAGTCTGCTGGGCGGCAGTGAGCGCACCTGTCATGTTTCACTCAATTTACACGATCCTGCTTTGGTTTGCAATTAGATTCTAGACATTGTTATGTCTGCTTTGAATACTGCCTCCTATGAGGGTTGAGACTATGCTTCTTCTTGCTTCGCGTTGTTCGATCTATCGTACGTAGCTCTTCGCCGCATATCCATACCCCTCTCATTCCCGTTCTACATGCTCTTGATCTACACTACGCCATCCCAAAGTTTATCTTGATTAGGTCCAATGTGATAGAAGTTTGACGACTCCAGCTTCTTCACCGAGCTGTGACGTTATCGAAGCAATGCTCTGCCGACCGCCTTTGGCGGCATATCTGGATTGTATGAATGGATACCAAGGTAAACGGTCCTGTCTAAATTGTGTCTTAGGCTACGTGTTTGCTTTGTCGTTGTATTAGTTGTGTGGCTGCCTTGTACTATTCGAGCGCTTTGGCCTGAGATGCCACGCGCACAACAAACCGGGTAAAGAGATATAGGGAAAAGTCGATAGATATTGGCACTAAGAGATCGATTGCGGTTCTTAGTAGTATCTAAACTATTGACGATCTTGTCAGGTGATGCGTCTCCTAATAATCTCTGCTGATGTGCGCAAATTCCTTGGTCGCGATGGTTCAGCGACTGGCGCTTCTAAGACGTTAGCTCAAATAGAGCTGACCAAGAGCAATTCTGTTGGTGGTGTATTCCTGTTGTGCTGAAATTGAGTCCATACCCTTAGTCATATTTTCCTGCTAGGCTGCCGTATCTTCCTCCCATTTTCTACTAAACTCCCTCCAAAGCTTCTCCTTTTGTGCTTTTTGCCTCGCTATTATACTGTCAACCGCCGTAGAGGCATGCTCTTTCCTCATACAACCCTTATGCAGCGCTGAAATCTCCGCCGTCATTTGTCTGTCAAGGTTCACAATCTTGTCGTTAAGTTGACTTCGGTCACATACTTCGCACAGCCCCGTGCGGAGGATATGTCGGGTTGGGTCGACGATTGTTGTGCGAGGGTGCGTGTAAGAGGGAGGCGAGAGTTCTACATCGTCTGGATAGATAATTGGAGAAATACTGGTGAACTTTGTATGTTCGCAAGCACGAAAGGTGATTGTGTGTCTGTCGAAGGGAGATTCCGTGACCTGCTGCCGAGCTCTGGTGCAGGATGGGCACAGACTCTCGCGAAAGATCTGTCGAGTGCTTCCAGGGACAGTGGGAGTATGGTCAAGGTCGTCAAGAAGGAGTAGTGATAGTTCGGAGGAACTTGTGTCGGTTGAATGCCCACAGAGACTGTAGGTCACGTTCAGTTGGGGGACTGGCACTAGAGAGTCAGCAGCTGAGCCAAGAATCTGTATTTGTTTTGCTTGATAGAATGTACTGGATATTGGAGTTTGAGGACACCGAAGAGGTGCATATTGCATAAATGATTGCACTATTTAGGAAATGCTTGGTTAAGGTTGGATGGAAGACGTACTGAGGTTAGAATCGTCCACATTGGCTGTCCATTGTTTGAACTGGGAAAAGATGGATGTGGGCGTAAATCTGGCAAGAATATTGGAAAATAGTGGCATTTTGATCTTCCACGATTGCTGAGAAAAAGGATTGTATCAAAGACAGCACCTAGGGGCATTTTATACCTGGATGGATGATTGACAGCTGCTACTTTGGTGAAGCTCAGGTGAGGCGCCGTGATCCGTCGCTTGAAGTAGTTCAGATATTCACTGCAAGAATGAATGTGAAAACTGGAGTAGATGCCCAATCTTTCACTTTTTCAAGGGAGCTCGAGCTCGCTAATAGGCTTATTTTGTCTCAGTGATCGGAGGATGTCGCCGACAAGGTAGAGACTCCCGGCAATGACAACTGGACCTCCTTTAGCATTTGATACAGCGTGCTCAACACACCTCCCCTGCATTCTCGCAGCAGCTTTTCGATGTCTCAGAATTCTTTCATATTCTTGCGTGCTCAATTCAGGTGGTTTGTCATTGACTAGATGGGACTGACCCCTAGGGCCCAGGTCCTTAGCACGGTTTTGTTCCAAGTCTGTCTCAGAGCTCGGATCGTATAAACACCCTTCTTCCTTTTTTCTTTCAGGTTGAAGCTCTAAAAGGACCTCGTTAATGTTGCGAGCTGACTCTGCTTTGACCCAAGGCATTCCATCTACGGGACCAAATGAGGTGAGGAATACCTTATCTTGAGGTCGGACAAGAATTTGAAGCAACGCTTTTACGTCCTTGCCTGCGCTCAACGCTAAGACCCAGCTGATGGAGTCTGTTGAAGATTTGAGTAGCTGGCGGTCAATGTGGTTCCTCAGAGTGACGGCAGAAGCTGAGTTGTGGGCACCATCTAAGAGTACGGAATACGGACACTGAACCCACGGGGTAAGGTCGATGTTCTGCAAACGGCCAGGCCACGACACCGCAGAGATGACAGACTTTACGGACGCCGGATCAGAATTGGAACACGTTTCGGAAGCCACTTTCAATGCAGCGTATGCAAGCGCAATATTTTCAGCCCGAGGGTCTTTAATCGCGAGCTCCACACAGGCGTCGTGGATTAGTTGATGATCTTCTTTGAGAAGTTCGTGCTCGGTAGTGTAATGAGGCGCACCTATAGCATGGGCATGATGGACCAGGAGGTCTCTCACCTTGTCGTCTTGACGTTGGAAAGTAATGCATGGCACACCGCGTCTCATAATGCCAGCCTTGTGCGCGGCTATCTCATCTAGGGTCTGACCAAGGAATCTTTGATGGTCAAGATCGATCCTAGTGATGATAGAAAGGGCAACTTCGTCCGGCTTGAAGACATTCGTTGCATCTAGACGGCCCCCCATGCCACACTCGACTACGGCATACTTGACCTTCTCACGACTGAAGATCTCGAAGGCTGTAGCGGTCAAGAGTTCGAACTCGCTTGGTTGGATCAGCTCTGTCTGCGCTTGCTTGATCACGAAATCTTCGGTCCTGCGAAAGAGATCCCGGCTCACAGGGGTACCGTCAATAGCAATGCAGTCCCATCGATCAATCAAATGGGGAGAAGTAAATCGACCGGTTCGATGTCCTTTGGCTCGAAGGAAGGCAGACAAGTAGGCTGCGACAGTGCCTTTGCCATTTGTGCCCGCGATGTGGAATGCTCTCCATGGCAGTGGCCGAGAAATCAGCCGCGAGAGAGCCTCGAGACGTTCGAGCCCGAGCTCGATCATTTCAGGACGCCTCTTTAATGAAGTGCCATCTCATGATTGTCGAGGGCACGCAATGCGCCTTGTGAAAAAGCCGTTTTGATTCGGAATTTCGCAGCGGATCTGCAGGTCTGTGATTCACCTCCTGTTGCGTCGAGATTCCTGGTGGCCGAGGACGATGATTGGCGCAGATTCTCTGAAGGCGAGGCTGTGTTTTAGACTGGATTGAGGCTAGCACGGTGTTTTGGTGCTGCCCAGCCAACTGTACATAGGAGGAAAACAGGTCGCTAACTAGGAGGAGGTAGGTGTGCGACGGGTGCTAAGCGGAAGACTGGTAGGACAGGGCGCTGATGGCCGTCGCTGGCGGTCCTCCCTACCCGTGCCAAGGCCACAGTTACTCTCACTGATCTTCAGCTCCAGGCCAACAGACGGGCGACCGCTTCCCCCCCCCTTCCCATCCCAAAACGTCCGTCCGCTCGCTCTCAGCCTCAGGTTTCGCGCCCACCTCCATCTACGCTTCACTCTCTCAGCTCAACCCGGGTCATCGCAAAAGCTCTCAATCTCCCCTCTCATCTCTCTTTTTCGTTCTCGCATCCGAGTCGCATCGCTCTCCTCTCTCTTCTCGTCGCCATCTTCCCCCTCTTCGCCGCGTCAAGATGGGAATCCCGTAAGTGCTCTACCCCTGTTCTGATTTGTTTGCCGCCTGCGCGCGTGTCCTTTGCCTCATCGCCTGGCGCCACGGCATCAACTTTTTTCCAGTCCGGTCTCTCTACGCCGATGCTCTTGACTGACCGCTT
The DNA here is from genome assembly GCA_021030905.1 of Pyrenula massariospora. Classification (NCBI taxonomy): domain Eukaryota; kingdom Fungi; phylum Ascomycota; class Eurotiomycetes; order Pyrenulales; family Pyrenulaceae; genus Pyrenula; species Pyrenula massariospora. The sequence goes on from JAGFMI010000029.1 coordinate 324,999, forward strand.
TCGCCTTTTCGCAGGATGTTTCGAGAGCCTGAGGCTCCAAACAGCAGTGGTGCTGCAGCCAAGGTGGAAGCCACTGCAGCTGCCTCGCGTTCCCCAATCCGACGCAGGACCATCATCATTGAAGATGGCCGTCGCACCCACGAAATCAGGCGGAGACCACGTGACAATTCAGAGAATCGTCGGTCTCCCAATGCAGACAATCGATATTCAGAGAGATGGGAACGCAACTTTGAGAGTCGCGCGCAGAATATCGAGCGCTCCCTTCAAGATGCGATTGGTCGCGCTCGGTCCAACCGTGATAGTTTGCGAGCCGGTCGACGGCTAGATCACCCCCGGGAATCTGCGCTTCGATTTGAAGTCGCGTCAGACGGTCCTATTTCACCCAGAAGTCGTGAAGAGAACGATCAAGACCGGTCAACAACGCGCGAATTTTTCATGCCTAGCCCTCCATACTCTAGTAGCGGTCATCGCAGTGGCGTGTCACCTGAACATCCTCGTCGCAGTCCGTCTGTCACCCCTGGTTTTGCGCCCGCGCATCCTCAACCCAACAGCCAAAACAGTCGCAATGGCCGTAACCTTGATGCTGTCACCTTACCTGGCATTCGCTCTGCGCTTGGCGATGCGTTGGCTGACAATTTTCCCCCTCTCGTTCGGATGTCGGATCGTGCTCCTACGCCTCCAACCTTTACGCGGACCTCTCCTCCGCCCGACATGGACGGTTTGGGTGATCGCCGACGAAGCGTGAGCCTTGGACTCTCCGATTCAAGCGGCGGAAATGACGCATGGAATACACTCCTTACCACGATGGAACCCGACGAACATCTTCCGAGTGCCTCTAGTTCCTTTACATCCGCCGAGGCGAGCGCAACCGCTGCAAGGTCTACCTCAGTATCCGCTCGCTCTTCTCAGACTACAGCACCAACCCACCTCGGCTCTTTTGGCGATAGAGACAATGTCGAGTTCTCGACATCTGCTCAACAACCCTGCGATCCCGACACTAGTGACACTGACAGCATTCCGGATTTGATTTCCATCGACGGGTCTGAAAGGCGACGGTCGTCCGCCCAGCCGCCGATAAGCAGAAGGTTTGCCTCTCCACAACGACGAATGCGACGGACAACGAACCGACGTCCGGAAACATTTATAGAACTCGACCGATATTCCAGCTCTAGTGACTCTGATCATCCTGGACCGCGCGCACGATCACATGAACAACGAATCCGCCGGGATCAGCTACGACGCGCGGGTCGACCCCTGCGTGAGCACTTTGGTCGCTCAATGAATGATCGCATCCCCGTGGAAGATGTTCTACAGGACTCCGCAAGCTGGGGATCTAGCGTGCGTCGCAGGAGGAGTGTTGAACGCGAGGCGAGCGCGACAAATCGTATGTCTGACCTTGAAATTCACATGCGAGAATTTCAACGCAGAAACGATGACCGAGAACGTGAGCTCGTAGAGCTAGAGCGTCGCAACGCCGAGACAGAGATTGATCTGGCGAACATGCAGCGTCTTATTGAGAGACTGGCTCGGAGGGATGACATTCCAAATGAGTGGTGGGCGGCAGCCGGCCTGGCAAGGACGGTTCGAGAGAGCCAGGCCTAGGATATGGTAGCCCACAATTGGGAGTTGATACTCAACGATGATATGGGAAGCGCCGGCGTTTTCTCACATTTTGACATGGGGGCATTGGAACGAAAAAGCTATTCACTTTACAGAAAAGACACGATGGTGTTAGGTTTGACACTGAGGACGATGGCGGCGTGGGACAGATGAATGAAGCTTTCTAATGACTTGGTCATAGCCCAAACGCTTTAGATCCCGAAATGGAGATAGGCAATTGCGTATGACCATGCTAGCCTTCCATTTACACCATTTCTAACTAGGAGTTTGCCTCAAAGATGAACTATAATCCAGCACCCGCTTTTGCTAATGAAGCAATGCTCCCCATCGTTCCCGCCCTCTCGATTGGCGGTTTCTCGACTTCGGTGTCGTCGTTACTTTTCTTGATCTCTTCCTCTACTTCCCTTTCAGCCCTACCTCCTGGCCGCCACTCTTGATCCTCCATGCTTTTTACCACTTCATCAATCTGAAGCCTCTTTTCTACAATCTCTCTTCCATTCCTCAGATCACTCGCCCTCACCCTCTTCCTCGCCTCCTCTTCATCCCGAGCAATACCAGCTGCAACATGCCTTCTCACCAGCCTCTCCTCGGCAACGTGAAATTCCGTCTCCACAAACCAAAGCTCATCCATCAACTTCGCCGCCTCCCGCCACGGCTCTTCATCGAGCGACGTATAATTCCCCTCTAAAATAACGACGCGAATGGTGGCAGGGATCGGGATGTCGTTTTCGACGGGGTCTTTGATCTTGTGGTCAAAGCTGGGGGCGTAGATGGTCTCACTCTCTGGTGTGATGGGCTCACGCAACCGCGTCACCAGGTCGAGGTATTTCCCTCCGTCAAATGTGAATGCTGCGCCACGGCGGTAGTGCGCTTCCTCCGCATTGGGGAGCGCAGAAATTTGGGCACGCGTGAGATGATATCCGTCAAGGGGGACAGCGGTGGCGAGGTCTGGGACTATGGGGCGAGAGCCAGGGTTATTGGGATGTGAGGTGTGGTAGTTTGAATGGTGGAGATTGTTGAGGCGAGAAGAGACGGCGGAGGCGAGGTGGGTCTTGCCAGAGCCTGGGATGCCGGAGATGGAGATGAGAAGGCGAGTGGAGAGCGGAAGGGAGAGTGACTTTGCTGATAGAGAGGAGATATTAGTAAGAAGAAAGCCAGAGGAACCGGGACTATAAGGAAAGGCGCTGACTCCAAGTTTTTTCAGCGAGGCGATTGACTTGCTCTTCCATTGCCAGGTCGAGGATCAAGCCTGGGGAATTGGATAACGGTCGTGGTCAGCATCTTAAGAAGCTTCTGACCACTCGACTAAGATGAAACATAGCCATAGGGAACGGCGGTGCCGCTACGGTGCAAACCATCGAAATTCCAAGGGAACAGGTGGGCAAGATGTGACTGCAATGCTGCCCCGCCATCATGAGGAGTTGAACGAGGGAGACGTGGTGCACCCCTCACGTCTCATATGACGTCCGCACCGCCTAGTTTGAACTACGTATACTCGTTCTCAATCCCCCTTCCTCTGCCTAAGCTGTCCATATCGTGTTCGGTCAAGGGCTTGTAATGGACGAGGTTATCCACCCCCGATCATTCCCGTGACATCAAATACATTATGAATTCTGTGAGCTTGTGGAATCCTGAGGCTGATACGAACGCTCAGATGAAGTTCGGAGCCTCACAATTACGATGCAGAATGGTAATGGAGAAATTCTTCTTCGATACCGATAGAGCCGTCTATCAACGGCCTTATTGTGGGCAATAAAGGCTCTAGCCATTCGAGACGGCACTTCATTGTTGGGAGAACAAGGAATTTCTTCCCTGGACAATGAGTTCCAATGATGATAGATTCCCCATGCTGCCCTTTCATTGTTTCAATGTACCGTCTCTTTAACCTGAATCCGAGGAAAGGGGTTCAGCCAGTCGAACAAAAGCTGTATATCTCCCATGAATTCGACAGAATAGCATCTCTATGAATCAATCAATCGACGGCCAGATCTTTAGATTCCTCAAACAAAACAACTAAACCATACTCCAAAACTTGAAAACCCATCTACCAAGCAAGCAAACCGCTTTTTCACACGTCAAAACCTACCCAACACTCCCTGGCAACATGTGGTCCTGCTGCGGATGCGACACTGAAAACCCGAGCTCTCGAGATAATTGCGACTACTGCGGGCACTACACCGTGACCTGTAGCCAATGTGAGGGTTAAGACTTTGAATCTCGTAGAAGGTAAGTAATTTGTATTGTCTTTCTGTAATAAAGAATCTTAAAATTATCCTCACTTTCTTCATTCTCCTCTGCAGGGGGCAAGGGTACAAGTCCACTGATCTGCTTTGACGTGACTTAGCATAGCCGCATGGGACGTGAACATATGCGTTTTGTCTCTGCAGGTCTTCAAACCATGATCTTGAGCGAGAGCTTATCTACCCGCTTGCCGATAGCATTAAACATGTTGTAAGGCGAACACTGATCTCGGCAACATCAGCTGAACATCTCGCTGGCCGCTTATAGGATGTCCCTGTTATGTCGATTACAAACTTGAATTTGTAAAATAAAAGGGAATGTCCAGGGAAGGGAGCCTCGATAGGATGGCTGTTGAACCAAGACTAGCCTACCGATTGTCCAGGTTAAGCCCAAGTCCCATTTCCGAACCAAGTTCCAGGTTTGGTATAATCTCCAACAAGATCTCTGCCTAGTCCTATGGTGCGCACAAAGGCCATGCGGAAGAAGGTTAATTCGGTTCCGTTGTGGCGAGTCCAGTTCATAGTAGTCTCGAAGGGAACGCCAAGAGGATGCCTGAAACGTTCAACGTCATCGATCAAAATGCTCAATCTGGTTGCAGAGCTTCCGCGAAGTGTGACATTGCTCAAATCAAAAGAGATTGTGTTCCCGCCTATCCTGGGGAATGGCATAGTTGGCCTTGGCCCTTCTCCAGAACCGCCTGCAAATAGTAGAGCGTCGGTCTCGAGGATGCCGGCAAATCCCCAACGTGCGACACCATTGATGAAAAGTCCAACGAGTAGACCCTGGAAGACAAGGCTCGGTCGAGTTTGGATTGCGGTTCCAGGTAGTAAAAGCAAAGCTAATATGTAGTGATGAATGCGGAGATTCAAAGAGGGTATCGACAGAAGAAATAACAACATTCCACCAAGTATGCCATAAAGCTTCAGATAGCTTCGAAGCCTACCTTCAATGCGCAATGCCCACGCTTGACCACACGCAATAGTAATGAGGACGAGAATAAGTAATACCAGCGCAACGATGGCTCCTGGCTGAGAACGTAGATCATGGGGCGTTAGTCGTTGCAACGGGATTTTGTCAAATGTGTAGTTGTCCAGAGCCCCAATCCAACAGGACCCAAGCCAGAAAAGAGTCTTTTCTAAACGTGCAGTAAGATTGTTTAGTGTAATAGATGAAGAGTAACGGTATATGGCAAGCCCAACAAAGAGAGCTGGAAGAAATCTCCGAAATGCAGACGCGAAGACTGCGTTAAAAGCGTCTTCATCAGGAGGATCTGTGCCTAGAGCCACAGTGAAGAACGCCATTGTAAACGAGGTCCAATAGAATAGAGGTGCGGAGTCGGTGGAAAAGGACAAAATTGTGGTGGATAAAAGGGATGTAACAAGGAGGACCCATCGAGAATCGTAGCATCCTAATCGAACTTCGCTACCACTGGAAAGGAACTGGAAAGATTGCGGAAATTCTGGCGTAAAGCTAGCACTAGAAATCCCATGGCTTGATGTTGAAACAAAAGCACCATGTTGTCCAGCTAGGGTCAAAACACCAGTGCCGCCGAAGCGGTTCGAAATAAGTCCAGCGTGCAGTGCAGCCGCACAGATAAAAGAGTCACCGCGGTAAAGGGCCTCCTGATCCGATGCCGTAGGATCTGGTCCGCCGACGACTAGGCTCTTGTATAGCACATCCTGCGCGCCGACTGTATATGGGCTCCACATTTTGGCTTGATGGCAATTGGCAGGACACCGGAACGCGAAGGTATAGTTCGTGAAGGGTTCACATCTTTTACCGTCTATTTCACAAGAGGGCCCGTCTTTCCAGAGTCGAGATACGCAAGAGAGTCGTAGAGGCTCACCATACTGCTCGACAGTGCAGGACGTTGCATTCCAGACCAGAGTACCACAGAACGTGAGAAGCCACCAGAAGTAGAGGCCTGCGAGAGCATGCCATATCCTTGAGTGATATCTCTGCGATAATTGATCGAGTAGTCTAGGAGTGGTCTTTATCCATGGTTTAATCTTGAAAGCTCTCGGTTTATCGGGCCCGTTGATCCAAGTAGTAAACTTTTCGAAGACGCTGGCACAGCGATGGAACCTGTGTCTTAAATATCTAGCCAACCAGTTTCTATGCCGTTCTCTCGCCTCCTGCAACTCGTAGGTACGTAGGGTTCTTTCATCGTCAAAGCTCGACGTTGGGCGTGAATTGTTGGGTTCGGATACATTCAAGGGTTCTAATTCGGCGTCTTCAGACATGCGACCTAATGCGTATGATTAGCAAGCGTCAACAGAAACATCGAAGGAGGCGTATGCGGAATATTCACCTCTTGAACCAGATACGGTCAGAATTGCAACCGACAGGGAGACAAGTTGTTGCTATGTAGCGAACTTGGCTTAGTCCGCTGCCATGAAATCGACTTAGCCGTTTCGAGTAGCAGCTACATCACCGGAAGTAATAGGGTTTGCGATTGTTTGACCCAGATGGAAGAGGGATATTTCACACGAGACACACTTGAGCCAGAGACTAGGAGCCCATAATGCCTGGGCGACCTCAACATAGATCTGTGGCAGCCGCCTGGCAGTCGTTGAGGAAGGCACAAGCTTGCTGGACCATACCATTGACCAACCCGGCGATCTTCCAGCGTTTTCTCTCACGCCCTTCTCGAACCCGCTGAAGGCAGCGGGTATCTTGTGTGATTCTACGCCGGCAGAATGGCGACTTCATTTTGGCAGAGACAACGTGGTCGCTGGGAGATCGATGGGCGACTTGTCATTGACATGGCAAGGAATGCCCTCCCACCAACAGCAGCATTAATCATTACCCAGTCATCTACCCTGGGCAAAGATTTCGATATTGTTGGATACCTGCCTATTATTGTCACAATTCTTGAAAGTCCTAGTGTACCACGAGTTGTCTTTCTTAAGCAAATGATTTTCACCTGTTTTCTGAATTTGGTCATGCTTTGCGTCTGCTTGCTGGCGGCTTATTCCGTCATGCAGGCACGAAGCCATACAACTCCAGAGCGCGGTGACTTGTCGGCCTATAACAGCAGCGCAGCCGCTGTGTCAGGCATTTGGATCTTCTTCACGGTTTGGTGAGCTTCATGTCCAACTGTCTTCGGTAATCGCGAAGATCACGCTAAGATTGCTAACAGGGCCCTCCACACATTCCGTGTGTATCGACCTCAATTTACAGTCTCGGTCATAGTCTGCACCATCTTCACGGAAGTTTCGATCGCAATTGGCGCTCAGTTGAAAGACTGGTCCAGTCATGTCAAATTCAACCTGCAGCTTCTCGAAATGTTCTTCCTTGCGCATGGGTTCTGTACCTTTGTTAATTTGTTCGTCTTTCCGACTAGTTCTCGGGACGTTGCCTTCTCAGATATCAGGAAGTATCTCAATGTAGCCGGTAAGGTCTTGATAGCAGAGACTGCCTATGTCGCAAGCCTCGAAAAGAGCCCTCTACTCAACTCCTACACGCGGGACAACGACAGGGACACTACAAGGCACGAGCGGATCGGAGAAATTACCACAGAGCTGAAAACGGAAAATCATACCGAATATACGAGGCTAAAAGCCTCTGTCTCATCGCTGTCTCAGCTCCATAACAAATTACGAGCCGATATTGCACTTGCAAAACAAGATGTAGGATATTCTCAGATCTCGGCCAATGATTTGGAGGAAGTTTTTCAGTGCTTTCGACAGCTAATTCTCCCCCTTCGTGGCATGACCGTTCTCATGTCTATCTTCCGAAGGCTCTGCGAAACGAGAGGGTGGGAAACAGTCGACGATACACATTATGATCCCACTGCTGATAAGATACCAAGAAAATCGCAGACCGAGAAAGAACGCTCAGAATGGAAATCTATCTTCCATGATATCAGGCGACCGGTCGACGAAATTAGTCAAATCATGCAAGACGGATTGAAACACGTATCTCTCCTGCTCGGTCTAGAGGATCCATCAACCTTTCAGCGTTGTTGTTCAGTATTCTATCCAATCTCCAAGAGCAAAAGTATTGATACTCAGATTGAGGCTGAAGGCAAGGTGGTTCCAGGCGCACCGGGTTTCAAGGCACATTTCGAGAACGAAATAGAATCTTTTCATGCCCGAAGGGGGACGAACTTAGCAAAATGGCTCGAGAGGAAAGGTATTGATTCCACGAAGCTTCACCACGAGACTTCGGAGACCGAACAGCAACCCACACTTGGGGAACCGAATCTGGACGAAATAGATCGAGAACAATTTTTCGTGATCCTATATATGCAATATCTGTTTCACAATCTCTCTGATGCTGTTCTGGACCTGGTAAAGTTCACTGAAAAGCTTACCCGGGCACAGAAACACCTTGTTTACCCCAATGGTAGACGGCTTAAGAAGCTCGCTCGGAATTTCTTCCAGAAGCAATTGAAACCTGAGAACACAAGCCACCACCTAATTGACGATCCATTCGCTGAAGAGTCACCCGAAAAGAGTACTTACATACCGACACAAGCTCCCATAACCTCCCATTCATGGAAATGGCCAGCTTTGGGCGATGTGTTTGCTACCGCATCAAATATTTTAGGCGGTTCGCAGAGCTTTTTTGGCTTCCGTGTCAGCTGCGCAGTACTCTCTGTTGTCATTGTCGGCTTGCTTGCGGAGACTCAGCAGTGGTTCTTTAACCAACGTGGGCTTTTTTGTGTTGTTTTCATACCATTTACTATGGCACCAAGTTCTGGGGAGACTCTTGCCCTTTTCGTCTTCCGAATTATAGGGACAGCTATTGCGGTTGCAGTTGCGATTGTTAATTGGTACATTGTCTATGGTCATCCGGCGGGAGTTATTATATTTTTCTTTATATTTACGTTCATTGAAGTAAGCTGTGCGGTTCTCAGCCCGGGACTTCGCTGACAGTGACAGGAATATTTCTTCATCAAATATCCCCAATATGCAGGAGTTTGGAAAGGATCACTTATTACCCGCGCCATTGTAATAGGATACACCCTTCAAACGCAGTTCACTCGCATCCCTCAACCCCCGGCTACCGAGACTACACACTATCCTGTTTACTTGATTGGACCGTATCGTTACGCGTGTGCTGTCATCGGCATGCTATCTGCCTTTGTATGGACCATTTTCCCTCGAGTTTACTCCGCCCGCTTCCTCTTACGTCAAAGACTCAGCGAATCGTTATTCCTTCTCGCTTTGTATTATAGCTGTATGCATTCGACGGTCGGCTTATGGGTTAGCGGCAATCAAGGCGATGCCCATGACAAGATGAACCCCGTCCGGCGATTGATGAAAGTTCGCAACAAGGTTTTCTCCCAAGAATTAGCCCTTTTAGCCATTATTAAGAGTCATGCACGATTTTCAAGGTTCGAACCAAGCATGGGCAAAAATTTCCCCGCGGAGGTGTATGATCATATTACCGATGAGATCGATCTTATCATCTCGTACATGAATCTCGTAATTCATGCAGCAACCTCTGGCGAGCATCATCAAAGAACAGAGGAAAAGACCTGGACTGATCAACTTGCGATTGTATTTAAGGCAGCAGACTTCACTTCATCCAGCATGACAAGTCTACTGTCGCTGCTCTCCGCCTCCCTCAAAGAAGAGCGGCCCCTTCCGCCTGGACTTGGCCCACCTCAGACATTCCGGCTCACAAATCAGCTGCAACGCGCAAGTGGAGAATTGATGAGCTTGAAGTATGCCGAGGAACCTGGATATAGCGCGTTTGCGGTTATGGAAATTAGCATTACTATGATCACTGAGAGCTTGGCAAGGATATTACACGATGTTAAGCGGCTCGTTGGTGTTATCGACTTTGGAGTCGCTATGGAGGTGGATAAGGAAACTACAAAGAAAAGGTAAAAAAAAAATCCACCGTAGTCTGCCTGCAAAATCATTTACACATACTTGACTGCATCACACGGCCTTCTACTTCGTGCAGCTTGCATCACTCAAAATCTTCAAGTTCTTCAACTCCCACGCTACTTGCTATGCCACGCTTCCATTTGATCTCCTTTACCTCCCCCATACCATTCCGTTCTCCACATACCTTTCTCTTGCCTCCCAACATCCTGATCTCTCCTCTTTTCAAAAGCCTCTCTCACCGATCCAGCTCCTCTCAAAATGTTGCTTGAATCCGTTACTCGCCACCGGCAATGCGTCGGATATCCAGATTTGCCAAATATGTCCCAGTGTCTTTCAGAATCCCACCCGGTTAACTTTGTGAGATCTTTGTACACTGTGACCTGAAGCATCCAACGCCTTGTAGCAGGCGAAAATCTACCGTCGCTGTCCTGGGATATTTTTACGCTCATCTCGGTGAGGCAGTTGGCGCACCGCTGTAGTTGCGATTGGAGCGGCGATTTTAGGTCTGAAGGTCCTTGTATATCTCGGGTCTCAGACGGGCCAGGGAGGGTTTGGTACTGACGCCAAAGTAGATTATGAATGAGAACTCGTAGGTGCACGTGTAGCAGGTCGCAGAGGTCGATGGGTTCGAGCAAGGGCCGGAGGTGACGATTCAATTCTGGGCTCGGGATCGGAGGTCTGGAGAAAGTGAGACCTTCGGCAGCGGGCTGAAAGTATAGAGATGGAAGTGGAACAGTGGGCATGAGGGCTGTATGAGTGAGTTTAAGTAGAAGATGAGAGTCGTAGACCAGCGCAGAAGATTGCGTTTGTAATGGAAATTCCGATGAAGTATGACTTGAACGCAAGCAGGTACAGTCGTGAGAGAGGAGGGAGAGCGGGATAATGGAAGGAATTGAGTCCACACTCGGACTTCGAGGAGTTGAAGCTGGGAGGATTACTGTTGACGCTAGTGGAGAGTCTATAACTTCATCAGACCTAGGTGTCGACGCAAATGAACAGGCGAATATATGGGAGTGATCTAAATCACACTTTGTCGGATTGTTAAATAGTATGAAGTTTCGTCGTTTTGCATCGACACAAGTTGATGAATCTCTCGCTCCCTTAAGCATTAAGCTCCTCTGCCACAGAGTGACAACCATTCGATGTTGCCGGCAGATAGTTGCGAGGATCCTTACCTTATCGCATCGCGGATTTGAAGCAACTTTCGGAATCTCAGTGCTAAGGTCCTCTGGCCTCGGCAAGGTTTTGTGCAGCATAAGACAACCGCTGCATGCCTCCCAGCGGAGATCGCTTCTACAAAGGCGCTGCAATCTCACTAATCGCTCGGTTCCCCCAGGTGCATAGATTTGAGCGGGTGACTGTCGCCTGCACCCATATCGATATAGCGTCTTACAAGTGAGGTAAACACAGATTCCATCAAGAGGAGAAAGATCTGCCATGACTTGCTCAAAGACCTCAAGTGGCAGCTGACAGAGCGCTGATTTGAGTTGCGGATTCGAAGGGTCTGCGCTGATAGTGGAAGGAACAAGCATAGAGCGAAGAACTCTGTGGGCGCCGAGAAGACCATGATACTCGTGGTGAAGGTCGAAACTGGGAGGGTGCTCTTGGGTAGGCCGGGTAGAAAGCACATTGAAGGAACGTCTCCTTCGCCTGCGGTTGAATTTGACGGGAAGAATGTTTGAGACCTCATTTAGTGGATGGAATTTCATCCTGGATACGCTCTTGTTGTGACTCTCACGATTTTCAAAATAAGTATTCAGTCATTATCCTGTCAGTAGAAAAAGTCTTGCTTCTGGAAGCGAAGACATCTGAGAGAAGTTTAAAGGAGACAGAGAATCGGCTCAATCTAGATAGAGATGGCGAGAGTCTTGGACATTGAAGAAGGTGCCTTACGACGATGTAGCGGTGCGCGTGTACGAGGACGCACAAGGAAGAGGAGCCGGAGGGCTGAAAGTGTGCAACGGCGACAGTCAGAGGTGCCCGGTGATGAATGATGGGATCAAAGCTATAGGTTTCAAGCAGGAGGAGACAAGTAGTCAGGATGATTTTGGAGGGTAATACCACTCGAACGTGGAGTAGATGCGGGTTAACGATAGTCGCTCTCAAGCCTGGACGGAAATTGAAGCCATCATCTGGGCTCGATTTCCGTTCTCGACATGGGCTTCCCCGCACGCTGAAGATTGGACTTTTCCACGGCTTGAATCCTTTTGGAGACACTGGCACTGAAAAGTTTCCATCCACGTCTTTTCCAAGAGATGCAATGTCCAAGGAAGTATTTTAAATGATCGCAGAAAGACCTGGCGGACTTGAGAGACGGTATAGAGAGGCTTTCCTTCCTGGAGTCAAAGTCCTTTTGGCAAATTTCTACAGGTGCAGATTGCAGAATCAAGTCTTGATCCCGTCAGATCCCTATGGTGTACGACTTGCAGCCCTTGAAATCTAAGCAGGAGAAAACCGTCTCCAGTTGTAGGAGTACGCTGCTCGATCGAACACATTATTTCCGACAATTTGTTCACGTGTCTAAAGTCTCCATCTGTTGTCGAATTCAGCCCGTGTTAAGCTCCGGTCAAAACGCGGACCATTCTAGCTTACTTGTGGTTACCTGAATATCGTTCAAGATGTCCATGTCAATTGACGAGTGCGCCAAATCTCGGCCACCGCTTCCGGTGCCTGATACTCCCACTAATGTTCTCGAGCAATTCCGGATGTCAGGACGCGTGGTTTGCGTCACAGGTGCTTCCGATGGGATCGGCTTTGCAGTAGCGGAAGCCATGGCAGAAGCAGGGGCGGATCTTGCACTTTGGTACAACAGCAACTCTGCCGCAATTGAGAAAGGCCAGCGCCTGGCCGAGGCCTATAACATTACCGCTCGCGCTTACCAGGTGGAAGTGTCAGACCCGTCTGCCGTACAATCTACGATTTCAAAAGCTGTAGAGGATTTTGGGAAGCTGGATGTCTTTGTCGCAAATGCTGGTATGGCTATCTCCAAACCTATTCTTGAGCAGACTGTCGACGAATATCGCAAGCAGATGTCTGTGAACGTGGATGGAGTCTTCTACTGTGCAAAGTATGCGGGTGAAGTGTTCAAGCGGCAGGGTGTGGGCAATTTGATTATCACGAGCAGTATGTCTGCGCACATTGTCAACGTGCCCGTCGATCAGCCCGTCTACAACGCTACTAAGGCAGCCGTCACCCACCTTGGGAAGTCCTTGGCAAGAGAATGGAGGAGATTTGCTAGAGTAAATATTGTCAGTCCAGGGTTCTTCCAAACGAAGATGGGAGCATCTACAGAAGTTGAGAGCGAGGCACACAGAATGGCCGTCTTAGGTAGACAGGGACATGTTAAGGAGATCAAGGGAGTTTACTTGTACCTGGCCAGTGATGCGTCGTCGTATACGACGGGCAGCGATGTTCTAGTTGATGGAGGATATGTGTTGCCATGATGAAATGGCACTCGCAGCGTGGCACAACGCATGTCTACATATGGGAGAGAGGTCGTGTGAGGGGAGCTTTTGCTCAAATTTATGGCCACTTGCCTTGTCTGGCTGCTTTGCGTTTCTCTCGAGAGTATTCGACTATCTAGCTCCATCAAAAAGATGCTGCCGGATACGATATTTGTGCAGTGACACATCCAGCCACCTTACACCTCTTTGACACATTCATTAGTCATATGAATTAGAGGAGGGTGGTGTTTGTTATGACCTGATTGCATGGAAGCAAAAGCTAGGAACGCACCACCATGCCACTTTCATCAGCATGCAGTGTAGCAAAGCGGGGTTAATGAGAGATTGATTCTCGGCATTTTGACTTGAAAGCTCAAGCGTTGTATGAGAACTGGTGACATTGTTTACATCTGGTCGAATGACTTTAGTTTGCATTCATCGTAAACGCAACAGAAAATGGCAAGGAAACCTAGATAGAGAAGGCGGACTACTATATGACGTAGCAGACTGTCCGCGATTTCTACTGGTCAATGTCCAGCTAAAATCAGCTCGAAGTCCGTATTAGTTAGACTTCATCAGATCTTCAACCTCTTGCTCTATAGTCCAAGTCGCTACTTAAAATATTCATATCAATTCGCCGTCAAGGTCGTCGCCGATAGCAGCAGGGACAATCTCAGCCATCCATTTCCAATAGCCGATGAAGGGGGTGCCATCAAATATGAGACCAATCAAACTACGTGGAATGAATGCAGCCTGACAGCCTACACGGAATTGCAGCATGTTGGGAAAATAGGGAGGCAAGCATTGGATGCACATTTGGAACGAATGCTAGGTGGCTGGGGGCTGACAATGTAGTGTTCATAGTTGAAGGAGAAGCCAGCCTGAGAAGCATCCCCGAATGTCTAGGTGTCAGTCTCATTACGACATCATTCCTGCGAGCTGTAGCATAGGAGGAATTCGTTAGTGACTATTTAAATAAGCTTTGAGGCGATATCTCTGTCACAGGCTTAAAGAATCTTTGGTCCCGTGCCAATATTGTCATAAGAAGAATCGATTTTGCATTCAAGTATTATGGCTGTTGACGGGTTTTTGATGCTGGTATTGCTTCAAGCCTCCTTAGCTAATACGCTTTCATCATCATCACCATCTTGCACAACACTCGTACCAGAATTTGTGGATCCCTTCCCTCCTATCACGGTATTCGAATCCACAATCACGTTCACAAGTGCTGTTGATTGCTCGGGATGTTTGTTGGTCGTGGAAACGTTCGGCACACAGACACAATCGACGGGGCAAATCAGCACCATAACTTCACCATTGGCAATCGTCACGAGCTATGACTGCTTGGTCTCAACTTCCACTACCTCAGTTTCGTCAGCTACCACTTCTATTCCAGCATTTACTCCAACAGCCTCGCCGATCCCGCCTCTTCAACCGTCCGTTCAGAGCCTTATCGATCGACTTGCAACAGCGATTCTCTACGTGGAGCTTATTAGCAATGGAGGCAACGTTCCTAAGCTCTGCAGCACAATCAGTCCTGCAGATCTCGATGAGATAACCACTCCTAGTATCAATGGCTCCATTGTCCAGACTGAAATCTGCAATGCTGCGGCATTCAGTATTTTCGATCCAGGATTCTCTCAAGACGTCCTAATCTCGGGCAATCAAAAAGGATTAACATACCTGTTCACGGCGCTCTACGCGGTGCAGGTTGCAGGAGGTTATGCTGGAGGTACGGATCTGACGACTTTATGCTCGGAGATCGAAACTGATGTTCTGGATGGTCTATTTATGGCGGGTGCTGAGGGGACTGGAACAGAGGTTAGGGATTTCGTTTGCGGCGCAGCGGAGGACAAAAAGCTGTAGTAGTGGATCAGCAGGTTCGAGATAAGATTTGACTTGCCGTAATGTTTGGTACTCTAAAAAGCTTTAAGCTAAGATGAATCAGCGGCTCCGATTTCGTCGACTGCCGTTGAAAGCTCCAATACCGGGTAGATTGAGGAGTATGCTGTCAAACAAACGAGACTTCTGCGCTTAGTTTGCTAGTTATTAGCTAATGGAGGCTGTATAGTGAAACTCTGGTGCGCGATACTCGTATCAAGACATCGTTCTGGATTCTTTGAAGAATTAGTGAAGGCGATGATCTTGCGCGAGAATAGATTATTCTCAGCACATATGAAAGAAGGCGGAAGACTGATGCTGATTGAATCAACAAAGAAGCTTAGAACACAAATGAAATATAATACGACGCGCTTGATGACCTGCCTTGATTTAGGCTTCCTTTAGCCGAGTAAAATTCCCCGAACAAGGGACTAGGTACTTATCTTTCTATACTTGTAAATTCTGATTGTTTATATCGCTATTCATCTACCTCGTTCATAATTTGGTCATCCTTTCCAAAACAACGCATCCGATTCTAGGTGTTACTTATCTGTCTAAGGTCTAGGAAGAGCGACTTTGGTCTATAGGCTAGATAACCTACGCCGTATAAAGAACTTTTGGACTAGAAGGCTTGGGCAGGATCGGACGGTAGACGGGATTTAGGTGTTCTCGGGTAGCGGAATTGAGTGACTTCTGTAAAGTACTATGTTACTATTTTCAAGCCTATAAAAATCTAGATCTTCTTTCAAGATAATCGCATCATGACATCAATGTCAGCGATTTCTATCCTTCAAAGGATTGAAGTACAGGCTTTTTTATCTGCTCTCTTCTTTCTTAGAGCTATTGGTGTTTCTACCTGCTCTAGAATCTTGTCGCCCAACCATTCCAATATTATTATACGGCTGATCTCTCATGCTCTCATGAAACCAGCGTTGGAACATTGGTGATTCAATCCTGTCGTCAAAGGATTCCGAGTTCGAAGATCCGTATTGATGGGAATTTGAGATACTCCCGACGCTGGGAGACTTGCCCCATTCGCGGAAGACTCTGTATTGCATTTGGAAATCTTTTCCGTCAAAGGGCTATGGGTCTCAATGTCAGCTGGCAAACGATTCGAATCACTGGATAGGAGATGGAACTTTACGGTTTCGAGTGATTTAGGTCCTTTCTTTGAAGGCTGAACCAATGTAGGTGGCGGCATGTTGCTCCACATTAAAGAAGAAGTGGAATATTGAAGCTTTCGGTCGCGGGGAATCAAAACGTAATGACTTGGAAGATTAAGTAGATAAATTACGATAATAGCGAAGGGACGATAGATCTTATATATAACCATTGTGATATGGTCACTATGGAACTTTGGTGATCTTTTAGAAACTTGTCTCTGAGTAGCTAGCCTTGAAAGGAGCGAGATATCCCTGTTTTATTTGAAACTTTGTCGGGAACCTTTTGGATTTTTGCCAGTGACACAAACATCGGCGTTGGCAATATCACATTTACAGAGATCTCGATGAGTCCACAGGGCTCCGGACCAATACGAATTGGAAATGCCATGGTCAGGGGAACGGTGATGGCAATCCACATTGACGTACGGCCGTAACATCAAATGAATCAACGGCATCTTTCTTGGAGCCTGCTTTTTGGGAACTTTTGTGGGACTTCTAAAGATGACGCTGATAGCCTTGACCGGGGGATGAGGACTCTTGGCCGTCAAAATATTGTAGGTAAAATGGCTCAATAGGATGCGTAAGACATACATGCGCAGCAAATAAATTACTGACTTGCATTATTTTATCAATGAAGAAATCCGCATCAATTCATTGAATTATCAAGAATCTTCTACAGGCCCGAAGCCCTTTTCAGGTTGTAGGAGATTCTGCTGTTGGCGATGCTAGCACAGATTGCGAAGAATTTGTGGGCCACATCTTGTTCGCCTATAAGGCCGAGAGGCCCACTATGAGCCTCACCGTAAGCGTTTTTGAGCGTAGCGTTTGGCCACTTTCAGCTTAGGTGCTAAGGCTAGACTAAGCCCGGGAGAACCCTTGAGGCATCATGATAGCAAAGTTTCTGGATCAATTAGGCTTCTCGGGTCATCGCTTCGCTAAATTATCATCTGGCAAAACTTGGGCCGATGCGTATCACAAAGGATGTTACGTTGACGCGTCAGAATAAAAGACAATTAAGTTCTATTCGGCGCCTTAGGATGCAGTGGTAGAAGTAAAACAGACCGGATCCCGACATCTTGGAAGATCTTGCATGCCTGTCTAATGCGAATGGAAATAAAAGTTCTCAAACGGTCTGTGCGGACTCTCGGTCGTTTGCCGATAATGTGAATCTGGGAATACCGCTGCAGGGCCTCCGGGCGATCCTCTTAGGTGCAAAGTCGGCACAATAACCTTGTCAGAACTTTCATGAACTTTTTGGGCTTTCGTTCCTATTGGGGACCATGACGTGTAAAGTGGGGACGTCATGAGCCTTGCCGCAAATTGAAGGCCGCTTCGTATTTCTCAAATGGCGAAAGGAAATACCTTTCAATACCTGATACGATCAAAAACATTTCAAGACCGCTGCCAAGATGGCGGCGGTCGTATTTGAGCTTTGTGAATAGTGATTACGAGTCTCTGTTGTGCAATAATTTTTTCTTGTTATGATGCGTATGAAGATTCCGAATGATTCGATTTGCATTAATGCTGGGTCAATCAGGATTATAAGCTGTCATACTAGACCTTTCTACATCCTCTATTACTATGGCGCAATTCCGAAGCACGTGGTTAACAAATGGCGGGTTTGAGAACGAGGGGAGCGATAATCCCTACCAGGATTTTCAACTCAACGCCCCATATTCTTCTTCGACGATGATGTCAAGTCACACTCACTATCATGACGGAAATCATACATTTGACCAGCAAGCCTCCAATTTCCTGCATTCACCGACAAGTCACCGCTTTTCAGACCAGTCTATGCGTGCTGAGAGCAGAAAAGAGGGGGAATCCAGCATTGCCACCTCATTTGAGAAGAGTGGACTCAGAAGCCAACACCGTCCTGAAAATGTCAGCCATAACACCATACAGGAAGAAGACGCTGAGCTGGTCTCGTCCCGACACAACAATGGGATCGGACTTATGAGCGATCCGGACCAGGAGCAGGCAGGCAGATTCGCGAAAAGGAACAATGCGTCTGCCGAAGAGTGGGGGTTTCAGAAAGCAATGATAGGCCAGCTCTACATCGATGACCACAAGACTCTAGAGGAGACTATGAAACTGATGGGAGACGTTCATGGATTCTTCGCTTCGTAAGGAATGATTAGCCGAGGTAGCTCTACTTTGCTTACACAGCTCCAGCAAAAAGCAGTATAAAGAGAAGTTAAAGGAATGGGGGCTCGTGAAAAATATACCGATACAAAAGGCGCATTGGATGCGTGCAAAAGCCGAGCAAAGGAGGCGTCAGTTGGGAAAAGATACTGCCTTTAAACTCGGCAATATGCCAGTGTCTGAGGATCGCTTCTTGAAGACTCTAGAGAGAAATCAACATCCACCGACGACAACTGCAATAGGTAAGCATCATAGCGATTTCATTGACTTATGTACTCAGTAACAATAGATATGGGCACACCGCGTGACATCACATATCAGACACCTTGTACGGCAATCGAAACACCACCCGCTACTTCGCATCATCAAGAAGCAATTGGACCGTCTGCATGGACACCAGCATACAGTGCAGCTTCGCCTCATGCTTCACATATGCAGAATTTCGAGGCTGGACATCATCTTTCGGAGATACAATCCTGGAATCATGAAGCTGAGGAGTTGACTTTCCTTGGACATACAGTAGAAGCTGAGAAGAGATATTTTGACGCGCTTGCCAGATTGAAGACTCTGCTTTCTCCTACACATGAAGAGACACTCGCTGCAGCATACCGGTTAGCGGAATTCTACGCTCAAAGTGGCCAGAGGACTAAAGCAGAGAAGGTTCTCAACTGGGTTGGAGAGAAGCACATTGAATATTTTGGTGCTGAACACCCAAAGACTATCTTGCATCTCATGCAGGCTTCAGGTGCACTTTCTCGCTGGTCTTGTCCCGAGAAGGCAGAAGTTTTACTAGCTACCGCGCTCGCGACCTCTGGAATGAAAGGGCGTAGCCAAACCAGCAGAGACAAAGCTCGCGTGCAATCATACGATAGCGGGTACAACGCACTTCGAGATGCCCATTTAGAAGATCATGGAAGTGCGGGCGAGCTAGGTGATATGTTGCCGGGAGATGACGCATCAGATGAAGATATACTCCTCAGCGCCAAATCCTTGATGCTGACCCAACGACCGGAGGCAGAGGAATTATTGATGGGACTAATTAAAAAATGTGAGCTTGACCCAACACATTCCTTAGAGCAGAGTTTAGATGCATTCTGCTTTTTAATCAATTCATATCTTTCTCAATCAAGGGAAGAAGACCGTCTTGCCATGCTTGCTCGATCTCGGACTTTCTTCTTATCTGCCTTCCAAAATCACGACCATATGAGACTACAGACCGGGTTAGGGTTAGGGTTAGGGTTAGGGTTAGGGTTAGGGTTAGGGTTAGGGTTAGGGTTAGGGTTAGGGTTAGG